>CM056059.1:120965413-121350413 GCA_029574335.1 Rana kukunoris | reverse complement strand
TCATATAGTGTAAAAAAATAAAATAATTAAACATTTCATATAATTGCCTGATATGCCTAATGTGTGTCGAAAGGGCCTCTTGATGTTGTCATTGGAAGCCCATGTGGCATGGTGCGAAAACTGGATCACAATTGGTGAATGAGAAATGGGTACCAATGTAGTTGTGGCCGAATGGTTAAGGCGATGGACTCGAAATCCATCGGGGTCTCCCTGCGCAGGTTCAAATCCTGCCAACTACGCTCTAATCTTGGGCTGTTCGAACAGGATCTTATACATATATTTCTTGGCATTGAAGGAACAGAGTGTTGTCACCTTATAATGTGAAGCACCTTGAAGGGACGCCAGAGAGGTCATTATACTTCCTCTTCTACTGATGGGTCTAAGTTAAGAGGGTTAGTTTAACAAGAACCTCCCGTCGAAATCCATTGGGGTCTTCCTGCGCAGGTTTGAATCCTGCCAACTATGATCTTTTCTTGGGCTGTCCCAAAAGGATAGTCTATATGCATCTCTTAGCACTGAAGGAACAGACAGTTGTCACTGTAGAATAGGCAAGTCCCTGAAAGGGTTGCTTCAGAAAGCGCTAGAATGAAGACATGGGCTGCCAGAGAGGTCTTTATACTTGTTCTAATGGGTCTTACCATAGGCAATTCTTCAAAACCTTGAGTTGAGAGGGCTAGTTTAAAATAACCTCCTGTTCATCACTCCTCAACTGCACTTCCTAAATATCATTTATTTTTTTATGAAAAGGGGTTTGGTCCCACCTCCAATACATGTCATTTACCTAGGTGAATAATGTTTACAGTGCTTGCGTTGCCTCCTTGGATATGTACATTACATATCCCAGAAGGCCTTAGTGTTTTCATTCACAGAGGAGGAGGGGGCACGGGCCAAGTGACGCATCATCGGAAGGCCCACTGGTTGAATCCGGAAGAGTCCTTAGGCTTCCCGATGATGTCACACATAAACATGGCAGTCCAGGACCCTATCGTTGGATGCTGGGAAGAGGATCTCAGCAGGACAATGCTGGATCTGCTGGGTGGGTGAATATATGAATTTTTGAGAACCCACCACAAGGCAAGTAAGGCTTAAAAAAAAGGAGAGGTGGGAAGGTGAAGATCTGCTTTAAACTTGTACTCCAGCCAGGTAACCCCTCCCAAACCAACAAATACCCAAATAGTCCCATCCTTTACATTATATTAGATAAAGATATTTACATTGTTTAAAAGTTATTAAATGATTTTAATGCTTCTTTAGGTCTACATTTGAAAGCAATAATAATATAATACATACATTCATATAGTGTAAAAAAATATATATATCATAACATTTCATATAATTGTCTAATATGCATAATGTGTGTTGAAAGAGCCTCTTAATATCTTAATTGGAAGCCCATGTGGCATGGTGCATATACAGGATCAAAATTGGGAAAGAGGAAAAGTCTTGAAATCCATTGGGCATTTCCCTGCGCTGGTTCAAATCCTGCCAACCACAGTCTGTGATTGTCTGTAAGTATAGTGTCTATAATTCTCTTAGCATTGAAAGAACAGATTGTTCTCACCTTATTACAAGAAGTACCTTAAAGAGAGCACTAGAATGAAGACAGAGGCTGCCAGAGCGGTCATTATACTTCCTCCTGGGACTTACCATTGGCACTTTTTTTTAAATTAAGTGGATCTGCACCCTTAAATTAAAAGTCCTTCCTGTCCACCCCTCCTCGACTCCACTTCCTAAATATTGGCTTTTTTTTTAACCCTTCCTTGCCATTGGTGAATGATGTATACTGCACTCGCTTTGCCTCCTGGTATTTGTACATCACATATCCCAGGAGGCGCATAATCGGAAGGTCCACTGGCTGAACTCAGAAGAGTCATTGGGCTTCCTGATGATGTCACACACAAACATGGCAGCACGGGACATCATTGGTGGATGCTGAGAAGAGGATCTCAACAGGTCAACTATGGATCTGCTGGGTGGTTTATTATATGAACTGTTTATAACCCGCCAGAAGGTAAGTAGGGCTTTAAAAAAATAAGGGGTGGGCAGGTGAAGATCTCTAGCCAAGAAACCCCACCCAAACCTACAAATGTCTAAATAATACCTCCCAATCCCTTTTAGCTAAATGCTAAAGAAATTTAAATCCCCCAAAAACCCACCTAGATCTGTCACATTATTTAACGAGTCCCAAGGACCTGGACTGTAGCACTGCAGTGCCAGTGAAGGACACATGATGGCAGACCCAAGTGAGTGAAAAAGCAGCTTTGGAAGGGTTAAAAAATAAAAAAAAACTTTGCTCGGATCAGATTGGGGTTAATTTGCCTGTAGATGGGCTTTAACATGTTAAACCTTATGTGGAACTTTAGTGATTGCCTTAATATGTAACTTTAAGCCCACAGGCAGTCCAATAGACAGTTCATTCTGAACAATGAGCTACGTGGCTTCAAATGTCCCATCTTTTTATGAGTATCTATAGACTTCTGGCCTTCCAAAGTGTTTGTGGAAATGAAGACCTTGTAGCAGACCATAAAGATTCGTGATGCATGCACCAACAATCCCATCTTACTTCGCTCTTAAATAATTTCAAACATCAGTGATCTTTGATTAAAAAAAATAACTCATTGCCTATATGGTTAACTCCTTAAGTATTTGCAATCTTCTGATATTCGGGTAAGAATGCCGGTGACTGATTTATAAATACTGCATGCTCATTTTATTGTAATACTTTCTTATTCTTTAAACGTGTTTAAAGTAGATCTATCATCAGATTTATTTTTGATGGTAAGTGCACCATGCAAGTAAGTAATTCAAGCAAGTAATGTGAAAGTATAACACTTCCACGTATTTAGTACCTTTCATAAAGATTAAAATACTCATCCCTGAAAACGCCTTAATCAGAATACTCATGAAGATGTGTGGACTCTCCAACTGAGACTGTTTTTCTGTCTCAATGTGTTTATTAAAGTTATATATTCAAAACCATAAAGCAATTTTAAAATAGCAAAGTTACATAGTAATCCCACAACGCAGGGGGAAAATAAAGTCAAAACTAATAGACCAGGAAGATACAGATGGTGTATAACATACAATATTGAAATGGTTAGCACAAAGAAGTAGAATATAAAAAAAACAATACTTACCCATTATATACCATGCCCGGGACATACGATTGCTACAGCTAGGGGTCCCCCTATTTCATAACACACACTCAGTTAAAAAAATAAACTTGAACTTACAATCTGTGAAAAAGAAGGTGTACCATTGCCATTGTATCAATGCCCTATAAAATGAAAGAAGAAGAATAAAGGAAGAAGGTAAAGAAGATGAGAAAGAAGAAGAATGTAAAAGGGAAAAGTCAGGATCTATCCAAAGGCCCTCCTGGCAGTTGTCAAGCCCGTCATTTGGTTGAAGGAAATGGATCCTGGGATTCAAAACCCTCTTAAACTTTAAAGCTGTATCTTTCAGAATACTGACCAACTTTTCATTGATCGTTATCCAGATCAATTTACATTTCATCACCAACAGGTCCACCACCGCAACTGGGACTGCTTTTAATCATCGTTTCTTAGCTGATAGGTATTGTGTTTCACCAAACTCTGTAAGCGTTGGTCCTTCGTGGGTGTGATTAGGCAAAAACGTATAGATAGCGTTATATTATTTCTAATATGCATATCTTATTGTATTTGTTTTCCACACACAGAGTTCATCTCCAGACACTGATGAAGAGTTATTTTGAAACATATTGGACTGTTCCTATAGAAAAACATTACATGTGAATATGTTGAAAGGCATGATGTTTTATGCTTTTTTGAATTATGAAATGTTAACAATACTTTAACAGAGCCATCTTTGTTCAGGTATTGTCAAGGATCAGCATCTACTTCCTGGACTGAAAAGATGCTAGAACAGAGGTGACCAACATATCCCCGATGAAGAGGGCTTCCCCCTTGAAATGTGTTAACGGCTGACAACATAGATGGTCTCTGTTTAGTATATTCTCCAAAGTAGGATGTAAAACCATTGTGATTTTACTGCTGTACAAGAGGAATTTCTTTCTTATTTCTACTGTTGTGAGGACATGCATTGCTGAGAGCATTCACATATGAATTTTGTGGGTAGGTTTTATGAATTTATAAAATATATGAACAACTACATTTTCTTTTTACAGTTTAAAATAGAGTAGTGAAGAACCTTTGTAAAGTTTGTATTATTGTACAGTAACTCACATAAGTGAGTACACCCCTCAATTTTTTGTAAATATTTGATTATATCTTTTCACATGACAACATTGAAGAAATTGCACTTTGCTACAATGTAAAGTAGTGAGTGCACAGCTTGTATAACAGTGTACATTTGCTGTCCCCTCAAAATAAACCGCTGGCAACTAAAGTGAGTACACCCCTAGGTGAAAATGTCCAAATTGGGCCCAAAGTATCAATATTGTGTGTGGCCACTATTATTTCCAGCACTGCCTTAACTCTCTTGGGTATTGAGTTCACCAGAGCTTCACAGGTTGCCACTGGAGTTCTCGTCCACACCTCCATTAAGACATCATGAAGCTGGTGGATGTTAGAGACCCAAAAATGCTTAATAGAATTTAGGTCTAGAGACGTGCTTGGCCAGTCCATCACATTTACCCTCAGCTTCTTTAGCAAGGCAGTGGTCATCTTGGAGGTGTGTTTGGGGTCGTTATCCTGTCTGAATACTCCCCTGCGGCCCAGTCTCCGAATGGAGGGGATCATGCTCTGCTTCAGTATATCACAGTACATGTTGGCATTCATGGTTCCCTCAATGATCTCTAGCTCCTCGGTGCATGCAGCACTCATGCAGCCCCAGACCATGACACTGCCAACACCATGCTTGACTGTAGGCAAGACACCCTTGTCTTTGTACTCATCACCTGGTTGCTGCCACACAAGCTTGAGACCATCTGAACTAAATAAGTTTATCTTGATCTCAGCAGACCACAGAACATGGTTCCAGTATTACACGTCCTTAGTCTGCTTGTTTTCAGCAAACAGTTTTCAGGCTTTCTTGTGCATCATCTTTAGAAGAGGCTTCCTTCTGGGACAACAGCCATGCAGACCAATTTGATGCAGTGTGCAGTGTATGGTCGGAGCACTCACAGGCTGACCCCCCACCCTTCAACCTCTGCAGCAATGCTGGCAGCACTCATACGTCTATTTTCCAAAGACAACCTCTGGATATGACGCTGAGCGTGTGCACTCAACTTCTTTGGTTGACCATGGTGAGGCCTGTTCTGAGTGGAACCTGTCCTGTTAAACCACTGTATGGTCTTGGCCACTGTGCTGCGGCTCAGTTTCAGGGTCTTGGCAATCTTCTTATAGCCTAGGCCATCTTTACGTAGAGCAACAATTGAACACACCTGCTCCTCATTCACATTCAATGCAAAGAATGCAAAGTAATACCCTGAGCTAGATCATTCCCTGAAAAACAAGCCATATATTCTTTATCAGTTGAGGTGAAGACAATGTTAAGTATTTTGTAAGACTTCAACACATATTGATTGTCCATTGAATATTACACTTTCCCTTTAAAGGTAAATAGACATTGTAAATAAGTGGCAATATAATCCTCTACAGGATTACCAGTTAATTAACTAGTTTTCCTTGTTGCCTGGAGTTTCTCTTTACGGTCACATGAGCCAACACCAGAAACACAATCTCCATAATTCTTTAAAAAAAAAAGTATCTTTCATAGATTATATGCAGCTCTCCAGGGAAAACTCACCTTACTTTGACAACTGACTGAGGCTTGCTGGGGGGCTTTAAAAGTGCTTTTCTTGTCATATAAACAAAGCAAATCTCTATTGATCTACCGGACAGGCATCAGTCATGAAGCCCATCAATCCCGCCAAATAGAATTTCTCATAAGACATTAAGGATTGTCAAAGAACTCCTCTGGGAAAAGGGATTATTTTTCTGACCTCAGATGAGTAAAAGCTTAGAAATGAGTCTTCTCATGGTGTCATTTAACAAGAAGCAATCCTGACTCAAACAAGCAAAGTCAGTGATCTGATCAACTTCACTTATGGCACTTCCATTTATTATAGGTGTGGATGGAGAACAATGCTAATTTGACAGAAATATCAATGGTAACCAAGCCACTAGACAACGTGAAAGGATTAAATAGAAGATACAGCAAGGAATAGACATGTGCAGACTGGAATATTTCGTTTTTTCGTTTTCGTTTGGATAATAAATTTATTTAGTTACTCCCGAAAATCGTTTTGATTTATTTTGTTTTTCGTTGGGGAATAGCTTTCGTCTGAAAATCCAATAATACTTGGTTTCGGTCAAAAGAATATTCGACGGAACGTCGAATCTTTACGTTGAATCGTACATTTCCGTTTGAATATTCCACCTACAAGAATTCTAATGTTGTATGACTAGTAATAATGTTGAATCTATTTTCTCATAAATCGAAATCTAATCTCTGTAATGTCGAATCCATTATTTCTATAGTGTCAAATCTTTTCTCTATAATGTCGAATCTTTTCCCTATAATGTCGAATCTCTCTATATCGAATTTTTACCGCAACGAAAACGAAAATAAAGCATTTTTTATGTCGGATCTTTCGGTTTTCGTTTCTTGCTCTTTTTGGTCAAAAATGCATTCTAACGAAAACGAATGCACATGTCTAGCAAGGAACAGGCAATAGTTAGTATGGAAGAGAACGTCAGGAGGTATAGGGTATGAATGAGAAAAGTGGAAGCCATTTAGTATGAAGGAGGATGACCATACTCCTCCAGGTATTGTGTGATAGAAGGTAGGAAGCATGGGGTGTGAAAAGGAGAGGAGATAAGCCGGCAGCATGCCAAAGGTAAGAAGAATGCTGTATGGGAGATGAATAAAGTAGGCTGAGAGCAGGCAGTAAGGAAGAGGGAGGAAGGTGAAAACAGACAGTGTGGAAGTGAGGTCAGGGAATAGGCAGGATAGAGGATATCGGCATGAGGAAGAAAGCAAGCAGATTGAAGGAGGAGAGCAGGCAGTAATGGGTGAAAAGTAACACAGTGAGGTCAGGGAATAGGCAGGATAGAGGATATCGGCATGAGGAAGAAAGCAAGCAGATTGAAGGAGGAGAGCAGGCAGTAATGGGTGAAAAGTAACACATCCTATGAAGAAGAGAGGAATAAAGCAGGCAGCTTGGATAAGGAGGCAATGCAACAGGCAATATGGAGGAAGGTGGAAGGGAGAAGGCAGTTTAAAAAAAGATAAAAGGAGGAAGTGTGAAGGAAAGAAATAGGGAGCAGACAGTAGGGAGAAAGGAGCAGGTAGTATAGTGTCCCATCGCTGGTATCATTGGAAGGAATAGTGTCCCATCGCTGGTGTCATTGGAAGGAATAGTGCCCCATTGCTGGTGCCAGTGGGAGGAACAGGGCCCCATCACTGGTGCCAGTAGGAGCAATAGTGTCCAATTGTTGGTGTCAGTGGGAGCAATAGTGTCCAATCAGTGTCAGTGGTAGCAGTAGTGTCCAATCGTTTGTGTCAGTGACAGGAATAGTGCACTATCATTGTTACTAAGAAGAATAGTGCCCCATAATTTTGTCAGTGAGAGGAATAATGTCCCATCGCTGGTGTCATTGGAAAGAATAGTGTCCTATCACTGGTGTCAGTGGGAGGAATAGTGTCCCATCGCTGGTGTCATTGGAAGAAATAGTGTCCATCGTTGGTGTCATTGGAAGGAATAGTGTCCCATCGCTGGTGTCATTGGAAGAAATAGTGTCCCATCGCTGGTCTCAGTGGGAGGAATAGTGTCCCATCGCTGGTGTCATTGAAAGAAATAGTGTCCAATCGCTGGTGTCAGTGGGATGAATAGTGTCCAATTGTTGGTGTCATTGGAAGGAATAGTGTCTGTGTCCCATCACTGGTGTCAGTGAGAGGAATAGTGCCCCAAGGGTCAGATAAGGCAAGCAAATGGCTAAAGTTTGGAGACCACTGGTTTAGTCATCCCTTTTCATTTCTATTTTGGAACTACAGAATACGTAGCCTATATGTTGTTGAGAATAAAACACGGGGGAGGGTTTAAGTAGCTGAAAAAAGAAAATTAATTAATGCCGCGTACACACGACCGTGAAAAATGGCGGGAAAAATGCAATTTTTTAAATTGGTCATTAAAAACGACCATGTGTGGGCTCTAGAGCATGTTTTCTCGCCGTGAAAAATGGTTGTGTGTAGGCTTTAACGACGGGGGAAAAAACATGCATGCTCAGAAGCAAGTTATAAGAAGGGAAATTTTCATAATCAGCCCAAGGGGGGCACCATTTGAATGGAACTTCCCCTTTATAGTGCCGTCGTACGTGTTGTACGTCACCGTGCCTTGCGCAAGCATTTTTTTTTCACGATTGTGTGTATGCAAGGCAGGCTTGACAAGAATCGCATCAAGAAAGACATCGTTTTTTTCCATGACATGAAAAACAGTCGTGTGTATGCCGCATTAGGGTGACAGTCCACCAAAAAATTGTGTGTTGTCAGCCCACAACAAGACTTGGATCAACAGGTATTTTTCTGTACTTGTAAGGTCTTTGACAAGATAAACCCTGGGGAAATATACAAGTTTTGCAGGGATCCAATGCATTTTTTTTTATTTTGCCCTTGTATACACTTTAATTGGTAAATACTACTGTGTTTCATTTGACTTACAGCGGGTAATTACTCCTATGTCTATACTTGTTCATCTTGCTATCATCTAAATCAATATACATTTCAGACGCATACTAAATCCTCTCACTTTTATTTGCATGAATTTACTGTGTAGCTTCCAGTTCTAATTACGTCTCTAACTGCATCTCAATTACTTTTAATTACACGGAAATCCCATCAATAGATATACGACTGCACATATATGAATGGACGACACTCCATATATTACCCGATTGTGCTCATTAGCAGATTTTTTTTTCTGGATGTGTTTGTAAGTAAAACAACACTAATCACTTCAAGAGAGAGCGATGATTCCCAACAGACTCACTCCTTTCTACTAGCTATACAGGTGATGAAAACAAATAAAGTACAGTACTGTCTTTTCAACCATCACAAGTAGGGATGAGCTTTGAGTTCGAGTCAATCCCATGTTCGACTTGAACATCGGCTGTTGGACCAGTCGCTGAATTTCCAACATTATGGGTAGTTTGCGCCAAATTCGAGTGAGTGAGTGGAGTGAGTGAATAACTTGTATAGTGCTACAAATGCGAACTAAATCACCTCAAGGTGCTTATTTCCATCCAGTGCCGTCCTTATCCTTCAGAAAAGATGAGTCTTTTTTTCCGGAAGGTCCGATGGTTTTCCTCCACGCGGATGTTGGTGGGCAGAGCGTTCCATAGCCGTGGTCCTTGGACTGCAAATCTTTGTTCTCCCTTTGATTTGCAGCGGGACTTGGGGATGTGGAAAAGGTTTTGGTTGGTTGATCGGCGAGTTCGATTGGGGGTGTAATGCTTTATTTTCTCGCACAATTATTGAGGAGCGCTTCCTTGTGCGCACTTGTGGGTAAGACAGAGGGTCTTGAATGTGACCCGATCCTTTACGGTTAGCCAATGAAGGGTCCTCAGGGAAAAGGTGACGGATATCCAGGGTTTTTTCCTTGTTACCAGTCTAGCTGCCGTGTTCTGGACAAGTGGCGCGTAAAGGCCCATAATTCACTGCGGCATCGCAGTGCATTGCTGGCTGATGATTTGCCAAGCATGCAATCAAATGCCAATCAAAAAACCAAGGGCCATAATTGGCCAAAGCCAGGGCTTTGGCCAATAATGTCTCAGGGGGTTTGGTATACGCCCTACACTATATATGGCCACCTGCGTGGCGGCCTTGTGTAGTGTGTTGCGACGGTGGTTAAAGACAGACAGAGAGAGAAAGAGACAGTGTCATTTATTTTGAGTTAGATAGAGTAGGCAGGCAGGCGAGTCAGTTAGCTGCAATTACAGTATGTAGAGGATATATATGCATCCCAGGTGTTGTATATATATATTTATACACTGTTCGCTCCTGTTATTCTCTTCATAATATACTGACAGGCAGGCAGGTGATTGTGCTAGCTGCAGTATTTTCACTTAGTGTACTGTCTCCTTTGCACAGTGTGCACCTAAAGCTTACCTAAATACAATTGCTGGTGTTCTCATACAAATACAGGCAAGGACCTGCAATATTTTGATTTACTGTCCTTTGCACAGGACCAGACATGACATTAAAGCCGCAAGCAGTTTTAAAATACTTTTTTTTCTATAGAAATGCCATTTTGTGCAGGGACAGTTCTAAACACGGGAAACACGTGCCACTTTAGAGGCATACCATAGACACCCAGCAGGTATGCTATTTAAAGGAATATTTAACTTTTTTTCACTTTAGGCATCATTAAAATCACTGCTCCCAAAAAAACTGCAAATTTTAAAACTAATTTTGCATTTATACATGTTCCCTGGGGCAGGACCTGGGACCCCAGACCCTTTTTAGGACAATAACTTTCATATTAGCCTTTAAAATGTTGATTTAGAACGTTTGAGTCCCATAGACTTTAATGGGGTTCTATAGTTTGGGTGAACTTTCGGTCCATTTGCAGGTTCTGGTGCGAACCAAACCGGCTCATACCTAATCACGAGCTATTGAAAGTCCATTGAATCCTGAAAACAACCTTTATTTTGCCAACCCGGTGACTTCGAAGCATTTGGCCAAAATGGCAAAATTTTGAAGAAATCTTAAAATATTTTTCTTAATTTTTTATCTGAAAGACCAACACAAAGTAAAACATAATTGTGAAGTGGAAGGAAAATGATAAATTGTTTTCAAATTTTTTACAAATAAATATGTAAAAAGTGTGGGGTACATTTGTATTCAGCCCCTTTACTCTGATACCCCTAACGAACATCTAGTGGAACCAATTGCCTTCAGAAATCACCTAAATAGTGAATAAAGTCCATCTGTGTGTAACATAATCTTAGTATAAATACAGCTGTTCTGTGAAGCCGTCAGAAGTTTGATAGAGAACCTTAGTGAACAAACAGCATCATGAAGGCCAAGAAACACACCAGACAGTTCAGGGATAACGTTTTGGAGATGTTTAAAGTGGGGTTAGGTTATAAAAAAATATCCCAAGCTTTGAACATCTTACAGAGCATCAACCAGAGAATCAGCCAAGAGGCCCATGGCAGAGATCCACAGCTCAGGTGGGAGAATCTGTCCACAGGACAACTATTAGTCGTGCTCTCCCCAAATCTGACCTTTGTGGAAGAATGACAAGAAGAAAGACATTGTTGCAAGAAAGCCATAAGAAGTCCTGTCTGCAGTTTGCGAGAAGCCATGTGGGGGGGGGGGACAGCAAACATGTGGAAGAAGGGGCTCTGGTCAGATGAGACCTATGTGATATGTGTGGCAGAAAATTTACACTGCACATCACCCTGAACACACCATCCCCACCGTGAAACATGGTGGTGGCAGCATCATGTTGTGGGGATGTTTTTCTTCAGCAGGAACAGGGAAACTGGTCAGAGTTAATGGAAAAATGGATGAAGCCAAATACAGGGCAATCTTAGAAGAAACCCTGTTAGATTCTGCAAAAGACTTGAGACTGGGGTGGAGGTTCACCTTCCAGCAGGAAAACGACCCTAAACATACAACCAGAGCTACAATGGAATGGTTTAGATCAAAGCTTATTCATGTATTAGAATGGCCCAGTCACGATCGAACATGTCCGCTGAAACTGGTCCGCACATGTCCGGACATGTTCGATCGTGTGTACGGCCTATCGGACCGTTTTCCAGCGGACAAAAGTTTCAAAACATGCTTGAAACCTGTCCGCTGAAAACCTGTCCGTCGGACACCTTCGATGGTTAGTACACAAAATCATCGGACCAAAATCCCGCGCATGCTCAGAATCAAGTCTGGAAGCATTGAACTTCGTTTTTTCATCACGTCGTTGTGTTCTACGTCACCGCGTTCTGGTCCGAGGGGATTTTGGTCCGATGGTGTGTACGCACATCAGACCAACAGACAATTCAGCCTTGTCCGATGAAAACGGTCCGTCGGACATGTTTTATCGGTTGTGTCTGATCGTGTGTACGCGGCCTTAGACTTCTCCAAAGCTTCTCCCACCTTATTCAACTGTCTACTCCAATCTGTCCACCTATCTCCTACTCTGCCTTGAAAACTCATCTCTTCAGGGAAGACTATCTCACCTCCGCCTAAAAACTGTACCTTGACTTTCTCAATCAGCTCACCCCCAAGCAATTATTGCCTTTTCTTTAACTTAAAGGGGTTGTAAAGGTACCATTTTTTTTCCTAAATAGTTTCCTTTACCTTAGTGCAGTCCTCCTTCACTTACCTCATCCTTCCATTTTGCTTTTAAATGACCTTATTTCTTCTGAGAAATCCTCACTTCCTGTTCTTCTGTCTGTAACTCCACACAGTAATGCGAGGCTTTCTCCCTGGTGTGGAGTGTCGTGCTTGCCCCCTCCCTTGGACTACAGGAGAGTCAGGCCATTCTCCAAGTTGCAAATAGAGAAAGAAATGTAAATAGGAATAGAGAAAGAAAGTTAGTGGGCGTCCTGACTCTCATGTAGTCCAAGGGAGAGGGTGAGCACGACACTCCACACCAGGGAGAAAGCCTTGCATTACTGTGTGGAGTTACAGACAGAAGAACAGGAAGTGAGGATTTCTCAGAAGAATTAAGGACATTTAAAAGCAAAATGGAAGGATGAGGTAAGTGAAGGAGGACTGCACTAAGGTAAAGGAAGCTATTTAGGGAAAAAAAATTGTACCTTTACAACCCCTTTAAGGCTCCCTTCTTTAGATTGTATGTTGCCATGAGCAGAGCGCTCCTAACCCTTGTAACTGTACTGATGCCCTTTATTCTGTATCTCAGTGTGAAAACTGTTGCCACTATATACACTATATATATATATATATATATATATATATATATATATATATATATATATATATATATTTGGCATATAAGTAAACAGAGCTTTTGCAATCCCTTGTTTTGAGTGAAGGACTAAGGAGTGATGTACTCTGGATCTACAGTTCCAAAGTAATTCTCAACCCCATGAAGGGCATTTTTGGCAAATGCTTACTACAGATAACTGAAGGTTAGCATCTTGTAATCTGATTATTTTATCGAAAAAACAAGCTCCTAGTATAGCGGGCAGAGAGACGTGCAAGTCAACAATGGTAACCATGTTATAAATTAGCGGATCCAGATTGCACGGCATAGACAACCGCACTCCTCACGCCAACAGATAACCGGCTCAAAGGGTTAATTTTCACTTCCCCTCATCTATTTTGAAATGTAAATCTGGAATTACCATATGCATCAATTAGAGTTCTTAAATTAATTTACCCCTTCATTCTGCTCGCTGAGGTATTATAGGATTTAATTGGCATAGACGGCAATAACATATGCACAATAAATTGGGTGTGAAACTATGTTAATTCATATAATGAGCTGTATGTGACATGCCGCCTCAGCAATATTTGGTCACCAAAGGGCTCTTAATGGTGGTCACACCACGAAAGACAATACATTAGGGAAATCCCCTTGGAGTCTAATTTACACTGTATGCGCTTGTGATCAAACGATTGTTTCTTAACAATGAGATATTTCAAATTTATAATCCAATCTTACTGTTTTAAAAGAACAGAAAACAACATCAACAACTCTTTGTCATCCATATGTTAAAGTCTATGTATACCCAATCAATGAAATCTCAATGAAACTTCAACATGCTAATGTCATTTTCAAAAGTTTTTTTAAGCAGAACCCCAGAAGGTGGGGATAATAAAAAGAGAGATAAACGTGAAGAAAAAAAAAAGGGTTTGCCACAATTCTCATGTTCAATCCAGAGCTGTCCCCCACAGTACATTTGGGTGCCACTAGACATCAAAAATCTCGTGGGTTCATGGGACCAAACTGCCATAAACTTATCTCACCTCCCTACCCACCTCCTCTGTGCAATATCATTCCCACCCAGCGTTAAAATACTGCATACCAGTAGAAAATACAATGTCCACATAATCAATATGCCATAATAGACCTCTCTTAACCTTCAACAGGTATTGCCCCAGACTATTTACAAGCAAGTTGGTATTATCACAATTAGGAGCAACAGTGTCTTTCAACCTTACCCTGCACTTCAGAAACAAGGTACAAAAGTGGGATGACCCATTTGTCTCAAAAGTAATAAAGTTTATTGAAAAGAAGAACAAAATCAGGGGTCAAGTCCTGGGGAAAAAAGTGTGGGAACTCCCACTCAAGATCCACTCCCCCATCAAAAAAAAATGATACGCTCATATTCATAATTACTAAACCACATGTATTTTTTTTTTCTTCAATCCACTGTACCTTAGTAATCCTTTATGTTACTGGCCGCTTCCTGTATGTGGATTCATCGGGTAGTGTGCGGGTATTCCGTCACTTCCTCGATGCCGCAATGTCTCCTGGGAGCTTTTGTCATTATTCCCAGGAGACATTGCAGAGGTCTGTCGCGAGTTATCGCGGACCTGACAGTGACTTGAGCTGGGCATCACCGCTTAGTGAAGGATTGGCTCGGCTGCTCTCGGATGCTCTAGTCCTGCAAAGGGAACTGCGTTCCTGCTGGGAAAAAAAGTGCAGGGACTCCGTTACCACGCGTTCCCACAGGACTTGAGCACTGAACAAAATGCTGACTCCAATTTGTGAAAATCTGACCAAGGATGCTGCAAATATTAAAGCCCACATTCCGATAACGTAACGATGAGGGATCAGAAGTCTTGTGTCATTTTTCTGGATGATGGCAAATCGGCGAACTCCCTGCAGGAACCAAGAAGGCTCCTTTATGAATGTGTCTGTTTGCAAGTACAGTTCTTCTGTTGTATGTTCTTTAGAGACCTGTGTTACAGGGCAAGAAATGCAAGAAATAAAAAGGATTTGATTGGCAAAAATAAATAAATGTTTCCAAAATGTTGGGTCTTTTAGATTGTATCGCAAAAAAAGAAAACCCCTGTGGTGAACAAATAACAGCAAAAGAAAGCTCTATTTGTGTGAAAAAAATTACTGTATTTATCGGCGTATAACACACCCTTTTTCCCCTGAAAATAGAGAGCAAATCATGTGTTATATGACGATTTATTTTTTGAAAAGCCTATGGCGTGCAAAACCACCCAAAAACTCCACCCGGTGCAAAGAAAAATGTGCACACATAAAGAGTGACACAAAAACATGCAACGGGTTCTACGTCAAACGGTCCTCCATAACGTAGGACCTAACCCTGATCCCCAGGGCGTTAGGCTCCAGACGGGGACTGAGGTACTCATATGGTCCGAGCAGCCAAAGCCGACACAGTCCCCATTCCTTGGAGGGTCTGCGAAACAGAACCCTCCCAGTACTAGGTGGGGCTCCCCCTGAAGGGAGACCCCATGAGAGCAGGTGAACTAAGCCAGAAGGCCATGTCCACCTACTCCCAAGATGTTCAGGGCTGGCCCGGGGACCGGCACCCTACTTATCACACTGTGACAAACGTGACACCAAAAAATACATAAAGTGACAAACAAGGGGTAAATAAAAAGAGAGTGGGGGAGAAGGAAGATAAGGAGAGCAAGTAGAAAGTGACCATCGTGCAATCCGATGGCCGGCCCTCCAGCCAGGAAACAAACATTTCTCTGGTCCTAGCCACAAGGCCTGGCCCTATAGACAGGTGTAAAAAAGTGTATATGGTGACGTGACCAAGGTGCCAAAAAGCAAAAGTGCCGGTAAAACAATAGTGCAATTACGGCACCCCTGGACCGCCACTCCAGGGGCATATCATCATAGGCTTTTCAAATCAACCCTGACCAACAGCCCGGACAGTCACAGCCCCCTTCCCTACCAGGAAGGAACGAGAGCTCCAGAAGCTTAGGGAGAGAGGGAATATGTACTCCCCCAGTTGCCTCTTTCGCTCCCTACCTAATTATACTCGAGAGGTATATGCCAAAATTGTACCTGGCTGCCTTGGAGGGTAAGTGGGGGGGGTGAGCGATGCTGCCAGATTGCACTGAGCGGGTATCTCCTGTTTACTCAGCACTTGCAGTCACACACAGCCCCACCTCCTGGACTGGGTCCTAGGATAGACATCACACGTTGCGGCATTGGACCAGTGTTCTGTCTACCATAGGAGCTGGTCCAGGAGGCGGGACTGTGAGCACAGAGTAAATGGGAGATCCCCCTGTGTAATCCAGCACTGATCAGGCTGCTTTGATGTGCAATGGTGAAGCTGCATTGATGGGCACTGATCAGGCTGCATTAATAGGGAATGGTGAGCCTGCAGATGGGCAATGGTGATGCTACAAATGGGTAATGGCAAGGCTGCAGATGGGCACTGATCAGGCTGCATTGATGGGCGATGGTGAGCCTGCAGGTGGGTAATGGTGAGGCTGTAGATGGGCACTGATCAGGCTGCATTCATGGGTGATGGTGAGCCTGCAGGTGGGTAATGGTGAGGCTGCAGATGAGCACTGATCAGGCTGCATTAATGGGCGATGGTGAGCCTCCAGGTGGGTAATCCAGCACTGATCAGGCTGCATTCATGTGCAATGGTGAAGCTGCATTGATGGGCACTGATCAGGCTGTATTAATAGGGAATGGTGAGCCTATAGATGGGCAATGGTGATGCTACAAATGGGCAATGGTGAGGCTGCAGATAGGCACTGATCAGGCTGCATTGATGGGCGATGGTGAGCCTGAAGGTGGGTAATGGCGAGGCTGCAGATGGGCACTGATCAGGCTGCATTGATGGGCGATGGTGAGCCTGCAGGTGGGTAATGGTGAGGCTGTAGATGGGCACTGATCAGGCTGAATTCATGGGCGATGGTAAACCTGCAGGTGGGTACTGGTGAGGCTGTGGATGGGCACTGATCAGGCTGGCATTTATGGGCAGAAAACAAACACTCCAGTGCACAAGTGAATTTCCAGGTGGACTACATTTTGTAGTGGATATTGCTTCAGGCCTTGTTGCCCTTAGGGATAGGGGTATCCTAGCAGTCAAAAGGGAAATGAAAAAAAGGGCACACCAACCTTGTGCATTAGCCTTGGATATAATTTATTTAAAAGTAAAACTACTCACAAACAAATGGGAGAAAACTTGCAATACAGATAGTCTCCAGATGACAGCATTGATGGGCAATGGTGAGGCTGCAGATGGGCAATAGTGAGGCTGCAGGTGAGCACTGATCAGACTGCATTGATGGGCAATGCTAAGGCTGCAGATGGGCACTGATTAGGCTGCATTGATGGGCAAAGGTTAGGATGCAGATGGATAATGGTGGGGCTGCAGATAGGCACTGATCAGGCTGCATTGATGGGCGATGGTGAGGCTGCAGGTGGGCAAAAGGTGAGGCTGCAGATGGGTAATGGTGAGGTTTCAGATGGGCACTGATCAGACTGCATTGATGGTCAATGATGAGCCTGCACATGGGCAATTGTGAGGCTTCAGATGGGCACTTATCAGGCTGCATTGATGGGCGATGGTGAGGCTGCAGATGGGCAATGGTGAGGCTGCGGATGGGCACTGATCAGGCTGCATTGATGGGCGAAGGTGAGCCTGCAGATTGGCAATGCCGAGGCTTCAGGTGGGTACTTATTAGGCTGCAGTGATGTGCACTGCTTAGGCTGCAGATGGGCAAAGGTGAGGCTACAGATGGGCACTGATCAGACTGCATTGATGGGCAAAGGTAAGGCTGCAGATGGGCAATGGTGAGACTGCAGACTGGCACTAATCAGGCTGCATTAATGGGCAATGGTGAGACTGAAAATGGGCATTGACCAGGAACCATTGATGGGCACTGGCCCTTATTTTTCTTCATAGTTCACTATATAAAATGTAAGGTTTTTTTTCCTGAAACTTCCCTTTTTTTTAAATTAAAGTGAGGGTTAAACGCCTGTGCGTGGTATATGCCGATAAATGCAGTATTATACATTTTATTTGGGTAAAGTGTTGCATGACTGCACAATTACCAGTTAAATGACTGCGGGCCAGATTCTCAGCGGCGTTACGACGGAGTATCTCAGATACCCCGTCGTATCGCCGTTTTTTTGTCTCGTATCTATGCGCGTGATGCTTAGCATCACTTTTGCATAGATACGCTTCTACATCCGACAAGTGTAAAACCATTACACTTGCGGATCGTAGTTGTAAAGACAACTCCGGCCACTAGGCGGCCTTTACGTTGTTTTTGCATTTGCATATGCAAATGAGGTAGTACGCCGATTCCCGATCGCTTTTACGCCGCCCCGGCGTCGCGTACGTCGTTTTCGTCCGCGTAAGGTTACCCCAGCTTCTATGTGGAGTAACCTTACGAAGTACCGTCGGATGCCGTTGGGTCCCGTCGGATGCCATGTTAAGTATGGCGTCGGGTCAGCGTCGACTTTTTCCGTCGCTTACGTCATTTTACTAACTCGTTCGCGAATAGGGAGTTGCGTAAATGACGCTCACGTCGTTTTGACGCCGGTTTCAACGACGCTTTCCGACGTGAGCTGGAGCATGCGCACTGGGCTTTTTCCCTGGCCGGCGCATGCGCAGTTCATTCGACGCGGGGGCGCGCTTAATTTAAATAGAAGCCGCCCCATTTGAATTGCGCGGGTTTACGCTGGGCGATTTACGCGACGCAGGCGAAACCTACGGAGCAAGTGCTTTGAGATTAAAGCACTTGCTCTAGTACGATGCGGCGGCGTAGTGTAACTGGCTTTCGCTACGCCGCCGGAATCATCAACATATGGCCAGGCGATGAAGAGGGGTAAAATCTTCTGGAGCTCAAGTGGTTAAACTGAATGGGTTGTTTTATAAGGGAAGGATTTTTCATTTACTTTAAGACTAAACTTGACTTTTGTTGAAAAATATACTTCACTAGTGACACACAGCGGGCATTTGGGCCAACCTGAGCGTAGCACAGCAGTACGGGCCTCCAGAATAATGTGCTGTCTACGGCTCGGTTTGTCTTGGCTCACACCCTGCTCCAGTGTAAGACTGAGTCTTTGTTTTCTTCTGCTCCCCCATTGCCAGGGATCTGTTGGCTGGCACGCAGGCTCAGGTATCTCTACAGCTCATTAGCCGTACACGCTTTGGCTGGTTGTGCCAAGTCAGTGAATAAGCGCGCTCCGTCTCCACCTCCTTCTCGCGGAGTTCACCTGACTCTTGAAAGGTTCACGGTGCGTTTTAAATGCTTACAAGAACAGGTGCATAACCGATCATTTGGCATAGCTTACAATAATTACTAAACCGTACACAAAAGCTATGTATACGCAGGAGCTACAAGCAAGCAATTTTGTGCATGACATGAGCCTAATTGTTTTCAGATTTCATCTAGAAACCAGGGGAAGGCCGAGAAAAGACCCCGCTGCCAAAATAAAATTAAAGCTTTAATCATGTCCTTAAAAAAAAAAAACGGCAAGGCAGCTCATCGAATGAAACAGGGACAGGCAGGTACCAGAACCCAAAAAAAAATTGCCTCAGCTCAATCTTGGGCAGAGATGGCAATTAAGGACATTTCTGTGGGCAAACCTCCATATTTCTCTAAAGTGCATCTCTAATTTAATAACATACGCAAAGCTTTAAAGTAGAACATGTGAAAATATTAAAAATCTTATATAACAAAAAAAAATAAAAAATAAGCCCAATTTCCTGCTACTTTTAATGTTCCTCTGCATGTTAAAAATAAATAAATAAATAAAAAGAATCTCAGGCTGAAATACCCACCAACCTGGAGCTTACCCCTGCAGTACCTCTTCTTTGCCACAAGATGTCCGCAGCCTTTCAGGTTAAATGGTGCCCTTTAACCACTTCAGCCCCGGAAGAATTGGCTGTCCATAGACACCTCTACACACGTCACACTTTTTGGGGACCAATGACAGTGCTAAATAAATATACACTGTTACTGTACTAATGACACTGGATGGAAAGGTGTTAATATCAGCCAGGGCAATCTATGGGTTAACTGTGTGCCTAGCCAGTGTTTGTTCACTGTGTGTTAGGTGATTTTACTAAGGGAAAGCATGGATCCATGTCCCTGCTTTGCAGAAACACTGGATCCATGCCTTCTGTACTCACAGGATGGTGATCTGCCTTGTTTACATAGCCAGATCGGTGTTGTCCCTCTGTACCGAAGGATCGGTGGGCGCAGGAGCGCCGCTCCCTCTCGCTCCTACACCGCCAACGAATACAATACACAGATGCATGCATTGCATGCATCTATGTATTGTCACTACCGCCCACTATACAGATGGCCAGCCCCCTGGTGAGTGCCGACCATCTGAATAATGGCAGCTGGTTGGCTTTGGAAGTGCCTATCAGAGCCAGAGGGCTGTAATCAGCTTCCAAATAGTTAACCAGGGGACACACGGGGTGTGCGTTCCCTGATTAACAATGACAGGCGTCTCAGCCAATCAGGTTCATCGGTTTTGGTTACCGGTAACCTGATTGGCTGAAGCGTCATCAAGGGTGGGAGAAGACATCGAGGGACAGTGGAAGGATGGCTGACCCCAGAAAGGTAAGTGGTGGACGGGGGGGGGGGCATCTGCGTTTGATGGCATGGCACAGTGGTGACAATTGATGGGCACAGTGGCAATAAATGATGGGACAGTGGCTGCGTTTGATGGCATGGCATAGTGGTTGCATTTGATGGCATGGCACAGTGGTGAAAATTGATGGCATGACACAGTGGCGACAATTGATGGCATGGCACAGTTGCGACAATTGATGGCATGGCACAGTGGCGACAATTGATGGCATGGCACAGTGGCGACAATTGATGGCACAGTCGCGACAATTGATGGCACAGTCGCGACAATTGATGGCATGGCACAGTGGCTGCGTTTGATGGGCACAGTAGCTGTGTTTGATGGGCACAGTGGCTGTGTTTGATTGGCACAGTGGCTGCATTTGATGGGCACAGTGAGGCTGCAATTGTTTTTTTTTTTTGTTTGTTTGCGCCCCCCCAAAAAAAAAAATTTGAGCACCAGCCACCACTGGGTGGTGGGTGTCAGAGCAAATCGAGACCGCAGTACCCGCCTATTAGCTCCCGCTGTGTATAACCACCACAGCCAGATGGGCGCACTATACCCAGAAGTGTCGGACAACGTACTAGGTAAGTGATCCGGTGTAGCAGTGCCACTGTATATGTAAGTTATACGGTCGGCAAGTGGTTAACACTAGGTGCTGTCAATTGTGCTTTTAAACACAGTAAGGCCTCGTACACACGAGGCAATCTATTTGTTCAAATCGGTCGGACCGACCGATTTGAACAAATCTGTCTGATAGGATTTTGGTTTGCTCGCGTGTACACACGAGCAAACCAAAATCCCCGCCAGCAGACGGCGCGCTGACGTGTCGGTGACGTGGCGGTGACGTTGACGCCGCCACGTCACCGCACCAGGGAGTAAAACACTTCCGCGCATGCGCCGAATCCATTCGGCGGCGGTGCGGGACGACATGTCTGCTGATAAGTGTACTCACCAGCAGACATGTCGGGCGGACGGATTCCCACCTGATAGATTTCAAAGCATGCTCGGCCGTACACACGATCGAATCTGTCTGCTGGAACGGTCTAGCAGACCGTTTCCAGCAGACAGATTTGATCATGTGTACGAGGCCTAAGGATGCATATGCAGTAACATTGTACAGCGTGCTGAATGTTTTTTGCACATAAACATACTGGAAAGCACATAAACGCACATATGAATGCATTGCAAATCATAAATAATGCTTAAAAAGTGCACTGCAAATGCACCAAAAATGCACCACAAACGCAGTACAGTGAACGCAAGAAAAATCTTAGGATCTCCACTCAGGCTTATCCCAAACCTGTAGTATGTACTTGCTGGATGCAGGCTAGAGAGGAGGCAATATCCACTCTAAACCATTCAGAATGTCTTGATAGCTGCACACCATGCAAAGCCGTGTTACATCAAAGTGATTGCAGCCTCAGCAGACCCCGTCCAAGCCAAGCCTAACGGGTTTCGCCCCCAAAGTTTAATCATTCTTTTCATTAAGCTCTGTAGTGGGGCGAAATGCATTGAGGCATATGTCTGCCATATTTATATGATTACCTCCAATGATCACTAGCTCCATCTAGTGGTCATAATGCTGTATTTATTAACCATAAGATGAACCGCACATATCACGAAACTCACAATATGCACATTTAAGTAAATGTTGCATAAAAGATGAGGAATAATAAATAAATAAAAATCTTTGTGAACAATAAAAAGTCCCATTCTTCAAAATGTGACTTCAATAAAAGTGACTAAGATTAAAAAGTCACAGTCTTCAAAATGCAACTTCAATTAAAGTGACTTCTATGGACCTCCCATGATATAATAAAGTGCAAGTGTTCCTTATCCACTTCCTGTCTGCCCTATAGCAGTTTTACTGCTTCAGGGCAGCAGCTGTGTGCTGTATAACGTATATATACGTGATCCCACACTTCCAAATAAGCGCCGACTGACGTCAACACGTCGCTTTTCCCTACGTGTTTCATCACAGATGACATCTTACTGGTGCTCCAGGACGATGTCATCTTTGACAAAACACGTAGGGAGGAGCAACGTGCTGACATCACCACATTTGCCCAAGTCCCTGCTACCATTAGCCAGCTGGCTTGAATTAGGATTTTAACCTAAAGACTACATTCCTCGATGTAAGTGCAACCCAATTTAAAACCAATAAACATTGAAGATTTTACACTATGGAGGCCGTATCTCCTTTTGGGGCTCAATACTGCTCCTTCAGCTCCTGTTTCAGGACACCTCTTCATGACCGTGTAAGGAGAGGCTCCCTCTCAGCTCCTGAGCTCCTCTGCCAGATCCACCCCCCCCCCCCCAGATGGGGGTGTTTCTCCCGCACACAGTCTAGCACTCCATCCTTCAGTCCCCCCCAGCAGACTGACCATGAGTATATATATGAGACCTGCCCCCTGCCAATCCTAGTTTGGGATTGGTCAGGGCTCCTTACGTACTCAATGCCACTCCAGCTCTCAGCCCTGCCCCTCTTGCAGAACATTCTCACTGGAAGCAGGGGAGGCACCCAAAAGCTGAAGTACATGTCAGTAACACCCACTGCTGCACTAAACCACTTCCTGCCCCCAGATCAAAAACAAACAGGCCTAGTTGACAGCATAAGCCTACCTAAATTTACCTGCACTGACATAACCTACAAACACCACACCTCTAGCACCTACCTATGGTAGAGGGTGCTACAGCAATATATAACATTTTTAATATTGCTTCACAGCAAACCTTTTATACATGGAGCCCATTGTGTATCAGACGCTAATATAATGCCATTTAAATGGGCTAGAGGGCTATAATTTCCATCTCTTTGACTCTTTAGAAGCGATCGTTTTCCATTAGCTGCATTATATTATTTTTATTTTTTTATAAAGTGTGTCGAATAGCACACATTTTGTCTATTGAACAATAAATCTGTAAATAATATATTTTAACAAGTTTACATTTTTCATTAAGAAAAAAAAGATTTTATACCGATGTGATGAACAGCACAGTGAGAAGGAAAAAAAAAGCTTTTTCTCTTGAAATACAAGAGCTCTGCTTGTTCCAGGGATTGACGCACATCAAGAGCAATAAACTGCTAGATGTTATATTGATAGGTTCACGAGACCGTCTTAAGAGACGAGAGTAGGAGATGCATCTCTTGTAAACAGAAGAGAGGAAAATCTTACCAAGAGAAGGAAAAAAAAACGCAGAAAAGTATCTTCCTACTTATACTCAGGGCTGTTTGAAGGAATTTGGGGGCCCCAAGCAAAATGGACATGGAGGGCCCCAAAACCCAGATCCCCCCAACACGCACGCAAAGCCTACAGGAACCACAGCATAGCGATACAATTTACGTTCACCTGTACTTATATAAATAAAAAATGTTTACAGTGCAAATACTGCTGTTGCATATAATGTGCATAACATTTGAACATTTTCAACAATTGAACATTTACAAAAAACACCATTGTACCATAAAATCAATGAATAAACATAAAAAAGTACACAATAACTAAATCCAACATACTTCTTACTCCCCCTCCCTTCCCACCCAAAAGCAGGTCTCCCCATCAGAGCCCACCCCACAGCAGGTGTCCCCATCAGAGTCCCCCCACATCAGGTGGTGTCCCCATCAGAGTCCCCCCCCCCCCCAACATCAGGTGGTGTCCCCATCAGAGTCTCCCCCACATCAGGTGGTATCCCCATCAGAGTCCCCCCCACAGCAGGTGTACCCATCAGAGTCCCCCCCACAGCAGGATTCCCCATCAGAGTCCCCCCACAGCAGGTGTCCCCTTCAGATCCCCTCCACAGCAGGTGTCCCCATCAGAGTTCCCCCCACAGCAGGTGTCCCCATCAGAGTCCCCCCACAGCAGGTGTCCCCATCAGAGTCCCCCCCCACAGCAGGTGTCCCCCAACAGCAGGTGTCCATATCAGAGTTCCCCCTAACAGCAGGTGTCCCCGTCAGAGTCCCCCCCACAGCAGGTGTCCCCCCACAGCAGGTGTTCCCATCAGAGTCCCCCCCACAGCAGGTGTCCCCATTAGTGTCCCCCCAGAGCAGGTGTCTCCATCAGAGTCCCCCCCACAGCAGGTGTTCCCCCACAGCAGGTGTCCCCATCAGAGTCCCCCCCACAGCAGGTTTCACCATCAGAGCCCCCCCCCCCACAGCAGGTGTCCCCATCAGAGTTCCCCCCACAGCAGGTGGTGTGGGGTAGGGATGAGTGGCTGTGCTGGTAGGGGGTGGCAGGAGTGGTTGTGGTGGGGGGGGGGGTAAGGATGAGTGGTTGTGGTGGGAGTGGTTGTGGTGGGGGTGGGTGGGATGGAATCAGCGGTGGTGGTGGTGGTGACTGACTGGGTACATTGGCAGCGCTGTGTGCCAGAATCAGAGGCACTTACTTTCTGTCAGTGTCCTCTCAGTTTTCCCTGCATGGCTCCATGTCTCTCTGGGCTCCCTCTGCTCCACGTGTCTCTGCAGCTCCTCCCCCATGACCTTCTCTCACTTGGTGTCAGCAGTGTCTGCGGGGCAGTCCACAGTCTCAGCCTGCCTCTGCCTTCTCTCTCACCCCTCAGTGAGCGACAGCCCAAATCCCTACGGTGTAACAAACCAACACATGCCGCCTTGCAACAGCAGCCAGAGTGGACAGGCGTGCGGCCTCCTGCTTGGGGGCCCCAGGCCAGCTCGGGGCCCCAAACAGTTGCTTGTTTTGCCTGTCTTGTTCCGACAGGCCTGCTTATACTTAAGATGGAAGATTGGCCAAACATAAATTGTTAGGTATGATAATGAGAATTTGAATAGAGATATTATTTATCACTGTGTATAGAATTGGTTATAGACAGCAATAGGTTTTGTACATATTAAAGCAGAGTACCACCCAAAAATGGAACTTCCGCTTTTCGAATTCTTCCCCCCCTCCGGTGTCACATTTGGCACCTTTTTCAGGGGGGAGCAGATACCTGTGTAATACAGGTATTTGCTCCCACTTCCAGGCTTAGATTGCTGCAGTATCTGCGGTGATCTGTGCCATGTCTGGCCCCTCCTATGTCCCCCGCTGTCTTCTGGGAGACACACGGGTCCCAGAAGACAGCAGGGACCAGTGAGATAGCGCAGCGCGACCTATGCATGCGCAGAAACTTCACTTCCTGATTCCCTTACTGATGATGGCGACTCCTCCACCCGAGACCTGAGGCTTCAGGTGCCGACATTGCGGACACCCTGGACAGGTAAATGTTTATGTATTAACCACTTAAGGACCCCCGCACGCACATATACGGCCACAGAATGGCACGTACAGGCACAAGGGCGTAAATTTACGTCCCCGCCTAAGTGCGGTTCGGGGGTCCCATCGGGACCCCCTCCGCAGCGTGCGGGGGTCCCCCTGGCTCCGGGAGCGATCCGGGATCAGCGGGCGGATGTCGGCGCTTACCCGCCCCCCCGCGATCGCTCCCAGCCAATGGGAGCGCGCTCCCATCCTGTCAGTTCCTCCTCCTGTGTTTACACAGGAAGGAGGAAATGATGTCACCTCTCATCGCAGCGCTGCTGATGAGAGAAGACATCACAAGTAAGTGTGCACCAACACAACACTGACACACACTCACATAGGCATATTAACCCCTTGTGATCGCCCCCCCCCCCCCCACCCCCCTGTCACAGTGTCACTGAATGCAGTGATCTAATCACTGCATTTAGTGTCAGTGTGACAGGCAGTGTAAAAAACAGTTAGTGTTAGGTTCAGGATAGCCCCCCCACCCCCCCTAATAAAGTTTTAACCCCCTGATCACCGCCCTAGTTAACCCTTTCACTCCCTATTGCCAGCATCACTAAGCGATCATTTTTCTGATCGCTGTATTAGTGTCCCTGTTCCCGCTAGGTAGCTATTTTTTTTTATTGCGATTTTTTTTTTTACTAAAGACATGTGGCTAAATAAATTTTGGCCTAAATGTTTGACTAAAATTTAGTTTATTTGATTTTTTTTTAACAAAAAGTAAAAAATAGTGTTTTTTTTTCAAAAATGTCGCTCTATTTTTGTATATAGCGCAAAAAATAAATGATCAAATACCACCAAAAGAAAGCTCTATTTGTGGGAAGAAAAGGACGCAAATTTTGTTTGGGAGCCACGTCGCACGACCGCGCAATTGTCTGTTAAAGCGACGCAGTGCCGAATCGCAAAAACACCTTGGGTCATTTACCAGCGTATTGGTCCGGGTCTTAAGTGGTTAAAAGTCAGCAGCTTTAAGTGGAAGAACCACCCTAAAAATGGAACCTGGGGCCAGCACGTGTGAGAAAAGCATAAACTGAAGCAAAGGAAAACTTGAATCCAAAAAACAAGCAGGATATAACCTAACGTCCCATACACACCCGTTGGGTGTATGAGGCATGAGTCTTTACATCTGCAGTAGAAGTTGCTAAAATAAAATAGGCTTTAATATCACTTTAAAAGAAAACTCAATTTTTCTAAAAAATAAATAAAAAATCTACATAATCTATTAAGTATTGTAATTGAGAGTATTTGTCAATTACAGTATTAAATAGAAAAAACAATGAGACCTACCAGCTACCAGGTTAATGGCTGTTTTAGTCAATAAAGTCTAAGGGCTCGATTCAGGTAGGACTTACGCCTAAGTATCTCGAGATGCGCCGCCTAAGTCTTAATTTGCGCCGTCTTATCTATGCGCCGTACCCACAGAACTAGATACGCCCGAAAATAGGCTTCACTCGACCGACATAACTTTCCTACGCTGGCCTATCGTAGGCGCATATTTATGCTGAACGCATCTGGCGCACCCATTGATTTCCTATGCAAATGAGGGAGATACGCCGATTCCCGAACATACGCACGTCCGGCGCAGGCTACGCGCGTTGCGCGTAAGCTGTACGCCCGGCCTAAAGTTACCCCTCATAAAGCAGGGGTAACTTTTCACCAGACTTGCACAAGTCAGCTGGAGAGTAGCATCAGCAGCACCGTTACGGATGAGCTGAGCAACCACACTTGCAGGACAACACATGGCATGGTCTTAGCACTACTAATGGGTCCACCGCCACGTAGGAGGAGGAGGGCACGGGAGAGGATATACCGCATGCGCATGAACGCCTTTGACATGGGTGATTCAGAGGTATTTCGCATTTTCAGATTCAGCCTTCAAGCCATCCAGGAAATAGCCACAACCCTGCATGATGACATCACCAGCAAGACACACCCCTCACAAGCAGTGCAGCCACTGGTCAAGGTACTGGCAACACTCCATTTCCTTGCCAGTGGATCTTTTCAGCGTACAAGTGGAGTCGTGGCTGGGCTGTCACAATCCACCATGATCAGATGTGTGCACCAGGTTGTCCCCGCAATCCTCAGACGCATGTCCCACCACATCATCAAACCCACCCAGGAGCACCTGCGGCAGAAGGCAATGCAGGATTTCTACAGAATAGCCGGATTCCCACGCATCATCGGGGCCATTGATTGCACACATGTGGCACTACGGCCCCCCCATGACACTGAGCACATATACCGCAATCGGAAGCATTGGCATTCCATCAACGTACAGGTGATAGCCGATGCCCAATACCTCATATGGCACGTCTGTGCCAAACACCCCGGGTCCAGCCACGACAGCTACATATACCGTCAAAGCAACATCCCAACGGAATTCGAACAGAACGTTTACGGGAACAGCTGGCTGGTTGGTGAGTGACATGGGAGTCAAGCATGCCTGTCCGACCCCATGATGCAGACATCACGAGTGGCACATGCACGGCTAACATCCTCTTGTCTTTTCACTTCCAGGTGACTCGGCATATGCACTTGGACCCCATCTCCTGACTCCATTCCTGGATCCCCAAACCAGAGGAGAGAGAAGATACAATGATGCACACATAAGTATCGGTGCAGTGGTGGAGCGCACATTTGGCCTCCTGAAGTCCCGTTTCCGATGCCTGGATAAGTCCGGGGGTACCCTGTTGTATTCCCCAAACTTTGTGTGCCAGATCATCGGTGCATGTTGCGTGCTGCACAACTACGGCATGAGAAAGGGCCTGCAGATTGACATATGTGATGACCTGACCCCCGAACCACACTGCCCCCCCCCTGAACGAGGCTACCCCGTCTGCTGAGGGAAGAGCAGTCAGGAGATGCCTCGTGGTAGGCATCTTTGCACGTTAAACACACACATTCATCATGGCACAAGGAGAATGCACGCATGCACACCACTGTGGTCCCTAGCTCACACACACCACATCCACTTCACATTGGATTAGCCCAAGTCCACCATGCAGGACTTGGGAGCAGCAAAGCCGCACCAAGGCCCCAATGATGTCGCTGTCCATTCATACCACATTCACACGGCCGTGGGGATAACTTCTCCCCAAGACCGAGGGTGACACCCCTTACTGGCAGGAGGGTCACCCCCTCATTCACACACCAGTCACATTGTAGCCTGCACTACTGTCCGTGTGCATACAATAAAAAAAAAACGCTCACCGGAGCAGAAATAAAAAAAAAAACGCTTCTCACCGGAGCAAACAAAAAACAAAAGAGGCACTCAATTGCCCTGTCGTGGGCTCCGCCTGGTGCCACGTCTCTGGCTCCTCACTTGCCTCGGGGAAACTTCAGGAGGGGGTGGGGTTGGGGCATCAGCAGGAAACTCCTCCTCAAGTCTGCCACTCCTGGCAGGTTCTGGCTGCCTGCCCTCCAACGCCAGGGCTATGCGGTTTAGCACCGCATTGGTTTCTGCCTGCATCCGAAGCTGGCGGGTGGTGGTCTGCTGATACTGGCACCTCCTGTGCCTCCCCTCAGCTGTATTGGCCTTTACAGTACATCCACTGTGAGGCTCTTGACCTCTGTGATGAGGCGTGCTGTCGTCGCCTGCAGCTCCCCAAAACAGGTCACAACAGCTGCACAATTGGCATTTATATCATGCAGACAGTCGGGTATTTCTGCCGAGGAAGCCACGCTGTCTGCGAGACGCCGCATGTCATGGGCAACAGCACCCACATGTTGGGTCTGGTGGGCTTGATCCCTTGCCAGAGTTTCCTGTATGGCCTCAGGAACACCCCTGTTTTTCTGGTGGCCTTCCTGGGGGCAGGAGAGGCTTGGGGCCGTGTATATGGGGAGGCCCTTGAGGAGCTTCCCCTGATGGTGGAGGAGGGTAAGGAGCTACCCCTGATGGTGGAGGAGGGTTGGGAGGGTCCCCTAATGGGGGGAGAGGGTGGTGAGGGTCCCCTGATGGGGAAGGAGGGTTGGGAGGGTGCAGGGTTGGTGGGATTTTCCTTCACAATGTAAAACACGTCCTCCAGGTCCCTGTGCTCCTCCACTACTTCCTCCAGAGGACAGGTGTGGGCACTCTCCTCATGGGATTGCATGGGTTGCCCGTCAGCCGACGACGGCCCAGCTCCCTCCAGCACATCTGTGGATGACACAAACCATTCACATGTTGGTGGACCCACACACTTGTTACATGTTCCCTTCCACCCCTCACATGCTACACACCGAATAGGAGATAAAACACATTTACCTGACCTCAAGGACTGGTCACCGTAGTCAATGCCCTCCATGCCCTCCACCTGCTCACGCTGCAGGTATTGGGCAACCAGCTCATCCTCCGGGGTCAACCGCACAGTACATGCTGGTCCTCCTTCCGTGCCCCTGGCATGCTTACTGATCTCAGCCAGCTTCTCCTTGACCTTACGTCGCATATCATTGATTATTTTCTGTATATCCTGGTCGCGCCTGGTCGCAATGCCCTCAGCACTGACCTTCAGGCTCAGCTCCCTCAGGATCTCATTCTTCCTGGCCTTACTGGTCTGGAGACTGAGGGCACCATGGAGGTATTTATCATATTCCACGATCCCAGCAACAATTATATCCCTCTCCTTCTGGCTAAAAATGTTCTTCCTCTTGTCCTTAGTTGCAGCAGCCGCCATCGCTTTGCAAAAGTACCTTCCCTAAGGGGGGAAAAAGCAGGATGTACTTTTGCGCCGGACGGGCGCATGTCTGGGCGTATTTATAGGCTCGGCGTAAGCCGGTTGGCCGGCGTTTCTCAGGAAGTTGGGCCGGCGTAGTTGTGAGCATGCGCACAGGGGAGCGAACATACTGCGCATGCTCCATTCATGAGACGCCGGGCGTAAATCACTAGTCCACGTTCTGAACATCATTTGCATAAGGTCACTTTGTGCTTTGTGAATACTGTACTTGCCTCTCTGAGTAAATGAGATGCGCTACGCCGGTATAAAGATGCGCCAATCTACCTGAATCTAGCCCTAATTATGCAGTGATACATAAAGTAGATAAACTGTGGATATGCTATTACATTGTAACACATGTGGTCAGTCAGAGACTGAAAAGTTTGCTAACTCTTTTGGAACAGCGGCTGTAGCTCATTGGTAGATCTGCTGTCAGCAAAATCTAAGTGTGAAGCCATCTATCTTGTAACAGGACCGCCTATCAAATCTCATCAGTTAGCGGACAGACGGCTTACATTGCACTTTGTGATACTTGTACAGAGGAAAACCAATTTATTGATCAATTCCCGGTGTTACTTAATGATTTCCTGGAGTTACAGATCATTGGCTGCCTAATGTTCCATTGAATGCATCAGGTATGTTAAACTTCAAACTATATTATAGTTTAACTGCCCTAAAACGTGGCGGAAGGGGAGCTGCCAGGAAAAAAGGAATCTGTATTTCTAGCGTGCATATTCTGCATTTTGTGTTATCTAAGAACTCCTGACGTATTTTATTTTTATTATTGAAACTGAAAATTGAAGTGTCACACGCAGGGCTTTTCTTCAGTAGGAGTATAAGGGAACGCAGTTCTTGCACCACCAGAATTAAATATATATAATGACAAGGGGTGCTGGAGGGTCTATTGATGCTGGCTGCTGGGGATCTATTGTTGCGAGGTGGGGCCCTATTGTTGCTGATGGGGGAACTATTGTTGCTGTGAGTGCCTTATATTGCTAAGGGGAGGGGGTGGTCAACTGTTGATTGGAGGTATCTACTGTTAAGCAGGGCTTTTTTTTAGGGCTGTTACTGATCAAAATGTTTGTGTTCGATTAATCGTTTTTTTTTTTTTTTTAATCGATTAATTGACTAATTTTGATGAATTATAACGCACATACAGATTCAACTACTTTTAGCTGATCTCCTTGCAGGCCGATTCCCAGTGCAGCTCCAACCACTGGAAAAATGGATAGCAGGATACAAAAAACACACAAAGGCAGCGCTCGATGGGAATTGCATTAAAACTTTTATACTCTTCAAGTAGGTAACCAAATAAATATTGCACTGGAGATAAAATCGATGTAGCTACATAAACTGTAAAAATGGTGCGAGTAATACCAAACGGTACCAAAAGCAGTCATAAAAACATGTAGCTAAGTATGATACTGGTATAAAAATGTGTACAACGATATCACTGCTGAATTCAGATGAGGAGGGGTTAACATCAGTCCTTCGGCATGTAGATGTCCCGTGAAGGGAACTATCACAACTCCGAGTGGATGGCTGTAGAATCCCAGGGTGATAGAGGGAAGTGATAGAGGGAAGTGATAGAGGGAAGTGATAGAGGGAAGTGTAACAGCCCTTGTGTGTGGCAGATATGAAGGCACAGCAAAGGAGCCCTTCAGATGGACACGGCAAGCCCCGCCAGTGTCAGTGACGTTACCGGATCTCCAACGGAACTCCCTGAAGGCCCAGAAGCCGGTGGAGAGGTGAGTACCAATCAAAAGAATTTTAATCGATCAAAAAGATTTTAATCGATCAAAAAATTTCAAGATTAATCGATCAATTAAAAGTTAATTTGCACAGCCCTACTTTTTTTCAGCAGAAACTCAGTTTTGGCACTTACAGAACTGGATGTATGTAATGGCAAGAGGTGCTGGAGTGTGCTGGATGGTCTATTGATGCTCGGGAATCTATTGTTCCTGGAGGAAATCTGTTTTTGGAGGGGTGTATTGTTGCTGGGGAGGTCTTCTGTTGCTCGTGACCAGAAATTTAAAGTTCAGCAGCCTCAGATACATCTGAGGCTGCCACAACAGTGTTGGCAATTGATGGGCACAGTGGCTGCATTTGATGGGCACAGTGAGACTGCAATCAATGTTTTTTTTTTGTTTGCGCCCCCCAAAAATGTTGAGCACCAGCCCCCACTGAATCAAACGCACAGCCTGCAGAGCTCAGAGCAGCCCAAAGCAGGGCTGGACTGGGACAGAAATTTGGCCCTGGACTTCATCCAGACTGGCCCACTTTGACAGGTCTCTCCCATGGCGGCCGGACAACTCCCGCACCCCACCTGGCCACCCAAACCCCCTCTCCCCTTTCACTAGCCACCAGCTATTCTACATGGACGGCTGGTACTGGTACTCTTATAGGCAGTACCAGTGGGGAAGCTAGACATTATTTCACCCAGGGCAAAGAATCAGTTCGGTGCCCCCCCTTATGGGACAAGATTAGGCAGAAGGGAGAAACTCCCAGGCCATAGCTGTTGAGTCAGCTGTCTGTCCCCTCCCCCATGCTCCTCTTTCATCCCCCCTGCTCCTCTGGTCCTACCCCTGCTTCTTTGTTCCCCCCAGGTGAGCGCTGCGGGAAGGGAGAGACAGAGGAGCAGAGGGGGGCAGCGGTCCACTGTCACTGAAGCCGGCCCACTGAGCCATCGGCCCACCGGGAAACTCCCTGTAGTCCCAATGGCCAGTCCATCCCTGGCCCAAAGCAATTACATGCTGCTGTGCTGATTACAGCAGAAGCCCCAGAACTACATCTTAACCAAACTTAGCAGCCGATCTGGGAGGGCTCTACACTAATGTTGTCCTTCAAGCCACATTAAAATACCTTCTACCCTCTGTTTGTTTTTGCACTGGTACCTGTCCCCCATGGCAGTTCTCAGATCTTCATGCCATTTTTTTTGACAATAGTTTTCCTATTAGCCTTAAAAATTGTCATACAAAAATAGCAAGATTGGCCTCAAATAGATCTCAGTTGGGTTTGGCGCTAAGTTCGGGGTACACAGTCTCCCCGCTGGGTTTGCAGAACTCTGCCAGATTAACTAATGCAATGACTATGCCCAGGGCTGGTGCAAGGATTTTTGACACCCTAGGCGAAACCTCATTTTGCCGCCCCCTTGACTCCACCCCTTTTCCCTGCCAATGTAAACCCCACCCTTTTAATGAAGTGCACATCAAATACAGCCCACCAGTGCCCATCAAATGCAGCCTCACCCGAGCCCATGAAAGCAAGCCTCACCAGTGCCCATCAATGCAGCCTACCAGCGCCCATCAAATGCAGCTTCACCAGCACCCATCAATGCAGCCTGCCAGCGCCCATCAATGCAGCCACACCAGCGCCCATCAATGCAGCCTACCAGTGCCCATCAATAAAGTCTACCAGCACCCATCAAATGCAGCCTCACCAGCACCCACCAAATGCAGCCTCACCAGCACCCACCAAATGCAGCCTCACCAGCGCCCATCAAATACAGCCTCACTAGCACTCATCAGTGAAGCCTACCAGTGCCCCTCAATGCAGCCACACCAGCGCCCATCAAATGCAGCCTACCAGCGCCCATCAAATGCAGCCTACCAGCGCCCATCAATAAAGCCTCACCAGCACCCATCAAATGCAGCCTCACCAGCGCCTATCAAATGCAGTCTCACCAGCACCCATCAATGCAGCCTACCAGCACCCATCAATGCAGCCTTACCCGCGCCCATCAAATGCAGCTTCACCAGCACCCATCAATGCAGCCTGCCAGCGCCCATCAATGCAGCCACACCAGCGCCCATCAATGCAGCCTACCAGTGCCCATCAATAAAGTCTACCAGCACCCATAAAATGCAGCCTCACCAGCACCCACCAAATGCAGCCTCACCAGCGCCCATCAAATGCAGTCTCACCAGCACCCATCAATGCAGCCTACCAGCGCCCATCAATGCAGCCTTACCCGCGCCCATCAAATGCAGCCTCACCAGCGCCCACCAAATGCAGCCTCACCAGAGCCCACCAAATGCAGCCTCACCAGTGCCTATCAAATGCAGCCTACCAGCACCCATCAATGCAGCCTCACCAACGCCCATCAGTGCAGCCTACCAGCGCCCATCAAATGCAGCCTATCAGCGCCCATCAATGCAGCATACCGCTGTGCCTCTGACACTATGTGCTAATGGAGCGGCGGCTGCCTGCTGATGCTGAGACTTAGTTGCTCGCTGCAGAGAGAAGACAGTAGGAACACCAGTGGCCGGGCACCCTAAGCAGCAGGACGCCTTAGGCCTAGTGCCTAGTGGTAGCACTGACCCTGACTATGCCAACAGCTCTCCTGCTACCTGTCCTTGATTTCGACCAGGGATCCTGAAACTACGGCCCTCCAGCTGTTGTAGAACTACACATGCTATGAGGAATTGTAACACACTGACATTCACAGACATGACTAGGCAACTGGAGGGCTGTAGTATGAAGACCCCATGATTTAGACATAAAGATCGATGATAGTAGGGTGGTTGCCAGGTGGCACAATCAATATTTTGCTTTGGGGCCCCATGATCTGTAGTTGCACCCCTGGTCTGAACAGGACAGGCACCGTCCCATTAGCTTCCATAGTGCTGTCTACAATCACAGTAATTAAATGGTTAGCGAGTTTCAGAAATTAAAAATGAAAGAGGCAGAGCGAGATGTTTTCCACAGCTGGGACAAAAGCAGAGGTCACGCATTTGTTTAATGATTAATTCTGTCTCTTGCTCTGCCTGGTGACTGTATTTTTGTTTTTCAATTACTTATGCAAACATAATCAATTTCAAACTGCTCTCTCCCGAATGCATGTTAATAATTACGCTAAGTATTACATCACGGCCGCTGTCACTTCCAAGCATAAAACTCACTCAAGTGTTTTTGTGAAAAGTATCGGCTTGGCTTAGATCTTCGCAAAGAATTAAAGCTGAACTCCGGGCAGACAGCGAAATACATATACACTATGGGGCTGATTTACTAATGAATCTGCGCTGCGCCGGTACATGCCTTAATTAGTGCGCTGGATGAATCCCTAATTAGGCGCATGAACCGGCGGCAGCAGCAGCGCGATGTGATTGATAAGTAAAGCCGCCGCCGAACTCCCTGTATAAGTCTATGGGGGGAAATCTTAATAGTGAATTTTAAAGGCTAATCTGCAAGTTTTGTCCTAAAAAGTGTTTGGGGACCTCAGTCCTGCCCCAGGGGACATGTACCAATGCTTTTTTTATTTTTTCAAACGGCCGTTTTTTCGGGAGCAGTGATTTTAATAATGCTACAAGTGCAATAATAAAAGTGTAATTTTCCTTTAAATTTCGTACTATGGGGGTCTCTAATGTCAGCATGTGAAAAAGCGCATGTTTCCCGTGGTTAGAACTGTCTCTGCACAAAATGTCATTTTTCAAAGGAAAAAAGCCATTTAAAACTGACTCGCGGCTATAATGAATTGTCGGCTCCCGGCAATTGCAGGAGAATTCATTCATTAAAAAAAGGAAAAAAAAAGCGTGGGGGTCCCCCCAAATTCAATAACCAGACCCTTTAGGTCTGATATGGATATTAAGGGGAACCCCGCCGTCAATTTAAAAAAAAAATGACGTGGGGTTCCCCCCAAATATCCATAACCAGACCCTTCAGGTCTGGTGTGGAATTTAAGGGGAACTCCACCCCAAATAAAAATAAAATGGCGTGGAGTCCCCCCTAAAATCCACACCAGACCCCTTATCCGAGCACGTTGACCTGGCCGGCCGCAGAAAAGAGGGGGGGACAGAGCGCGGCCCCCCCCCCTCTCCTGAACCGCACCAGGCCACATGCCCTCAACATTGGGAGGGTGTTTTGGGGTGCCCCCCAAAACACCTTGTCCCCATGTTGATGAGGACAAGGGTCTCTTCCCCACAACCCTTGCCCGGTGGTTGTGGGGGTCTGCGGGCAGGAGGCTTATCGAAATCTGGAAGACCCCTTTAACAAACGGGCCCCCCAGATCCCGGCCCCCCCCCTGTGTGAAATGGTAATGGGGTACCTTGTACCTCTACCATTTCACGAGTAAAAAAAATGTAAAGGGTTAAAAAAGACAAGAGCCGGTTTTGGACAAGTCCTTTATTATCTTCTTTCTTCTTTCCTTCGGGTTTCTTCTTCCTCCTCCTTCTTCTTCCTCTGCTTCTGTCTTGGGTCTTCTATTCCCGCAACTTGCCCGGCGTGTTCTTCCATCTTCTGTTCCTCCCGCTGTCCTTCTCGTCCGCATCTTCTTCTCCTTCTTGTTCTTCTTCGCCGGAGCGGCCGCTTCCAATTGAAATCCCCGCTGTCTGCCGGACCACGCCCCCCCCTCTGACGCCTCGGGCAAGCTCTTAGGAGTGTGCTGCAAGTGCGTCCGAGGGGGGCGTGGTCACAAGTGAGAGGGCGGGCAATTCAATTTGAAGCTCGTGCGCGGCTTTTTCTTTGCCAGAGTCGCCGCTTCCAATTGAATTGCCCGCTTTCTGGAACATGTGACCACGCCCCCCTCTGACGCACTGGCACCACACGGGGACTTTCCTAAGAGCTCGCCCGTGGCGTCAGAGGGGGGGCGTGGTCCGGCAGACAGCGGGGATTTCAATTGGAAGCGGCCGCTCCGGCGAAGAAGAAGAAGGAGAAGATGCGGACGAGAAGGACAGCGGAAGAAGATGGAAGAACACGCCGGGCAAGATGCGGGAATAGAAGACCCAAGACAGAAGCAGAGGAAGAAGAAGGAGGAGGAAGAAGAAACCCGAAGGAAAGAAGAAAGAAGATAATAAAGGACTTGTCAAAATCCGGCTCTTGTCTTTTTTTACACTGACACTTTTTTTTTACTCGTGAAATGGTAGAGGTACAAGGTACCCCATTACCATTTCACACAGGGGGGGGCCGGGATCTGGGGGGCCCCTTTGTTAAAGGGGTCTTCCAGATTTCGATAAGCCTCCTGCCCGCAGACCCCCACAACCACCGGGCAAGGGTTGTGGGGAAGAGACCCTTGTCCTCATCAACATGGGGACAAGGTGTTTTGGGGGGCACCCCAAAACACCCTCCCAATGTTGAGGGCATGTGGCCTGGTGCGGTTCAGGAGAGGGGGGGGGCCGCGCTCTGTCCCCCCCTCTTTTCTGCGGCCGGCCAGGTCAACGTGCTCGGATAAGGGGTCTGGTGTGGATTTTAGGGGGGACTCCACGCCATTTTATTTTTAATTTGGAGTGGAGTTCCCCTTAAATTCCACACCAGACCCGAAGGGTCTGGTTATGGATATTTGGGGGGACCCCCACGTCATTTTTTTTAAAAATTGATGGCGGGGTTCCCCTTAATATCCATATCAGACCTGAAGGGCCTGTAATGGAATTTGGGGGGACCCCCACGTCATTTGAATAATTTTTTTTAAATTCGTACCATGGGGGGGGGGGGGGGATGTCAGCAGGTGAATAAAGCGCACTTTTCCTGCGGTTAGAAATATGTCTTTGCACAAAATGACATTCTGAAAAAAAAAAAAAAAAAAAAAAAAAGCCATTTAAAACTGACTCGCGGCTATAATGAATTGTCGGCTCCCGGCAATTGCAGGAGAATTCATTCATTAAAAAAACGAAAAAATAAAGCGTGGGGGTCCCCCCAAATTCAATAACCAGACCCTTTAGGTCTGATATGGATATTAAGGGGAACCCCGCCGTCAATTTAAAAAAAAAAATGACGTGGGGTTCCCCCCAAATATCCATAACCAGACCCTTCAGGTCTGGTGTGGAATTTAAGGGGAACTCCACCCCAAATAAAAATAAAATGGCGTGGAGTCCCCCCTAAAATCCACACCAGACCCCTTATCCGAGCACGTTGACCTGGCCGGCCGCAGAAAAGAGGGGGGGACAGAGCGCGGCCCCCCCCCTCTCCTGAACCGCACCAGGCCACATGCCCTCAACATTGGGAGGGTGTTTTGGGGTGCCCCCCAAAACACCTTGTCCCCATGTTGATGAGGACAAGGGTCTCTTCCCCACAACCCTTGCCCGGTGGTTGTGGGGGTCTGCGGGCAGGAGGCTTATCGAAATCTGGAAGACCCCTTTAACAAAGGGGCCCCCCAGATCCCGGCCCCCCCCCTGTGTGAAATGGTAATGGGGTACCTTGTACCTCTACCATTTCACCAGTAAAAAAAAAGTGTCAGTGTAAAAAAAGACAAGAGCCGGTTTTGGACAAGTCCTTTATTATCTTCTTTCTTCTTTCCTTCGGGTTTCTTCTTCCTCCTCCTCCTTCTTCCTCTGCTTCTGTCTTGGGTCTTCTATTCCCGCATCTTGCCCGGCGTGTTCTTCCATCTTCTTCCGCTGTCCTTTTTGTCCGCATCTTCTCCTTCTTCTTCTTCGCCGGAGCGGCCGCTTCCAATTGAAATCCCCGCTGTCTGCCGGACCACGCCCCCCCTCTGACGCCACGGGCGAGCTCTTAGGAAAGTCCCCGTGTGGTGCCAGTGCGTCAGAGGGGGGCGTGGTCACATGTTCCAGAAAGCGGGCAATTCAATTGGAAGCGGCGACTCCTGCAAAGAAAAAGCCGCGCACGAGCTTCAAATTGAATTGCCCGCCCTCTCACTTGTGACCACGCCCCCCTCTGGACGCACTTGCAGCACACTCCTAAGAGCTTGCCCGAGGCGTCAGAGGGGGGGGCGTGGTCCGGCAGACAGCGGGGATTTCAATTGGAAGCGGCGCCTCCGGCGAAGAAGAACAAGAAGGAGAAGAAGATGCGGACGAGAAGGACAGCGGGAGGAACAGAAGATGGAAGAACACGCCGGGCAAGATGCGGGAATAGAAGACCCAAGACAGAAGCAGAGGAAGAAGAAGGAGGAGGAAGAAGAAACCCGAAGAAAAGAAGAAAGAAGATAATAAAGGACTTGTCAAAAACCGGCTCTTGTCTTTTTTAACCCTTTACATTTTTTTTACTCGTGAAATGGTAGAGGTACAAGGTACCCCATTACCATTTCACACAGGGGGGGGGCCGGGATCTGGGGGGCCCCTTTGTTAAAGGGGTCTTCCAGATTTCGATAAGCCTCCTGCCCGCAGACCCCCACAACCACCGGGCAAGGGTTGTGGGGAAGAGACCCTTGTCCTCATCAACATGGGGACAAGGTGTTTTGGGGGGCACCCCAAAACACCCTCCCAATGTTGAGGGCATGTGGCCTGGTGCGGTTCAGGAGAGGGGGGGGGCCGCGCTCTGTCCCCCCCTCTTTTCTGCGGCCGGCCAGGTCAACGTGCTCGGATAAGGGGTCTGGTGTGGATTTTAGGGGGGACTCCACGCCATTTTATTTTTAATTTGGAGTGGAGTTCCCCTTAAATTCCACACCAGACCTGAAGGGTCTGGTTATGGATATTTGGGGGGAACCCCACGTCATTTTTTAGTAAAATTGATGGCGGGGTTCCCCTTAATATCCATACCAGACCTAAAGGGTCTGGTTATTGAATTTGGGGGGACCCCCACGCTTTTTTTTTGGTGTTTTTAATGAATGAATTCTCCTGCAATTTCCAGGAGCTGACAATTCATTATAGCCGCGAGTCAGTTTTAAATGGCTTTTTTCCTTCAGAATGTCATTTTTCACATGCTGACATTACACCCAGGGCCGCCATCAGGGGGGTACAGGCAGTACACCTGCAGGGCCGCCATTAGGGGGGTACAGGCATTACACCGCCCGGGGGTCCCCAGGGGCCCCCAGGGGCCCGGATGGGAACCACCCTAAAACAAAAAAATATATTTTTTATTTTTTATTTTTTTTAAGGGCTCCGAAGGTCCCCAGGGGCCCGGAGGCCACTAAGGGCCCCAGATGGCAAGCCCTTTTTTTTAAATAAAAGATATATATTTAAAAAAATATATATATTTTTTTAATATATTTGTTTTATTTTTTTTAAGGAAAGGGCCCAGAGGTCCCCAGGGCCCTGGAAGGCTACCCCCTTGTTTTTTTACTTTTTTTCGATAAATGTTATATTTTAAAAATATATATATATGTATTTTCTCTCTTTTTTATTTTTATTTTATAAAGAGCACAGAGGTCCCCAGGGCCCCGGATGGCTACCCCCCTTTTTTATATATATTTTTCTTTATTTCTTATTTCTGTCAAAATTTTTGTAAAGGGCCCCCCCGCTCCTCAATTTGTGGCAACACCCCCCCCCCGCTTCTCAATTTCATGCGGCAGCACCCCCCCCCCCCCGGTTCTCTGCTCCAGGGGGCCCATGCCTGAAGCTGTGTAAGGGGCCCCAAAATTCATGATGGCGGCCCTGTACACCTGTAAGGGGCCCGGGGGTCCGGAGGTGCCCAGATGCCTGGAGGCCCCCCAGCGCCCCAGATGGTAACCCCCCTCTTTTTTTTTTTGTATATATATTTGTTAGTTGGTTTTTGTAGGATTTTTTATTAAAGGGCCAATTTTTGGAATTTAATATTTTTTAGCAGTCTGGAGGTCCCCAGGGCCCCGGGTGGCAACCCCCCAAATTTTTTGTTATTAAAGGGCCAATGTTTTGTTTTAGGGGTCTGGAGGTCCCCAGTGGCCCGGAGATCCCCAGGGCTCCAGATGACAACCCCCCACCTTTACAAAAAAAAACAAAAAAAAAAAAAATATATATTTTTTGGTTATTTTTTAAACATATATATATATATATATATATAATTTTGAAAGCTCCCAGAGGGCCCCAGATGACAACCTTTTTGCTTCTAAAAATGTTATAAACATTTTCCCCAGGTTTGTTACTTTTTACTTTAATTTCTTTTTTAAAGTGTATTTTGTGCGTGAAGTCGAGAGAGAGGAGCTGGACTTGCAATCGCCATCCTTCTCCATGCCCCCGGTGGCAATGGTGGGTGTGAGGGGGGCCTGTCCCCGATGGGACAGAGGGACTCCCCCTATGAAGGAGTGTAGCCCACCCAGCCAGCCCTGTAGGTCCTTCGCCTCCCTTTATTTTAGGAGACCTCATGGCCAAAGTGTGTGCAAGTGTGGTGTTTTTTTTTTGGGGGGGGGGGGGGTGGGCATACTAAGCACAGGCGTACCTTGCATAGCACACCCCACTGGGAGCCAAACTCAATTCACATGTAGCCGAGACCGGGATCCGAACCCTTGGCTGCAGAGGTGAACGGCTTGTCAGCGCAGTTCCATTCACGTTGAGCCACCACAGCTCCCACCCAATGTTATTTTTTTTTTTAGATTTTTGGTAGTTATTTTTTAGTAAAGGGCCCAGAGCTCCCAAGGCAACCCCCTTTTTTATTATTTTATATATGTAGATATTGTAATTTATTTTTCATTAAAGAGCCCAGAAGTTTCTTTTTATTAAAGGGCCCAGTGGTCCCCAGGGCCCCCGGATGGCTACCACCCTTTTTAATATATATTTTTCTATATGTATTTTTTGGTAAAGGAACCCCCCGCTTATCAAATTGCGGCAGCCCCCCCCCTTCTTAATATCAGGCGGCACCCCCCCCCCCTATTCTCTGCTCCAGGGGGCCCATGCCTGAAGCTGTGTAAGGGGCCCCATAATTCCTGATGGCGCCCCTAATTGCCTCCCCCCCCCCCATGGTACGAAATTTCAAGGAATTTTTCACTTTTATTGGTGCACTTTAACCACTTCCATACCGCGCCTATTCTGGCACTTCTCTCCTTCATGTAACAATTATATTTTCTTCCTTGAAACTTACTCAGGACCCCCAAACATTATATATATTTTATTAACAAACACCCTAGGGAATAAAGTGGCGGCCATTTTTTCGGACACATTTCCAACAGTATTTGTGCCAAAAATTTGCAAACGTTTTTTTTTTTTTTTGGCTTTCAAAAAAAATACCTGTTTCATGAATGACAAAATAAGAAAGCAGTAAAGCTAGCCCAATTTTTAGGGATAAGGTGAAAGATGATGTTCCCCGAGTAAATAGATACCTAACTTGTCACGCATTCATATTGCGCACACTCATGGAATGGCGCTAAACTTCGTTATTAAAAATCTCCATAGGCAACGCTTGACTTTTTTTCTCAGGTTACCACTTTTGAGTTACAGAGGAGGTCTAGTGCTAAAATTATTGCTCTCGCTCTAACGCACGCTATGATACCTCACATGTGGGGTTTGAAGGATGTTTACATATGTGGGTGGGACTTGCATGCGTGTTCGCTTCTGAGTGCGAGCTACTAGGGACAGGAGCATTTAAATTCCTTTGTTATTTTATTTTTTTACTTAATATTTTAATTTTTGCACTTGTTTGTCCCTTTGTTTGTATTATTTTTCACTTTTCTTCCTATTACAAGGAATGTAAACATCCCTTGTAATAGGACTAGTGTGTGACAGGTCCTCTTTATAGAGAAAGGCGGGGTCAATTAGACCCCACATCTGTCCTCCAGGCTGGAAAGCATGTAATTGGTTTAAAAAAAAACATCTCATGCTTTCAGCTGCAATCATGTTCGTTCAGCACAGTAGCGTAGTGTGTAGCATGTTCACCTAGCAGCAAAAGGGTTGCTGGTTCGAATCCCGCCCGTGACACCATCTGCCTGGAGTTTGCATGTTCTCCCTGTGCGGGTTTCCTCCCACAATCTAAAAACATGCTGTAAATTGGATCCTGTCTAAATAAGCCCTAATATGCAGTAGGATATTTAGGTTTTGTGCTTCCCTAGGCCTGACCAAATTTTGGCACCCCCCTAATAGAAAAATGACCCACCCTTCCTGTCAAGGCCACACCCTGTTTTTTTATGACCCACCCAGGAATTTTCAGGGGACACACACAAGTTCTGTGGGGGGGGGGGGCACAGGAGACCCTTAATTTGCCTAGTTTTTCGATCACTTCCTGTTTGGCTATGGGGCAGGAAGTGAAGGCCAATCTCCCCAAACGGACAGGGATAATACAAAATAAACTGACAGAGCTTCTAACCCCCCCCCCCCCCCCCCCAACTCTATCCAAAATGAAAGAAATCCAAAAAATAAAAGTGATGATTATTGTTCCAGTTTAACCCCAAATTTCAGATCATTTTATTGAGAGGCTTAAGAAAATATAACCATGCCAATAGGCCAGGATCCAGCGTTGCTAATATGTATGAATGTGTGTTAGGGACCCCCACAAACACCACCCAATGTTAAATCAACTATTTTCTTGTTTGTTTTGGGGATGCCTGCACCCCTGATAGGGTAAAGACACCTCACAAATGTTGTCACTTTCTACTTAATTCATTCACTTCCTGCCACACAGCCAAACAGGAAGTGAGGGAAACACCTGAGTAATGTTTTGTTGGGGACACACAGATCAATATAAATAGTTTCCCATTTTGGAAATGGCATTTTGCTGTGTACACCCCAAATTAGTAGGAATCTTGGACTTTGGGGTCCATTTACTAAAGGCAAATCCACTTTGCACTACAAGTGGACAAGCAAGGAAGAAAACTCTAAAACTTGGCGGGATTGGAAGTAAAAACCATCAGTGCTTCCCTTCTGATTTTCATTGCCTACGCTTCTACTGCAGAGCGGCTTTGCCTTTACTAAACCCCAAAATAACTAATCATTTGGGGTGTACACTGCAGTGCAATTTGCTTAATGGTGACACTAGTTAGATTGACCTGTGTCCCAAAGAAAAGACCATTGGTAGGGTTTTAACCTCACTTCCTGTTCAGCTGTGTGACAGGAAGTGAAGCCAATTTTAGGAAAAGGGACACAAAGCCCAGCCTAAAAACACTAGCAGGGGTTCTAACACTCAATTGGCTTCCCTCAAACAACCCACAATTAGAATAGGATTGTCTTGTGCTAGTTTCAAGCACAGCGCTGTAAATCAGCACTTCAAGCCTGTCCACCAATACACCACCCCCCCCCCCCCCCCCTCCAACAGGCCCTGTTTGCAGCTTTTCCTACATCTTGCACATGTGCTTTAAAAAGTCAGTCTGGACATCAGTTCTAGGAAACAATACTTACCGCTTTGTCCTTCCTTTTCTGGTGACTAAACATTTCATGCATACACACCAGGAAAGAGCTTAGAGACAAATCACACTTGATGGTTTAGGCCCAAACTAGTTCAGCTGCAGCGGTTGAAATCCATAGCAGGAAAAAAATATCACAAAACAAACTTCAAAATTTGAAAGTAATTTTATTGGTCCACAAAACAAGGAAAGCAAAACAAAAAATTACAAATAAACACACCAAAAATATATAAAAACACCTAAAAACAAAAAAGACCAACGTTTATTTCACAGTCATTGGAAAATAAATCATGCTTTTGAAATAACAGGATAGACCCACAGGATTAAAACATTAGTCATTAACATCTTGAGAAACATTTAGCAAAATTATGTAGCAGAGAAAACATCAAAAAATACAAAACTTGCTCCAAAACATCTCTGTTTCACTCCGCCATTCCTTCCAGCCAGCAAATCTGCCCCCTCTGAGGGGCAGCTGACACGTGCAGTATCCACGCTTTTTATAACATGTGTGCTAATGAACCAATTGGAAACACATGAAGAAATGTCAGCCTCTAGTTTGTGTGCACTTGGAACTGCTTACACCTGTTAAGGATGTCCTTAAATTACTAAGCCAAAAAAAGAGCTTTCTGAGCATGCTCAGAAAGATGCAAGTCATTTTCAGGATGAAACTTCCAACTTCTTTTTCTAACTGTTCGAGCATGCCCAGTTCACTCGAAATGCAGTACCAGAATCAAATCTGCAATGGCGGATGAAAGCATTAGAGGTGTTAAATTTTTTTTTGGTCCCCATGAAGTGATGCTTTACAAGCTGAACGGGAGGTCTTATAGAATTTTTACGTAACAAACCTAAATAGTAATAATTTAAAAGCCCCTGTCCCTAGTAGCTCGCAGTCAGAAGCGAACAAGCAGCATTTTTATTGTTTCCGGTTACCAGTTTAGATTTACAGATGAGGTCTAGTGCTATAAATATTCCTCTTGCTGTTACGCACGCTATGATACCTCACATGTGTGGTTTGAAGAATGTTTCCATATATGGGGGCGGGCCTTAAATGTGTAAGCCCCGCCCACATATTGAACCCCCGTTCAAACCCCACATGTGAGGTATCATAGCGTACGTTAGAGCGAGAGCAATACTTTTAGCACTAGACCTCCTCTGTAAATCTAAACTGGTAACCTGAAACACATAAAAAAGCGTTGCCTATGGGTATTTTCAAGTACTGAAGTTTGGCGCCATTCCATGAGTGTGTGCAATATTAAAGTGTAACATGTTGGGTATCTATTTACTCGGTGTAACATCATCTTTCACATTATGGCCATAAATTGGGCTAACTTTAGTGTATTCTTAATTTGTAACCACTTGAGCCCCAGAGCATATTACTGGTCACTGACGGGGCCATTTTTTGCATTTCAACACTGCGTCATTTTGACTGACAATTGCGTGGTTGTGCGACGTGGCCCCCAAAAAAATTGGGCGTCCTCATCCTCCCCCCCCCCCCCCCCTAAAAATTTTTTATTTTTTTTTTGTTGGTGGTATTTGATCACCTCTGCGTTTTTTCTTATTTTTGCTTGACCCAAAAATATAGCGACAATTTGGTAACTAAAAAAACATCTTTTTTACTGTTTGCTATAATAAATCTCCCCCAAAATATATTCAAAAAATGTTTGCCCTCAGTTTAGGCCATGGGTCTTCAAACTACGGCCCTCCAGGTGTTCAGGAACTACAATTCCCATCATGCCTAGTCATGTCTGTGAATGTCAGAGTGTTACAAGGCCTCATGGGAAGTGTAGTTCCGCAACAGCTGGAGGGCCGTAGTTTGAGGATCCCTGGTTTAGGCCGATAAGTATTCTTGGACATCTTTTTGGTTGCAAAAAATCACAATAAGCGTTTGATTGGTTTGGGCAAAAGTTCTAAGTAGGGGTTGGTCTTATGGGTTTTTTTGGAATAATTTTTTGTTTTACTAGTAATGGTGGCTATCATTGTTTTTTCTGTCTAATGCGACATTGTGGCGGACACATTTTTGTGAGATTTGGCATTTTTGTAGCGAGCAATGGTATATAAATGCATTGCTTACTATAAAAATGACACTGGCAGGGAAGGGGTTAACACTAGGGGCGCGGAAGGGGTTGAATATGTTACCTGGGTGTGTTCTAACTGTAAAGGGGGTGGGACTGTGTAGGGGAAATGACAGATCGCTGTTCATACATTGTAGGGACAGACGAGCAGGCATTCCCCCCCCCCCCCTGACAGGACCGGGATAAAGGGGAACTCCACCCCAAATTACAAAAAAAAACGGCGTGGGGGTCCCCCTTCAGGTGCACAACAGGCTCTTAGATTTGATCTGGAACATAAGGGGTTAAACCCACGCCAAAAAACGGCGTGGGGTTCCCCCTCAGATCCAGACCAAACCCTTCTCCCAGGCACGCAGTCTGGCCGGACAGGAATGGGGGTGGGGACGAGCGAGCGCCCCCCCCCCCCTCCTGAGCCGTACCAAACCACATGCCCTCGACATGGGGGAGTGTGTGCTGTGGGGGAGGGGGGCACTGCCCCCCCACCCCAAAGCACTCTTGTCCCCATGTCGATCGGGACAAGAGCCTCTTCCCGACAACCCTGGCCGTTGGTTGTCGGGGTATGCGGGCGGGGGGCTTATCAGAATCTGAGAGCCCCCTATATTAAGGGGGCCCCCAGATTCTGGCCACCCACCCTATGTGAATGAGTATGGGGTACATCGTACCCCTACCCATTCACCGGGTGGAAAAGTGTAAACACCAAAAAAAACACACAGAAAAAAATAATTTATTAGTCAGCTCCGGGGGTCTTCTGCCGGGACCCCCCACCACCAGCCCATTGGGCCCCGGGCTTCGCCGTCTTCTGCCGGGGGGGGACACCCACCGATGATCTCCGCCATGTCCAGCCAGGCCCCCACCCCAAAATAAGCTCTTTCACATTCGGGGGGGGCCGGCCGAAAAAAGCAGAGAACAACGGGGGCGGAGCCCCTCGGTCTTCCAGACGTTTTCTGCCGGGGGGGCTCCAGCCCCGCACCGGTCTTCGCCGCCGCCTTCCGCCGGGGGGGGACACCCACCGATGCTCTCGGCCATGTTCGGCCAGGCCCCCTACCCCAAATCAAGCTCTTTTACATCCGGGGGGGGCCGGCGGAAATGGCGGAGAAAAACGGGGGCGAAACCCCTCCTCGGTCTTCGCCTTCCGCCGGGGGGGTACACCTACCCCCCCCCCCGGTCTTCGCCGCCGCCTTCCGCCGGGGAGAGAGACACCCACCGATGCTCTCCGCCATGTTCGGCCAGGCCCCCTACCCCAAATCAAGCTCTTTTACATCCGGGGGGGGCCGGCGGAAATGGCGGAGAACAACGGGGGCGTCGCCACTCCTCGGTCTTCTAGCCGTCTTCTGCCGGGGGGGGGAAACACCCACCCATGCTCTCCGCCATGCTCGACTGTGCCCCCACCCCAAAATGAAGCTCTTTTACATCCGGGGGGGGGCGGCCGAAAACAGCGGAGAACAACGGGGGTGTCGCCCCACCTCGGGCTCCTCCGCTTCTGCCTGGCTCCTCCCAGGGCTTCTTTCGCCGTCTTCCGCCGGAGGGCGCCACTCTCCGGGCTTCTCGACGTTGTCTTCCGCCGCGGGGGCCAGGCCTTCTTCTTTGCCACCCCCCTCGATTTTTTCGGCCTGGACGGGGGTCGTACATCCCATCCAGGACTTGGACGTGGCGGGCTTCTCGTCGCCGTCTTCTGCCGCTGCCCCCTTCACCACGAAGCTCCGTGCTTGTTTGATGAGGGCAGCGGGCTTCCGTCGTCTTCTCCGGGGCGAGGGTCGTACATCCCCCCCCGGATTTCGTCGCCGTCTTCTGCCGCTGCCCCCTTCACCACGAAGCTCCGTGCTTGTTTGATGAGGGCAGCGGGCTTCCGTCGCAGTCTTCCGCCGCGGGGTGACACTCGCGGGCTTCTTCTTCCATTCGATGTTGACACGGCGAGGTCCGGCGCTGAAATGCCTTCTGAGCGGCGGGCAAGGACTTATATTGGCATTGGGCGTGGGCGTGGTTATGCCAACATGTGACCTTAACCCATGTGACAGTGATGTCACGTCACATCACTGTCACATGGGTTAAGGTCACATGTTGGCATAACCACGCCCACGCCCAATGCCAATATAAGTCCTTGCCCGCCGCTCAGAAGGCATTTCAGCGCCGGACCTCGCCGTGTCAACATCGAATGGAAGAAGAAGCCCGCGAGTGTCACCCCGCGGCGGAAGACTGCGACGGAAGCCCGCTGCCCTCATCAAACAAGCACGGAGCTTCGTGGTGAAGGGGGCAGCGGCAGAAGACGGCGACGAAATCCGGGGTGGGATGTACGACCCTCGCCCCGGAGAAGACGACGGAAGCCCGCTGCCCTCATCAAACAAGCACGGAGCTTCGTGGTGAAGGGGGCAGCGGCAGAAGACGGCGACGAGAAGCCCGCCACGTCCAAGTCCTGGATGGGATGTACGACCCCCGTCCAGGCCGAAAAAATCGAGGGGGGCGGCAAAGAAGAAGGCCTGGCCCCCGCGGCGGAAGACAACGTCGAGAAGCCCGGAGAGTGGCGCCCTCCGGCGGAAGACGGCAAAAGAAGCCCTGGCCCCTAGTAGGAGCCAGGCAGAACCCGGCGACGAAATCCGGGGTGGGATGTACGACCCTCGCCCCGGAGAAGACGACGGAAGCCCGCTGCCCTCATCAAACAAGCACGGAGCTTCGTGGTGAAGGGGGCAGCGGCAGAAGACAGCGACGAGAAGCCCGCCACGTCCAAGTCCTGGATGGGATGTACGACCCCCGTCCAGGCAGAAGAATTTGAAGGGGGCGGCGGAAGACCCTCAAAAGTGAAAACGTTCACCAGGTGAATGGGTAGGGGTACGATGTACCCCATACTCATTCACATAGGGTGGGGGCCCGAAATCTGGGGGCCACCTTATTAAACGGGGCTCCCAGATTCTGATTGGCTCCCGCCCGCATACCCCGACAACCAATGGCTAGGGTTGTCGGGAAGAGGCTCTTGTCCCGATCGACATGGGGACAAGAGTGCTTTGGGGTGGGGGGGCAGCGCCCCCCTCCCCCAAAGCACACACTCCCCCATGTCGAGGGCATGTGGTCTGGTACGGCTCAGGAGGGGGGGGGCCGCTCGCTCGTCCCCACCCCCATTCCTGTCCGGCCAGACTGCATGCCTGGGATGAGGGCTTGGTACGGATCTGGGGGGGAACCCCACGCCGATTTTGGCGTGGGTTAACCCCTCACGTTCCGGACCAAGCCGGAGAGCCTATTGTACCCCTGGGGGGGAAGCCGCGCCGGTTTCACATTTGAAATTTGGCGCGGAGTTCCCCTTCAGTGTCAGCGCAGCCCGAGAACAGCTCGGAGCTTGCCGTGCGCCGCTCCAGGCAGTGCAAACACTGCTACGCCGCCTGGTATTTACCAAGGATTTCCCGGCGTACTGAAGAGGCGCGCGGTAAGCTCCGATTGTTCCCTCTGCGCATGCCCAGTATGCAAGTGAACCTTCCGAGGTTCTAGCGTACTTTGCAAGGGCACGGGGATCGGGTCCCAAAAGTCACTTTCCCTTTCAAATCGGCCCGCCACACAAGTTTAAACACATGTCACTACACTTCCCCTGCATCACCCCCCTCCCTCCCCTCATAAACTCCCGCCCGAATCCCCGATGTTTACATTACTAAATGCCGCACGCCAGCTCTGTACTGGCGTGCTGTGCGCCCTCTTCTGGGCGCATTAGGCACTTTAGTAAATGAGGAAACACGCTGCACTGGCAGCGTGTTTCTTTGGTAAATGTCAAAAACAGGTTTACTCCTGCTTGTGCACCATGAGTCTTGGCGCACAGGCTTGGTAAATCAGCCCATATATTACCAAAAGTATTGGGACACCCGACTTTACACGCACATGAACTTTAATGGCATCCCAGTCTTAGTCTGTAGGGTTCAATAATGAGCTGGCCCACCCTTTGCAGCTATAAGGCCTTGTACACACGACCGAGAAACATTGTTTTCCTCGACGAGTTCCTTGTCAGGTTTGTCGAGATTCTTGTCAAGCTCTCTTTGCATACACACTGTCTAGACCAAATCTCGTCGTTCTCAAACGCGGTGACGTTCAACGCGTACGTCGGCACTATAAAGGGGAAGTTCCAGTGGCGGCCCGCCCATAGGGGCGCCTGGGCGCCGCCCCCCCCCCCCTCCTTTAGGCAAAAAAAAAAAAAATGTATTTAATGCACTCTGAGCGCCGGCCACCACTGCCCTATGAAGCGCCGTGTCACTGCAATCTAGACATGGCGCTTCATTTGCGGGCTTCTAGCTTTCCTATGGGCGCATTGGAAAGTGCTGATATGCTTCCCGTTCCTCTCTATGGGCGCCGGGAGCATTACTACTTTGACTTCCGGCGGCATTTCGAAAACCGGAAGTGACGTCAGGCGGCAGGTTCTCTGAAGTTCACACTGCCCGAGCGGAGCTGGCGCTGGTAAGGTAAGCCAGCCAAGTGAAGCCACATGATTATTTTTTGTATTTGCTTTGATTGTTCGCCCCATTAGGTCATCAGCCTGATCCCCACCCATCCACCTTGGAGCATGTTATTGTATTTAGACTGCTGGGACTTGTAGTTCTCCATCTTCTCCTGGGGCTCATGGAGAAGATGGAGATTGGAGAACTACAAGTCCCAACAGGTTATACATACAATAACAGGCTCTGAGGTGGGCGGGTGTAGATTGCATGCACCTATCAATCCGGAGGAGGGGGGGGCAGGATCAGATAACACTATAACAGGATCAGATAACACCCGCTCATAGGAGTTTGTGCTTGGGCTCTGTATGTGTTAAATTTTAAATTACATAATAACAACATTGATTTTTGTGGTGTTTGGAGGTATTAAATGGACTGGTTTTGCCTTTTTGCAATCTGTTTTACGTACAATTAATCCTATATATTTTGATAGCATACTCTCTGGGGTCACTGTATACCAATCTTTTGGGAATCTGCCCACTTGTTTGGGAAATTGTCTTTCTGGTATGTTGATCCACACATGGCCTTGTAAAATGACAGATTCAACATAAGTCACCTGGAGATTCCCCTTCATTAGCCCAGGTTCACACTGGGTACGATTTAGTTCGATTTGAGATGCGATTTCACATGTGAAATCGCATCTCAAATCGGCGGCAATTGCCAGCAATGACACCGTCCTAATCGGTGCGGCGCTGCATCTGCGGCACTGCACCGATTTCAAAAAGTAGTTCCTGTACTACTTTTTGCGATTTCAGGACGCGATTTACATTGACATCTGTGCAGAACCCTGCACAAATGTCTCCTAAATCGCGCCGAAATCGGGACTGCCAGAGGGAGTGAAATCGCACGAGTTCAGCTGAAATTGCGCGATTTCACTCCCGCAGCCCAGTGTGAACCAGGGCTGAGGGTGAGTCACCTAATCTGATCATGTAATAGATATATGCTTATTTGCCTTGAACTGCATACATGTGTGCTTAGTTGCATTGGACACCCATCCACCTAGGAGCCTTATATTATAACATGTTGGGACTTGTAGTTCTCCATCTTCTCCTGGGGCTCAGGTGCATGCAATCCACCATCTATGGAACTACAAGTACCAGCAGGGAGAAAAACTGGACAAAGATGGTGGATAGCATGCACCTGAGCCCCAGGAGAAGATGGAGAACTACAAGGAGGATGAGTGGTCATGCCTTGTTTTTTTAATGCTGGGACTTGTAGTAGTGTTGTACTTGTAAAAAGAAGAGGCTGGAGCCTGGAGGAGTGTGTCTGTCTGCCCTCCAACCCTGTGTTAGTCTGGGGGGAGGGGGGTTGATTGCTGTGTCCATCACCCCCCTGACAAGTGTATAGTGTAGCACTGTAGCTGACCTGATTTGGGGGGGGGGGGGTTGCAGAATGCTGATATGTGCTATTTACAGGTTGCAGAATGCAGACATGTGCTATTTACAGGGTGCAGATATGTGCTATTTACAGGTTGTAGATATGTGCTATGTACAGGGTGTAGATATGTGCTATTTACAGGTTGTAGATATGTGCTATGTACAGGGTGTAGATATGTGCTATGTACAGGGTGCAGATATGTGCTATTTACAGGGTGCAGATATGTGCTATGTACAGGGTGCAGATATGTGCTATGTACAGGGTGCAGATATGTGCTATGTACAGGGTGCAGATATGTGCTATTTACAGGGTGCAGATATGTGCTATTTACAGGGTGCAGATATGTGCTATGTACAGGGTGTAGATATGTGCTATGTACAGGGTGCAGATATGTGCTATTTACAGGGTGTAGATATGTGCTATGTACAGGGTGCAGATATGTGCTATGTACAGGGTGCAGATATGTGCTATGTACAGGGTGCAGATATGTGCTATGTACAGGTTGTAGATATGTGCTATGTACAGGGTGCAGATATGTGCTATGTACAGGGTGCAGATATGTGCTATGTACAGGGTGCAGATATGTGCTATGTACAGGGTGCAGATATGTGCTATGTACAGGGTGCAGATATGTGCTATGTACAGGGTGCAGATATGTGCTATGTACAGGGTGCAGATATGTGCTATGTACAGGGTGCAGATATGTGCTATGTACAGGGTGCAGATATGTGCTATGTACAGGGTGCAGATATGTGCTATGTACAGGGTGCAGATATGTGCTATGTACAGGGTGCAGATATGTGCTATGTACAGGGTGCAGATATGTGCTATTTACAGGTTGCAGAATACAGATACAACGGAAAAAGTAGGTGGATTATATAAGGGGTGTGGTTTACAAGAAGTGGGAGGGGTCAATCGTGGAGGGGCGGGGTCTTGCGCCCCCCCATCCTAAAACTTCACCAGCCGCCACTGGGAAGTTCTATTCCACTTGCACAACCCTTGGAGCTGCTTTTGCTAATCTCATGTTACTGCGTGTTAGTAAAAGTTTGGTGAGAGATGATTTGCACTTTTCAGTCTGTTACAGCGTGACAAATGTGCTATCTCCATTACAAACGCTACTTTTACCAAAGGTGCGCTTCCGTCTCATACTATATTCTGAGCATGCGCGGGTTTCTAAGCATACACACAAATGTGTTTCTCGTCATAAACCAACTCGACGAGAAACACAACGAGGAAATTGAGACTCCCGGCGAGAAAAAAAACAGCCACAAAGTTTTCTCTATGAAAAACATACACACGACCGTTTTCCTAACAGCTTCAACTCTTCTGGGAAGACTGTCCACAAGGTTTAGGAGTGTCTATGGGAATGTTTGTTCATTCTTCCAGAAGAGCATTTGTGAGGTCAGGCACTGATGTTGAACCAGAAGGTCTGGCTCACAGTCTTTACTCTAATGCCGCATACACAGGACCGTTTTCCGGGTTCTAAAAAATGAAGTTTTTAAGGGTCTAGAAAAAACTAAGTTTTTTTCAACCCGATCATTAAAACGGCCTTGCCTACACACGATCGTGAAAAAAAAAAATGCTCTAACAAAGCGCGGTGACGTACAACATGTACGACGGCACTATAAAGGGGAAGTTCCATGCGGATGGCGCCACCCTTTGGGCTGCTTTAGCTGATTTTCTGTTAGTAAAAGACGATTCACGCTTTTCTGTCTGTTACAGCGTGATGAATGTGCTTACCCCATTACGAACACTAGTTTTAACAGAACGAGCGCTCCCGTCTCATAACTTGCTTCTGAGCATGCGTGGATTTTTCAGGTTGTTAAAGCCTATACACGACCATTTTTTACAACGTTAAAAACGTCGTGAAAAAACAGAGCATGTTCGAAAAAAATATGTGCCCATTTTTTAGATCGTGAAAAATGCTCTGAAGCCCACACACGATAGTTTTTAATGACATTAAAAAAAAACTTCTTTATTTAGAACCTGAAAAATGGTTGTGTGGTCGTGGCATAACTCATCCTAATGTGTTCTATCGGGTTGAGGTCAGGCCAGTCAAGTTTCTCCACTCCAAACTCACTCATCCATGTCTTTATGGACCTTGCTTTGTGCACTGGTCCAAATCGGTTGGTGGAGGGGGATTATGATGTGGGGTTGTTTTTCAGGGGTTGGGCTTGGCTCCTTAGTTCCAGTGAAGGGAACTCTTAAGGCATCAGCATACCAAGACATTTTGGCTAATTTCATGCTCCCAACTGCTGGGATGCGAGCGGCATGTGGGGGATGACGTCACTTCCGTGGACAAGAATGCAACGCGTTTCGGTGTATGTGCTGTGACCTACTGAGGATCACAGCGCGCACCTTTCTCAAGATTGAGAAAGGTGCGCGCTGTGATCCTCAGTAGGTCACAGCACATACACCGAAACGCGTTGCATTCTGGTCCACGGAAGTGACGTCATCCCCCACATGCTGCTCGCGTCCCAGCAGATCCCATTGTTTGCGCTCCAGCCCTCTCTCTGCTGCCGCAGAGACTCACCCGGAAACCGCGCGTCAGTGAATCGGGCACACTCTCCCACAAAGCGGTAACAGTACAGCGAATGGATGCCACAACTACAAGGGACCACAGATCGCGGCTGTGAATTGACTGTCACCAGGACCTTATCTACACGCCTGCATACTACTACTCTCATGTGAGTGCTTTGATGTTACTTTTATATTAAAGTTTGCTGTTTTTTCTAAGTTGCGCCAGCTTTTCTTCTGTTTTTGTTTTATGTTTTGGAGTCTGGCTTTGGCTCCCCACGCAAGGCTGCCCAGAATAACAGGACTGTTCTTTAAATTCAGAACTATATTGCTGAAAGGACTTTAAAAAAAAAAAAAATACTTCTGTTAGCGTGCGCCAGTATTGTAAATATTGTCATACACATGGAGTAGGCTAGGGCGTCAGACCCCTACCAATGGGTTGTTGTGTGTGTGTGGGGGGGGGGGGGCGGCGTTCCACAACTGGGGGGGGGGGGGCTTTGCGCCGCTTTTAGTTTTGACTGTCCTATCATCAGACAAAACAAGATAAAGTTGCGCTGCTAAAAATATTGAAAGAAAGCAGCCAGCACTAACAGTGAAACAACCTGTGAGTAGACAATAAAGGAAAAATAAGTGAAGCGCTGGTGAACGTGAATTTGCGTGAAGCAATTTACACCAATCCCATCCAAATGGGTGAGATTGTAATGGGGTGATCCAAAAACACAATACAAAAACGTACAGAGAGGGTGGTGAGACCCTATGGATGCAATCAGTGGAGTGTGAAATATAAACTACAAAGGAAGTCCTTCAAAGAACAAAGTATAAAAACAGGCAAGTCTTCATATGAAACACTCCTATACACCGCTCCTGTGTTACTGGAGAATCAGATGGTATGCGTGATCCACTTTAATGGGCATGCAGGATAACCAAACTGGTAGATAAAAGAGGATGGGTACTCTTACCACATGAGGTGGACACACATGCCGGGAGCACTGTGTCAGATGCGCTTATGAGAGCTCCTCGGATGGACGGCTCTATGGAGAGTGATGGTTGGAGGGATTGTAGATCTTTCCCAGGGATCGCAGGGTCCAGGATGGAGGGTGGTTCCAGGTTTTCAGATGGAACAACACTTATAGGTATCCATAAAAGAAAAAAAAACTCCACATGGTGTAGTTTGTTTGAAAAAGGGAAGCCTTTATTAGGCTGGTAAATGGTAGAGCAATTAAAACAATAAAAAAAGGAAAATGCCAATACTCTGGAAAGGATTTGGCACACGTGATCACATGAGTACCCTTATTTTCAAAGGGGGTTGCTTTGGGCCCCCAACAGTGACGGGGCCCTGGGCAGCTGCCCCTGGTTGCCCTATGGTAAAGACGGCCCTGCCTATCATAACAGTGGACCTCCCACCTGAGTTCTTAACTAGAGAGAGACAGATGCCATGTAGGGAGGCTAAAAACTGTCAAAAAGTCAGCTGATGGGCTCCATAGCAAAACAGGAAGTCATAGTAAATTCCTGCAAATTAAGGGACTCTACTGCCCCCCCCCCCCCCCCTCAGGCCCTCAGAACTAGTGTCCCTACTGGAAAATGTCAGGGTAGGTCTTAAATGGGGGTGTGGCCGTGACAGGAAGGGGTGGGTCATATTTAAATTAGGTGGTGCACGAGTTTCGTCAGGCCTAGGGCAGCACAAAACCTGAATACACCACTGCGTACGCTATCAAATAGTAAAAAAAAAAATGCCTTTCATTTTCTCTAATATCTGCCTTAAATTCAGTTTTAAAGAGGAAAAAAAATAAAACCCTCTTTCCATGCCATTATAATAAGTGCCATTTACCTATAAAATGTTTGCTTTCGTGTGACCTCGCCCGCCAATCTCTGGCCTTTTCCAACTCCGAACTGCGTTCTAGCTGAACCTCGGCCGCGGTTATCAATTAATGACTTAAGAGAGCTTAATGATCTCAGTGCAGACAGTGATTGTGACTGATGGATCCTCGGCTTCCAAGCTCTGTCACTACTCTCCGGCTCTTGTATCTAAATCTTCAACCTGTGTCGCCTAATATTCACCTTGATGAAGATGGAGAGAACGCTGACGCCCTGCAAGACTGGAAATGGGCCCTGATGAGTAGAAGTCTATTTAAAGTGAAACTCAACTTTTTTTGCAATTATTACTAAAACGTTGAAATTGTAAAACTATTAGACCCCTTTTACCCCTTTCTCACCCATAGTGATATCTCTCCATTACGAACGCTACTTTTACTGAAGGTGCGCTCCCGTCTCACTTTATTCTGAGCATGCGCGGGTTTCTAAGCATACACATAAACCTATTTCTCATCATAAACCCGCCCAACGAGAAACACGACAAGGAAATTGAGACTCCCGACGAGGAAAAAGAGAGCATGTTCTCTTTTTTTCTCGTGTTCCACGTCAGTTTTCTTGACGAAAAACATACACGCGGCCGTTTTCCTCGGCAAAAAAACTCTCCCGCCAAGTTTCTTGATGGATTCTGACAAGGAAAACGGTTGTGTGTACGAGGCCTTAGGGTAGACACCTGTAGTTACGCACCTCATCCCAGAAGGTTAATTTATTCAAAAAAGAGAGGGGAAGGATAAAGGGACTATAGCGGGGCTTATTCACATAATAATGGAAGCCAAACAAAGGTAAGTAAGAGGTGTATATGAATTGTCTTTATTATACAAAAAGTAAAAAATGTGTAGCAAACCACATAAGGTCGTTAATACAAAGTAAGTCCAGTCACTTACCTTTTCCTTCGATTTCCCTTCTAAGGGCCAGATTCACGTAGATGGGCGAATCTTTAAGTTGGAGTAACGTTTCTCATTTACGCTACTCCGGCGAAATTTTAGGAGCAAGTACTGTTATTCACATAGCACTTGCTCCTAAAGTTGCGGCGGCATAGCGAAAATGAGCCGGCGGAATTCAAATTGGGCGGGTAGGGGCCGTGTATTATTATAACTAGGCGCAATCCCGCGGCGAACGTACTGCGCATGCGTCGACTGTCAGTGCGCATGCTCCAAATTCTGTCAGTGAACGTCAATGACGTCAATCCCCATTCACGGACGTTTTACGCAAACGACTCAAATTTTTTTTTTTCGACGCGATGACGACGGCCATACTTAACATAGGATACTCCACTAGGGGGCTGCTTTATCTTTACGCCGCGTATCTCTTCCGGAAACGTCGGAAAGTCACTGCGTCGCGCCCGAATACAATCGTGAATTTCCGATTCCCGCTGATTAACATATTCTCGGCGTTAATCAGCGGGAACGCCCCCGGCGCCATTTTTAAGATTGAAGTTACGATACGACAGCGAAATACAATTACGCCGCTCGTATAGTAACTCCAACCCGGCGTTTCATGTTTTCTGCTTACTGAAAACAGAAACGCCGGCTCAAAGTGAGAGTTAGGCTGGAGTATCACTGATACTCCAGCCTAACTCTACCTGAATCTGGCCCTAAATGTTTTTTTTTCTTTGTGTGGATTTCTAACTTCCTGTACCTCCTCAGAAAGCTGTTCTGGCTGAGTAACCCCCATGGATGAAGGTGGAAAGCTTACTGAGGAGAAACAGGAAGTGGGAAATTCAGACAAAGAAAAAAAAACATTTAGAAGGGAAATGGAATGAAAGGGTAAGTGAGCCAACAATAAACTACCTTAAAGGAACCTATTTAGAAAAAAAACTAACCTTTACAACCCCTTTAATATCTTTTTAAAGGGGTTGTAAAGGTTTGATTTTTTTTTTTTTTTTTAACAAACATGTCATACTTACCTCCACTGTGCAGCTTGTTTTGCACAGAGTGGCCACAAACTGTGTTTTCTGGGGTTCCACATCGGTTCTCGTGGCTCCTCCCGCCTCAGATAACCCACTCTGGGAAGCTCTCTCCCAAGGGGGTTACCTTGCGGGCGCGCTCCCGAGTCCTGTATTCGGCGTCCATAGAGTACAGGACTCGGCCCCGCCCCTGCCCCCCGGAGCCCAAGTCATTGGATTTGATTGACAGCAGCGCAAGCCAATGGCTGCGCTGCTATCAATCTATCCAACAAAGATCTGAGAAGTCCGGGCAAAGGAAAAGCGTGTTTGCGACGCTGGACTTTACAGGGCTCAGGTAAGTAAAACTGGGGGCTGGGGGGGCAGTAATCGTCAGATGTTATTTCACCTTAATGCATAGGATGCATTAACCACTTCAGCCCCCGACCATATTGCTGGTCAATGACCAGGCCACTTTTTGCGAGTTTGGCACTGCGTCGCTTTAACCACTTAAGCCCCGGACCAATATGCTGCTAAATGCCCAGAGGCGTCCTTTTCTTTCCACAAATAGAGCTTTCTTTTAATGGTATTTGATTGCCTCTGCGATTTTTATTTTTTGCGCTATAAACAAAAATAGAGCGCCATTTTTGAAAAAAAAAACAATATTTTTTACTTTTTGTTATAAGAAAAATGAAATAAACTAAATTGTAGTCAAACATTTAGGCCTACATTTATTCAGCCACATGTCTGTAGTAAAAAAAAATCGCAATAAAAAAAATTAGCTACTTAGCGGCAACAGCGACACTAATACAGCGGACACTTAGTGACGCTGGTAATAGGGGGTGAAAGGGTTAACTAAGGCGGTGATCAAGGGGTTAAAACTTTATTAGGGGGGGTACGGGGCTACCCTGGACCTAACACTAACTGCCTGTCACACTAACTGTCACACTGACACTAAATGCAGTGATCAGTAAATATATGATCACTGCAATCAGTGACAGTGTGACAGGGGGCTGGGAGGGGGGGTGATCACAAGGGGTTAAATGTGCCTATGTGTACTGGTGTCAGTGTAGTGTTGGTGCGACTCACTGTTAGTCTTCTCTACTCTCGGCGGTTTGAAAATACCGCCGAGAGGAGAGCTGCATCACTTCCTCTGCCTGTGTTTACATTTTACAGGCAGAGGAAGTGACACGGTGGAGGCGCACGGGATTGGCTGGGAGCGATCACGAGGGGGCGGACAGAATCGAGCAGCCGCCCCCTCAGCACGGATCGCTCCCCAAGGTAAGCCGCCCGCCGCACGCAGAGGAGGGGGTCCCGATTGGACCCCCAAACCGCTAGAAGGCAGGGACGTATATATACGCCCATCTGCCTGTACGTGCCATTCTGTGGAAGTACATAGGCGTGCGGCGGGCGTTAGGTGGTTAACTGACAATTGCGCGGTCGTCCGACATGGCTCCCAAACAAAATTGGCGTTCTTTTTTCCCCACAAATAGAGCTTTCTTTTGGTGGTATTTGATCACCTCTGTGATTTTTAGTTTTTGCGCTATAAACAAAAATAGAGCGACAATTTTAAAAAATATATATATATATTTAACTTTTTGCTATAATAAATATCCCCAAAAATATATATAAAAAAAAATGTTTTCCTCAGTTTAGGCCAATACGTATTCTTCTACATATTTTTTGTAAAATAAAATCGCAATAAGCATTTATTGATTGGTTTGCGCAAAAGTTATATCGTTTACAAAATAGGGGATAGTTTTATGGCATTTTTATTAATATTTTTTTTTACTAGTAATGGCGGCGATCAGCGATTTTTATCGGTACTGCGACATTATGGCGGACACTTCGGACACATTTTTGGGACCATTGGCATTTTTATAGCGATCAGTGCTATAAAAATACATTGATTACTATAAAAATGCCACTGGCAGGGAAGGGGTTAACACTAGGGGGTGAGGAAGGGGTTAATAATGTTCCCTGGGTGTGTTCTAACTGAAGGGGGGGTACTGACTGAGGGAAATGACTGATCGCTGTTCATACATTGTATGAACAGGTGATAGGTCATTTCTCCCCCTCCCGGTTCTCGCTCTGTAATGAGCGATCGCGGGTGCCTGGCGGTAATCGCGATTGCCAGGCACGCGCGTCGGGGGGGCGCGCACGCCCCTATTGGCTAAACGGAGAGATGACGTACACAGTAGCTACGTGATCTCGCCCAGCCGCGCCGACCTGCCGCCTGGCGGTAATCGCGATTGCCAGGCACGCGCGTCGGGGGCGCGCGCACGCCCCTATTGGCTAAACGGAGAGATGACGTACACAGTAGCTACGTGATCTCGCCCAGCCGTGCCGACCTGCCGCCGGCGGGCTGGTCGGCAAGTAGTTAAGGTGAAAAAACATGAACTTTTACAAGCCCTTTAAAGCTTGCACAATATTCTAGTGATTATGTTTAGATCTTCTTTAAAGAATTTCAGGTTTTGAAGATTTTTCGGCTTCAGCACTGAGACTGGTTATGTGATTATTGTGAAGGAAGACCCTCCCACATACCATTCAGCTTTTGAAAATGATGGCAAGGTTTACATCAATACCCTTAGTACAGATGTAAGGATCTGCAAAAGTTTGCTGAAATCTTTGCAATGTATACAGATTATAAGGAAAAAGAAAGAAAAAACAGTAGAAATTGAAGAACTTTGGTGTCGTCTGAAGTTTTACAAAAGCATTATATCAAACTTTATTTCTTATCGAAAAATAGGGGGTAAAAAGTCATATACATTTTTTTTTTTCAAATGCTTCTTGTGCCAAACTATCTTCACCGAAACACCAATGTGTTAAAAAAAAGCATTAAAAACGTATGACTATCCAGAAAAATTCATATTTATTTTTTTCGTAAATCCCAGGACTTTGGGCATCTTCAATTTCATAATGATAGGGTTATGCTGGCAGGGCACAGATGCCTGGGTGAAGAAATATTTCTGGTGCCCCCCACATGGGCGTGGTTATCTTTACTAACTCCCCCCCCCTTTATAGGTGTTTCTATGGCAACAACTCAAACACAGAGATGCTCCCCTGAGGAGTCTTTGTTTCCTTGGGATCCTCCTATGATCTCTTGACAATAAACAAAATACAGAAAGAGCAAGGAGTATGCTAATGAAACCTGGAGGGGGGTCTCTCTAATGTACACAGAGAGGGCCTCTGTTAGAGTCCGTTAGAAAAAAATGGTCAGAGACTGCAGACATGATACAATAGATGGTCAGAGACTGCAGACATGATACAATAGATGCTCAGAGACTTAAACAATTCAAAGAGATCAATGTAGCCTCATTAGCGCCCACCAAATGCAGCCTACCAGTGCCCACCAAACAGGGTTGATGCAAGGATTTTTGACACCCTAGATGAAACCTCATTTTGCTCTGCGGCGCCTGGGTGCAGTGCACCCCCCGCACCCGCCCAGGGTCGGCCCTGTATGCTGGCATCTTCAGGTGATTGGACACTGGCAGATATTTCAAAAAACAGGATGGGCTTCGTTTTTTTTCAAGTGGATGTTCGTGTTATGCAGTGTTAATTCTGGCAGCTAATTTCGATTTTTGTTTTAGTCTTATGCCACGTACACACAACCGTTTTTCATGATGAGAAAAATGCCATTTTCTCCAAATTCCAAATTCTAATTGTGCCCCAATATGTTTAAATTAAATAAACAAATGTGGGTAAAAAGTCATATAAAGTTTTCTCCAAATTCGAATTGTGCACCATTTTTTTTTGTAAAAAGTAAAAAAATGTGGATAAAAAGTAATAGATAGTTTTCTCCAAATTTTAATTGTTCCCCAATTTGTTTAAAACAATTAATAAACAATTGTGGGCAAAAAGTCATATTACGTTTTCTCCAAATTCTAATTGTGCACCATTTTGTTTAAAAAATAAATAAATAATGGATGGTAAAAAGCCATATAAAGTTTTCTCCAAATTCTAAGGCCCAGATTCATAAAGCAATTACGCCTGTCTAACTGGTGTTAGACAGGAGTAATTTCAAATTTCGCGCGCCGTATCACTAGTTTGAATCCTCAAACCATGATACGGCGGCTTCGGGCTTCGATCCGAGAGGCTTACGTCTTCGTAAACCTTCGGATCTACGCTGCGATATTTTTGCGGCCGCTGGGAGGAGTTTGCGTCGTTTTCATGCGTCGGGATATGCAAATGTGTTTTTACGGCGATCCACGAAGATACGAGCGGTCTTCGCAATCGCTTACGTCTGTTTTTTTTTACGTACTGTTAGACCAGCTTTTTGCTGGTCTAACGGTGCGTAGCCCATGTTAAGTATGGCCGTCGTTCCCGCGTCGAATTAAATTTTTTTTTTTTTTTTTTTTTGCGTAACTCGTTCGGGAATAGAAATGTCCGTAAACTACGCTACTCAAACAACGAATGACGTAACGACATGATTTCGCGCAATGCACGGCGGGAAATTTGCGAACGGAGCATGCGCAGTTCGCTCGCCGCGGGAACGCACCTATTTTAAATCCTTCACGCCCCCTACTCGTCCAGATGGATTGCGACGGGAGAAATACACTACGCCGCCGTCGTTTACTGGACAAAATCTACCTGGATTCCACGTAGAGCCAGGTAAAAAACGGCGGCGTAGTGTATTTCTGATACGCTACGAGAATCCAATTCTCTCTGAATCTGGGCCTAATTGTGCACCAATTTGTTTAAAAAAAGAAAATATCAAAAAATGTGGATAATAAGTCATTAAAAGTTTTCTCCAAATTCTAATTGTGCACCAATTTGTTTAAAAAAAGAAAATATCAAAAAATGTGGATAAAAAGTCATAAAACGTTTTCTCCAAATTCTAATTGTGCCCCAATTTGTTAAAAAAAAAAAAAAAAAACAATTGTGGGTGAAATGTCATATAAAGTTTTCTCCAAATTCAATTTGTTAAAAAAAAAATATATAAAAAAATGTGGATAAAAAATCATGAAAAGTTTTCTCCAAATTCTAATTGTTTTGCACCATTTTGTTTAAAAAATAAATAAACAATGGAGGGTAAAAAGTCATATAAAGTTTTCTCCAAATTCTAATTGTGCACCAATGTGTTTAAAAAAAGAAAATATCAAAAAATGTGGATAAAAAGTCATAAAAAGTTTTCTCCAAATTCTAATTGTGCACCAATTTGTTTAAAAAATAAATAAACAATGGAGGGTAAAAAGGCATATAAAGTTTTCTCCAAATTCAAATTTTGCCCCAATTTTTTAAAAAAAACAAAAAAAACAATTGTGGGTAAAATGTCATATAAAGGTTTCTCCAAATTCAATTTGTTTTAAAAAAAATATATCAACAAATGTGGATAAAAAGTCATAAAAAGTTTTCTCCAAATTCTAATTGTGCACCAATTTGTTTCAATAAACATTAAAACCGCATGGTTATCAGGAAAAAAATGTATTTCCTGACGCCAACATGGCAGCATACTAGTGATAGAGCTCCGCCTCTTGACCACTCCCTCAGGACCAGTGAATAGCATAAATTAAGGCATGGTTAGCCGCCACCCCATTCTTCTTTTTTTCCTCATACCTCACGCACCAGTGAAGAGTAAGCAGTACTATGTCCCCCCTCTGCCTCAGTGCAGTAGCCGTCTGGGTTGAGCCTCTCCCAGTGCGAAGTCCCAGCGATCAGGCTGCTAAATGCGCTTTAGTCTGGGAGCCCCTTCTGTGGGTCTTATTGGGGCCCCTGCAGTGTTTCCTCTTTAGGAACAAAATCTGCTTTTACAATTGATAACTGCAGCGCTTGTGGAATATGGAGGGGCCAGCTATGCTTTATCTCTCTTGGCCCCTTGTGCCATACAGGGTCACCTGTATCTTTTACCTATATCTCCCTCTTTGTCTTTCATTACCTTTCTTATTTCACTGCTTCAGCAAAACAAACAGAAGACATTACAGGGTTGTCTTCTAACACAGGTACAGAGATAGGAAAGGTTCAGTCTCTTTAGCCAACAGATTGATATATAGACAAAGTACATGGCTATAGCCAGAGCTATAGTCTTTGATATGGTTTTGCTCACCCCAGTAGGTATACAATCCAACAATTGATCCTCTCACACATCATGCTGCTGTCTGTCTGTCTGTCTGTCTCTCTCTCCATACACACAACTCATCTCTGACATGTTCAGCTCAGCTGACAATCAGGTCTGAAAGGGAAATTCTTACCCTATTCAGTTAACCCCTTCTTAACACGCCCAGACTCACCCTGTGCAGGTAGATATGTCTGTGTGTATGTATATGTATGTGTGTATGTGTGTATATATATATGTATGTGTGTGTATATATATATGTATATGTGTGTGTGTGTATATAGGTGTATATACAGATGTAGGTGTATGTAGATAAATCAGGAAAGAAAGTGGAATCCTTTCTCCTATGTCTACTCCTGCTACTTCTATCGCTTTTCAGCTATCCTTACCTCAGCTGGCCGTCCCATTTCTCCACAGATAAAGAGTCAGTTACTGTTCATAATACAAAGACCCTCAACAACTAGGATGGGGACCACCATATAGGTAAGTTTTCAGAAAAGAGTGCCCTCTTGTGCGGATTGCTTTGAGTTGCTTCAGCCCCGCATGCCCACGCTCTCAAAAGAGCCAGGCCAAGGAAACGCAGACGTTCTTCAGGGGAGCATAGCCTGGATGGCGCCCCCACTCAGGAGAAAATTTCCAAGGAAGACGTCTTTGCTCCTCTTCCCCAGAGCCGGTGCCCCAGCAAGAGTCCTGCAGGGCCTATGGCACAGTACCTATGCCCAGGAAGCTGGTGAGTAGACACTGCCTGGAGGAGTATGCAGCTAACAGGTAATGCCAAATGTCTTTATTATTGATAAGAGTGGCACAAGATTCTGTTTTGAACTCACCTTAATTACCTGAAGCTACTGTTACACTTGTATTGTAAACTGTTGTAGACTGTTGCCATAGGAGACAGCGTTCCTATCAGTGCAGATGTGGCATCTTGCTGGATGCTTTTACTGCGTGGCTGTCATTCTGTAGAAGTCTTAGAGTCTGCCGGGTTGGTGTTGCGGCTTCCTAAGGGTGTCCTGGCCCTAATCCTCTCTCCCAGAGTTCTGTTGAGGAGAGATGGAATCGCTTTGCAGACTGAGGCCCTGACATATGGTTCAGAGCCCGGATTGTCCTGGTGAATCCTGGACAGGTGGCACACCTTAGGTGTCTGAGGCCCATAAAACTACTTTGCACTGCACCCATTATACCTTTATGACCCACTCTATGTGAAGGGATGTCAGCGACTCGTGGTTCTCGTTAGACTGAAGGTGGCCTGGGTCCTTGTTACATATATTACAGATACAGCAGTCTGCTACTCAGGATATGGAGGCTTCACAGGAAGTCCCACATAGTTTCTTTTTAAACCACTGGAAAAGCATCCTGGCACCTTGGTGGCTAGGAAGGCCATATGGTTGAGACCCTGGGCTGAGTATTGCTTCCTAGAAACAAAAGTGGGAAAGAATGGAAATATGTTGGAGAAAAATGCCCATATAAACAGGCTGTCAAAACTGTATACCCTGAACAAGCTAAGGGTCAACCTGCTCCTACATATTGTAGCATCTGCAGGTGCCAGCAGACCAGCAATAACCAGCAATAACCAGCCCATGTGTTGGGCGAGTCTAATGGGGATGGTTTAATTATTATGAACCAGCTGCTGCACTTGCAGGACTCTGAGGAGAGTGGCAGGATCTGCATCCCTTTAGGCAGGATTTCCTTTTGAGTATCTTGCCAAAAATGACATTTTTTGTAGCAGTGGGTGCAACAAAAATAAATAAATAAAAGTCTGACTTGTACCTTAGTGCAGACTTCTGGGGAAAAAATCTGTCACACAAGTGCATGCCCAAACTCTAGGGCTCAGTTTCCTTTAGTGCGACATGAGACTGGAAGGTCACATGACAGACCTCTGGGGAAAAATCAATCACACAAGTGCATGCCCAGACTCTAGGGCTCAGTTTCCTTTAGTGCGACTTGAGACTGGAAAGTCGCATGACTGGCCATTCCCCATAATTTCCAATGAGTATTGTTTATATCTGTGCGACTTGAAGTGGCATCGACTTCAAAATAGTCCCTGCACTACTTTGGTTCCACTTTGATGCAACTTATACAGGCATTGTTTCCAGTCGTATCAAAATTGCAGCAAAAAAATAAATAAAAAAAAATGCAAAAATCGCAGCAAAATCACGCGACTTTGGGGTTGCAATAGTGAAGCCTTGAGGTAAAACCTAGAGGGCACACTTTACGTGTTTCTGGACAGCATGTGGTACAGGTCCTTGGATGAAGGTATCAGGCACTCATGGTCACTTCGGGAAATTCCCCACTGCTCCTCCAGACCATTTTTCTCCCACGCATATGCCAAGTCTACCACAACAGGTGTGCTGCTACAATGCTTACAATACACTTCAGACTCAAGGGATTGCAGGTTTTCTATACAATCCTGTTTGGAGTTTGCAGGGGATGTTGGCTGGTGTCCAGTAGCAGATCGGAAAAGGTCAAACCCTTCTGGGTCCTCTTTGAGATCTTTAAGCTGAAGTCCATTAAACAGTACAACCACATGGCTGGAGGCTGTTGCTGGATTGTCAGGATGCCTATCCTATCCTCACACCTTAGAGGGAAAGCAAAACCAACTGGTTAGTGTACACTGGGGGTGCTCTAGTTCCTCTTATTTCTATCGGAGGAAATGGTGACAGTCAGAAACAGGATTCTGAGGAAGTATACTTCCGCTTATTTGATGGTTTCTCCGTGCTCATCTGGGCACAACGTCATCATGCATACAGATGATTCCTGGGGTGCATGGGCACCTGCGCAAATTTACATTTCAAGAATTCTACAAGGGAGGAAACAGGATCGAACACCGTTAATAACAGTGTTACTCGGTATAAGTAGCGGTCCATCATGATGGAAAGTCCTAGAGCAAGTCTCAGTCCGTTAGGACCTTTACACTGGAGAATTGCTATGAATCAGGTCTACAAGACACTCGGGAAGATTCACTGTGAGGGACTTTAGGTCAAGGCAGGCGGAGATTCCCAGCCAAGGAGGGTAATCTTGAACGCGCCGGGGTTCAAGCAGCCCTTTTTATCACTTCAGCCTTACTACAGAGTCAAGGAAGACCAGTCTCCTTGCAGTTGAGCAACAGGGCAGTAGTTGCCTATATTCAGCTCCTGGGTGAAACTCACGGCAATATGCTAGTGAGAGAGGTAAAACCCATAACGCCTGGGATGGAAGATCCCCAGCAAAATTCCAGATGCAGTTTACCTCCCAGCAGATTTTTTTGAACAAGTACAAGCTTCCCAGAGCACAACGAGGGTCTATGTCCCAGGTCTTCTCTGACCTGGTCCACAAGTGAGGCCTACCGCAGACAGACCTCCTCGTTTCCCAGAGTAATCGCAAACTTTGGGTATGTCTGACTTTGTTTCCACACCACAAGGCGCAGGGGGCAGATGCTCTGATCACTCCATGGGACTGCAATGAGTGAAGGAGTGAGTGAAAAACCTGTATAGCGCTACACCTGCGAACTAAATCACCTCAGGGCGCTTCTTCTATCCATTGTCTTCCTTATCCCTCAGAAGAGGTGGGTCTTAAGTTTCTTCCTGAAGGCCTGATGGTTTTCTCCCATGCGGATGTCCGTTAGCAGAGCGTTCCATAGCCATGGTCCTTGGACATAGTTGTCATAGCCAGTCCTCCATATTGACCAGGAGGCCCTCGGTTTTCCCTGGCCATTCATTTCAGAATACAGAAGACATTGCTTCTCCATAACCTATGCAGACTGGGGCTGCAAGCAAGGGTACTAAAGGGGGAAGGTGGGCAACTCTGTTGCTCTGGTTTCACTACAGAGTGATCGCTACTTTGTTGTGTGCGAGAAGACATTCTACTTACAACATCTAGGCCTAATTCTGGAACAAGTTTGCTTTTTCTTGGTAGAGCGAGACATTCATCCTACTGCCCTTTCAGTGCCAGCTGTTCTATACTTCCTCCACGCCTTAACCTATCCTCACATAGCTCACGAGCGTCGCTTTATCGGCAAAAACACATTTAAATGGGCCATGAATCCTTCAGTTTGTACAACTTTTGAGTTTTTGGAGAGTAGGTCTCCACGGAAAAGATATATTGGCGCTGCTGGTTCTCATATCCGTTCAACCGTTCATTCTAACAGAGCAGTGTCCGGTTCAGGCCATCACTTATAAGGCAGTATCAATTGCAAGAACTTTAGGCAGGAGGTTATCGGATATTCAAGCTCTTGGAGCTTCAAAGTAAAAAAATATATATGTATATTATTTTCTTTCCAAAAGGAGTAGAGTTGGCCTTGTAGATCATCTTGCCACAAACATGGCAACAGACTGCTATTTAACAGACAGCTACACATGGCCTAACTTTCCAGAACATCACACAGGAAAGTCTCACAAACTGATAATTTTCATAACTTTAAAGTAGTATCGGTCCACAATTGTCCCTTCCAGGTCATCTAAACCTTTTGTCATTCCAGCTGGGAATCAAGGGAAAGAAGTTACTGCCTGGACCCTAGCAGGCTCGGTTGTTCATATAGGACTAGGGGTTGCAAGCCTCCATCAGCGGTGGCGGAGCACTCTACCAGAGCAGTTGAAGCCTCATAGGCAACACATTCAAAAGAATCTATGGTGCCCATCTGTAGAGGGGTATCGTGGTCTTCCCAACATTCCTACTCAAACTTGACAGAATAGACCCGGGGGTCCTGTCATCAGGGAACTTTGTAGGAAGAACTATTCAGTCCTCTGTCTCATCCTAATTAGAGGATTGGTTGGACAAGTAGATCCCACCCTGTCAGCTAGTTATTTATCACTAGTATGCTGCCATGTTGGCGTCAGGAAAATGGAAAATTGTATCAAATACTTACCGTAATTTTCCTTTCCTGACGCCAAACCATGGCAGCATATGAGCCCACCCATGTGCGTTTCGGTATGTGGCTTGTTACAAAGAATGGGGTGGCGGCTAACCATGCCTTAATTTATGCTATTCACTGGTCCTGAGGGAGTGGTCAAGAGGCGGAGCTCTATCACTAGTATGCTGCCATGGTTTGGCGTCAGGAAAGGAAAATTACGGTAAGTATTTGATACAATTTTCCATTTTTCTTCCTTCTATGGATAATCAGGAATTTATATGACTTTTTACCCACAATCTTTTATTTATTTTTTAAACAAAATGGTGCACAATTAGAATTTGGAGAAAACTTTATATGACTTTTTACCCACAATTTTTTATTTATTTTTTAAGCAAATTGGTGCACGATTAGCATTTGGAGAAAACTGTATATTACTTTTTACCCACCATTTTTTATTATTTTTTTTTAAACAAATTGGGGCATAATTAGAATTTGGAGACAATTTTTTTTATGATTTTTTTATCCAATTTATATATATATATATATATATATATATATATATATATATATATATATATTTTAAACAAGTTGGGGCACAATTAGAATTTGGAGAAAACTATATATTACTTTTTATCCACATTTTTTTACTTCTTTTTTTTTTTCTAAATGGTGCACAATTAGAATTTGGAGAACACTTTTTAAGACATTTTACCCAAAATTTGTTATTTATTTTTTTAAACAAATTGGTGCACGATTAGAATTTGGAGAAAACTGTATATGACTTTTTACCCACAATTGTTTATTTTGATTTTTTTAGACAATAAAAAAATCAAAGCATATTACGTAAAAAAGTCATGTAAAGTGCTCTACCAATGCTAATTGTCTGGAACTACCACAACACCAAAGAGTTTAAAAATAAAGGCCCAGATTCAGAGAGAATTGGATTCTCGTAGCGTATCAGAAATACACTACGCCGCCGTTTCTTACCTGGCTCTACGTGGAATCCAGGTAGATTTTGTCCAGTAAACGACGGCGGCGTAGTGTATTTCTCCCGTCGCAATCCATCTAGACGAGTAGGGGGCGTGAAGGATTTAAAATAGGCACGTTCCCGCGGCGAGCGAACTGCGCATGCTCCGTTCGCAAATTTCCCGCCGTGCATTGCGCGAAATCACGTCGTTACGTCATTCGTTGTTTGAGTAGCGTCGTTTACGGACATTTCTATTCCCGAACGAGTTACGCAAAAAAAAAAATTAAATTCGACGCGGGAACGACGGCCATACTTAACATGGGCTACGCACCGTTAGACCAGCAAAAAGCTGGTCTAACAGTACGTAAAAAAACCCAGACGTAAGCGATTGCGAAGACCGCTCGTATCTTCGTGGATCGCCGTAAAAACACATTTGCATATCCCGACGCATGAAAACGACGCAAACTCCTCCCAGCGGCCGCAAAAATATCGCAGCGTAGATCCGAAGGTTTGCGAAGACGTAAGCCTCTCGGATCGAAGCCCGAAGCCGCCGTATCATGGTTTGAGGATTCAAACTAGTGATACGGCGCGCTAAATTTGAAATTACTCCTGTCTAACACCAGTTAGACAGGCGTAAATGCTTTATGAATCTGGGCCTAAATGACTATCACAAAAAATAAAAATGCAATATATTTTTTGTTTCTCTGGATACAGAGGAATTGTCTATGAACACGTTTTACAATAAAACCTTCAGTTGTTCTAAAGCTCAAAATAATCCATATTTTCACTGACCATTCCTTATATTTGTATTGATCTGAACCATAGGTCTTTTATACTACGGGAGCAATTTTGAGTTCAAAGTGGTATAAAAGGCTGGTGCTTCCACTCAATATAAAATATAAAGAGTGGATCGAGTTATCGATGAAGAAAAATGGTTGATGTGTGTATATATATATATATATCTATATATATATATACATATATATATATATATATATATAGATATATATATATATATATATATATCTATATATATATACTGTATATATATAGATATATATATATATACATGTCCTCTTCAGAAAAGGCAATAGGTGGGTTGAAATATTGATCATATAAAGCCTTATATAATGACTGAGGATTTTATTGCTGAAAAGCTTTCAATCGATGTGGAGAGTTCCTGTTTATCTATAGAAGGAAGCAATTTTGTCTGATAGTTATGTGCTTTTTTATTGCTTTCATTGGTGTTTTGGTGACAGTAGTTAGGCACAATTAGTGTGTGGAGAAAACTTTAGATGATTTGTTTTTACGTATTATTGGAAAGAAATAAAGCTTGATCTAATGTGTTTGTTAAAATTCAGATGACAGCAGAGTAGTTGTACAGTATATGTACTCATGGCCGTCTTAATAGCATCATGAGCCCCTGGGCAAAGTAATGCTCTGGGACCCCTACAATGGTGACAGCGCAGGTAAACAGCCCCAAAAAAACCCTGGCACTCTGACCACTCTACACCCCAGATATCCTCCCAGCACTCTGACCCCTCTACACCCCAGATATCCCCCAGCACTCTGACCCCTCTACACCCCAGATATCCTCCCAGCACTCTGACCCCTCTACACCCCAGATATCCCCCAGCACTCTGACCCCTCTACACCCCAGATATCCCCCAGCACTCTGACCCCTCTACACCCCAGATATCCCCCAGCACTCTGACCCCTCTACACCCCAGATATCCCCCAGCACTCTGACCCCTCTACACCCCAGATATCCCCCAGCACTCTGACCCCTCTACACCCCAGATATCCCCCCAGCACTCTGACCCCTCTACACCCCAGATATCCCCCAGCACTCTGACCCCTCTACACCCCAGATATCCCCCAGCACTCTGACCCCTCTACACCCCAGATATCCCCCCAGCACTCTAACCCCTCTACACCCCAGATATCCCCCCCGGCATTCTGACCACGCAACACCCTGCTCTGCAGAAAGTGCAGGGGCCCCCCATGCAGCTGGGGCCCCTGGGCAGTGCCCAGGTGTGTCCTCTCATTCAGACAGCCCTGTATGTACTATTTTTATTTCTATAATCCGTTTTGGTAGCAGCAGTACCTACATGTAGTAAGACTATATCTAAATTACTTTTTTTTTTGGTTCAGTCTGAGTTTATCAAAGCTCATGGATAGGATAATGAAAAAAACAAAAAGAGGATAAAGGGATATGCCGCGTATAAACGGTCGTGTGTATGCTCCATGGTATTTTTCTCGACGAGAAAACTGCCCCAAAAAAAAAAAATTAGAACATGCTCTATTTTTTCTCGTAGTTTTTCACGTCGTTCTTTTTCTCTTCGCGAAAATCGTGTATGCTTTTCCCAAGGGGGAACAAAATGTGCATGCTCAGAAATAAGCAAGGTGGCACCATTTGAATGTAACTTCCCCTTTATAGTGCCATCGTACGTGTTGTACGTCACCACACTTTCTTCGACCATTTTTTTTTTATGAACGTGTGTATGCAAGGCAGGCTTGAGAGGAATCACGACGAATTGCATCGAGAAAAACTTTTTTTTTTTGCAGGACAGGAAACAACGGTCGTGTATACGCAGCAATAGAGCAAAATAGGGATGTTACATCTTATATGCAATATACACTTCTTGATAGATAAGATGAAACAAGGTGGTTACCCCAGAACTATTCAAATGTATCAGAATATCTAAATGTCCATAATTCCCTTGTTGCAAAGTAGATGATAAGGAGAGCCATAATCTGCCATAGAAAGATATACTATATTACCAAAAGTATTGGGACACCTGCCTTTACACCCAAATGAACTTTGTTTGGATATACCAACAACAATTGTCCAATGGAGCATACAAACTGTTGGATTGTTCGATAAAACACGTCCGTCGGACTGTTGTTATTCGAAAAGTCAGATCATTTTAGTCTGTAGGGTTCAATATTCAGTTGACCCACCCTTTGCAGCTAAAACAGCTTTAACTCTTCTGGGAAGGCCGTCCACAAGGTTTAGGAGTGTGTCTATGGGAATGTTTGACCATTCTTCCAGAAGTGCATTTGTGAGGTCAGGCACTGATGTTGGACAAGAATGGCTGGCTGGCAGTCTCCACTCTAATTCATCCCATCGGGGTTGGTGGGTACTGCTGTCTGGTACTGCTGGTGGGTGCTGCTGGTGGGTTCTGCTGGCTGATACTGCTGGCAGGTACTGTTGGGGTGTATTGCTGGCTGGTTCTCGACCTGCCATCCCCGAGCATCAGAGTGAAAATCGGAGCTGGCACTGGAGGAAGCATGCAGCTGCAGTAGAGAGTAGAGCTGATGCTTCCTGTATCGTTCCGGATCCTGTCACAGGCAGAGTACATTTGATATCACTCCACCTGTGAAAGGAGCCGGCACTATACAGGAAGCATCGGCTCTGCTTCCTCTAGTGCCGGCTCAGATTTTCACACTGATGCTCGGGGATAGCAGGTCGGGAATCTGCATTCTGGGCTTGTTGATCCGTCATCCCAGAGCAGAAGGTGGCAGGCCACCACAGAGGGCACCGACCAGCAGTTGGGCACCTCTGCTTTAAACTGCGGATATAGAGCTATGAGGCTGTAGGCACAGACGGACCTAGGCACACTCACACCAAGAAGTACACTGCTATTTTTTAGGACAATTTAGAACAAAATCTAATTGATGCATAAACGGCTTGGTGTAATATAAATTTCCGTGGTAATGAAACCGTGCATTTATTTATACAGATCCTTATGTATTATAATACATTATGATACATTTTTTTTAAATCATTTGTAACCAGATTTCACTTTTTACCATTATCCAATTGTGCATTATTCATTGTATAATAAAAGGAAAGATTTCCTATATTAATTTTTATCTCTTGAATCCTACACACCATGACGCTAAAAAATCCCCGGGGGAACTTTCCATTTTTGTTTTTGCAACTTTTGGGGTGCCCGGCCTTTTGGACTCTCCACATATGCGTTTTTTCCAGTTCTAGATCCTTATACCATACCTAAAAAAAGGACATGTAACCACTTCAGCCCCAGAAGAATTTACCCCCTTACTGACCAGAGCACTTTTTGTGAAACGGCACTGCGTCGCTTTAACTGACGATTGCGCTGTGGTGCAACATTGTACCCAAACAAAACCATTAGGTTAAAATAAGAGACTTGCATGAAGGAATACAGGAGTATATTCCTTAAAACATTAATCTACAAACATATTTAGTTACAAGTATAAAGCAGACCTTTCCTATATTTACCCTTTGGTTCCATTCTGATGGCTGCGCTCCCATAAAAGTGAATTTTTTCTCCCATCTAGACCGTGTATATCATTACAGGCTGATGCCTCATTGGTTGGCATAGCGTGGCTCTTGATTGGAGGGCTTCCCTATTACTGGTTATGGACTGGCTACATCTCCAATTCCTATACTTTGCATAAGTAAGCCCCCTTTAATGCAAATCCTTGTGACTATTCTGGGCAGGAGATTAAATAGAATTTTCCCGGGAAGTTAAGTATTGATTATGGGTTGGCCTCCCTTCATTGCATATCCTAGCGTGGGATCCTTTGAAGTGAGTATGTGTAAAACAATGAGGTTTGCATTTCCATTGTTTGTATACCCAAGCCTAGGCACCGTCTTGTCTGCTTAACCTAGACTTCTTGATGGCTCGGTTTCATAGATACAAAGCTAATTGAAATATACAGTGGAACATCGGATTACGAGCATAATTCGTTCCAGGAAAATGCTCGTAATCCAAAGTACTTGTGTATCAAAGTGAGTTTCACCATAGAAGTCAATGAAAACTAAAATAATTTGTTCCTCATTGACTTCAATGGCATGCAATACCGCATGGGGAAAAGAAAGGAAAAAAGGGGGGATGGGGGGAATTTGCGCTTAGTGAAAAAGATAATGTTAATACCGCATGTGACCACAGGTGGGGGGGGGCGCTGGAGAGCCGAAAGCATCATGAAATGCTCATTAACCGCGTTACTCGCAATCCGAGGTTGCACTGTATTCATAATTACAATATTTTATAGCTATTAATGGAGATTTCACATAAACTCATAAGGCAACATCAAATTTAAAGTCCCGTCCTCTCAAGGGGGTAATTTTTATGCATTTCTCCCATTGACACCAACAATAGGGCACTATTTCTCTCAATAATACCAACAATAGGGCACTTTTTCTCCCAATGATACCAATGGTGGGGCACTGATCTTCCATTTAATACCAAATGTGATGTTTACTCCCACTGATGCCATGAACATTTCCACTCCACTGGCCACAGTCTGCCCCCCCCCCCCTAAAGTCTGAAGGATAAAAAAATGGAACTTTGTTTAGAAAGTTTGGAGAAACCTGGCCTAGAGAATTACAAGCTTTCCCTGCTTACATAAGACACACCTTTTCTTAGGTTTGTAGGCAAAATAAACTAAGCGAGGGATTCTAGACACTCATCTGTACCTTGACTCCCAGATAATTGTCTTAGCTTAGTATTAGACTGTGACATTAATCTAAACAATGACAGAATCAGTGAAAAACTAATTACTAAACTGCTACATGACCAACGGAGCTTTTCCAGGTGACGGACTACCGTTAAAGAGTGGACAATAGAAATTGGAATTCACAATGAGACTCGATGTCGATCTTTTGCATTTTCATTTCTATTGACGGTAAACAGTAATGACCCAATTTATCTGAGCGTTTACCATGCTCCTCTACTCTTATAAACACCGCTAATTATAGGAGGTGGCGCTCAGCATTACTATGTCAAATGAAGCATTTCGCCCTCTTCGCCGAGATGGATGGATGCGATTATTCCTTCTGTCTCTGGGCTGCCTGTTCATGTGATGTAGCACTTATTCTATACGGTTTCCATTGTCCTATAGATCGGCTTATCTCCAGCTGCAAATTGCACCATACACAACTGAAGTTTTGCCGAGTAAAGTACCTAAATGTGCCGCTGATAATGGTAATTCCTCAAGGCTTATCCGAGGATCTTCTGCTGGCTGGAAATAAGCTTTCTAGAGATTTCTTTCTTTGATCAGAAGTGGATGCTTATTACTGAAATGGAGCCACTTCCAGAGACCAGAGAGAAAATAAAAAGTGCAATGTGGACTTGTATATTGAAGCATCTGCTGCATGAGGACTGCACTAGCAATGCAGATTTAATGACGTTCTATGAACAAAGTATGTGGACGCCAGGGCCATCTTAATGAAAGGGCACTCCTGGGCAGGTTCATGGGGACCCCACAATAATCTTGCATTACATCATAATTGCCAACTGTTCCGGATTTGCTGGGACAGTCACGCTTTTTACTAAACTGTCCCAATATGGTCGTGACCCTGAAAGCAAACCTATTCTGTGTCCTCCTGATACCATTATTGTGCCCTCCTGACCCCCCCCCCCCGTATTGTGCCCTTCTGCACCCCCCCTGTGCTGTGCCCTTTGTGTTGACTAGTCTTTGATTTATGGAATGTTTTCCTTTTGTAAAATAGATTTTATTGAATGTACAAATGAATATATGTTTAATTCTATCAACTATTTATACTTTATTTCTTGAAAGTAGGTGTGCAAATTGGGGCAGGCTGGTAGGGGCACCATTGTATTACTTTGCCCAGGGACCCATGATGCTATTAAGACAGCCCTGGTGAACGCCACTCTAAATGATTGAGTTGTCCACCCCCTTGTGACATCATTGACTGAGGGCATGCTGGGTCATTGACGTCACAAGGGGTGGTGTCACTGATATTCACTTGTTGTTAGGGATGCTGGTGGTCCCGATCCTGAGTCAGGGCTCTTAACACTGCCTGAGCATAGCAGTGTTAAGGTCCCCTGTCCCTCAAAACTGGGGTGATGCATTGGGTAAGTTAGGTGGCCGCAAGGCTCCTGTGAGTGCGAGGCCTTAGGCGACCGCCTAATTTGCCTAATTAAAGAGCCACCTCTGCTGCCAATGGCATTTTGCCATTGGCGGCATGGGTGGCACTGTCTGCAGCACAATATGGCATTGGCATTATGGGTGGCACTGTCTGTAGCAGGGGCATTGATAGGTATGCAAAAGATCTGGGGCTAGAGCCCATACCAACCTTTTTGCCAGCCTGGGGGGGGGGGGGGGGGGGGCCGCCGGTGGTAAGCAATTGTTTGCAGGCAATAACTGGTGTTGAAGCTTCAATCATCATGGCACCATAGTTGATATGGTGTCAGGGTGATTGACACACATTGTTTCTAGTGTTACATTCTAAAATATCATGAAATGGTTTAACTCACCATAATGCCGAATCAGTGGGAGCCCCGAGTGTGTAATTTGCCACATCTCCTGCCACCAGATGCAACATGCCCTTTGCCACCATCTCCTGCCACCACATGCAGCGTGTCACTTGCCTTCATCACCTGTCATCAGATGCAGCGTGTCACTTGCCACTATCGCCTGTCACCAGATGCAGCGTGTCACTTGCCACTATCGCCTGCCACCAGATGCAGCGTGTCACTTGCCACTGTCGCCTGTAATTCCCCAAACTTTTGCGAATTAAAAGTACACAATTGCATACGATGTCGTTGTATTCTGTAGCATTAACAGTACCCTTCACAGGAAACACCTGAACTCAATTGTTTAGACCGGCACCTGTCACCAGATGCAGCATGTCACCTGCCATCATTGCCTGTCACCAGATGCAGCTTGTTACTTGCCACCATCACCTGGATTGTCACTTGCCATGTCACCTGGCACCAGATGTGTATTGTCACTTGCCACTGTTACCTGACACCATTTGTGGATTGTCACTTGCTACGTCACCTGCACCATTTGCAGATTGTCACTTGCCACATCACCTGCCACCTGATGTGGACTGTTACTTGCCCAGTCGTCATCTGCCACCAGATAGGGATTGTCACTTGCCAACTTATGTGAATTGCCACTTACCATGCCAGCAAGTACCACCAAATGTGCATTGTCGCTGCATTGGTGGCAGGTTGGCAGCACTGGTCCATTTAGTGAGGGCAGGGGAGCGGTGATACGGGGGCGGGCAGTGAGAGATGATGTCATCTTGCTGCTCCCTGCCGAAATTGTAGAGGCACACGCTGTGAGGGCGGAAGAGCACTGAAGTGTGGTGGGCAGTGAGAGATGATTTCATCTCTCTGCTCCCCGCCGCACCTCGCTCCCACATTGAAGAGGCCTGGCTGGGAGGGCGGAAGAGCAGTAATGTGGAGCAGGCGGAGAGAGATAATGTCACGTCTGCTCATCTGCCCGCTGGCTTCTATCTTCTCATCCGCCTTTCTTATGCTGCCCGCCAGAGCCACAGTCCGCTGGTTAGGCAGGGACCTTGTGGGAAGAGACTCTGGGCTATGGGCCCCAGATTTGGGACTATAGCCCCAATAGCCACCCCCTAGCGATGCCACTGGTCTGCAGCACATTACGGCATTGGCGGCATGGGGGACAATGTCTCTAAAGCACATTACGGCATGGGTGGCACTGTCTTCAGGTAATGTGCTGCAGACAGTGCCACCCATGAAGCCAATGCCATAACGCATGTGCTGCCTGCAGAGACCATGCCGTCAATGCAGTAATGTGCTGCAGACAGTGCCACCCATGAAAGATAAAGATCACTTGTAGACAAACCTGCACTTTGTTTCAAGACTGGATCTGAGGGGGGACCAGGGGTGGGGCTGAAGTAGGGACCAGGGGTGGGGCTGAAGGGGACCTCGTCAGGTAGGCTGTACGGTGTCCCGTGATTTCTATCAGCGGCCCTGGCTGCAGCTCCCCTAGATCTCCCATATTTCTTCTTTTACTTACCTGAGCCTGATTCGAACCAGCAATGTGCACAAGCACAGTGTCTCAAGCCACTGTCTCTCTCTTCTCATTGGACAAATTGATGACAGCAGGATCCATTGGCTACCGCTGCTGTCAATCAGATCCAGTGACACAGGAGCAGGGGGAGGGTCGAGTCCCACTGAAAAAAATGTAACAGAATAGAAAAGAATATAACAGAAAATAAAAGCATAGAATATATGAGTAAAACATAACAAAATAGGATACAAAATAAAAGAATAGAATAGAGACAAATAGAATAGACTAGAATAACATAGAAAGAATAAAACCATCTTCTGAAATTTGAATTTCAAATAGATAAAATTTGAATTTGAATACATAAGAAAAGAATAGAATATAATAGAATAGAAAAAAAAGAATACTATAGAAAAGAAAACTTTTTGAATTTGAAAAGTATTTAAAATGATTCAAATAATTTGTTGTTCGTTATTTCGGATTTGTTTAAATTTCGGTATTATTGTACAGAAAAATTAACTATTGTTTCAGAAAAGTAAAAATGTGTCCGAATTTCAATTTGGAATGAAACGAATCGCACTGGGTGCTTTGGATAGAGACAAGTACACACTATTGAAGGATATGCTTTGTTCATTTTTAATTTCAGAAGTTTGAAACCACTTTAACCCTTCCAGTGCTGGGGGGAAGAGGGGGTTTGGCCCTGCAAGGGTAATTTTTTTTTTCTAAATTCTGGATTTGGGCTTTAAAGAAAAAGTAAACCTGTATACAGCCGATCAGCAAGAAGAGGTGGTGGCGAAGCTGCAGCAGCCCACCACATAGCACACAACCTCACAGAGCATGTAAAACGAGCAGCACTCACACCTCCGGCAGCCGCATTTCATCTCCCCTTGAGCGTCCCGTCAATCGCTCTTCATGATAAACTATGATGCTTTCCTTGGTCAGGGGGCCCGGCTCGCCTTGATGGCTGGCAGAAGGCAGCCGTCAAGCGATTGAAAACAGCCTGGAATAGTTATCGATCATTGCCCTGCTATTGATAACCGGCAGCACAGCTCGCTGCCTGCTCTCCCTGGGCGGCTGCGGCTGACTATTCCACGGCAAGAAGAGAAATGAAATCCCATTAAATGCCAGAGAAAATAGCCTGAGTTCTCCACTCTCTCTCTCCAATCAAACGGTCAGCGTTCATGTGGAATAATTGAAATACACTGCGCGGGGTGAGCCGGGCTGCCTATTGATTGATGCCTCTTTCTAGATTAAGATTTAAAATCTGCAGGTCCTCTTTGGTGTGCGTGTGTGTAGAACATCAAATGTATATATTATGCACAACACAGGTCAAATCCAATTCTTTTTATTCATTTTTTCTCTCTCTCTCTCTCTCTCTCTCTCTCTCTCTCTCTCTCACTACCCCACTAACGTTAGCGTAGTGCCGAGAGAGAGAGAGAGAGAGTTATGTTGCTCTCACTCTTAATTTCGTTAAATTTGGGCTGCTGTCATTTTAGAACTGTCCTGTTGGTCAGTCTGCACTCCGGGGGTGTCAATCCCACCCCCGGATGACAGATGGGGCAAGAGGGGTTCTAACAGAGCCACTTTTCCCCAGCAGCCAATTGGAGGAGTTTTCCCTCGCTGGGCATGCTGGGGAGGGGTATATCTGTGGCAGATGCCATTTTTTGGGGTTCTTCGTGGGTTCCTGGTTCCAGGTGCGGCACCCACCTTTAGGGTGTGCACATCCAACAGACCCCAGCGATATGGCCTACCAGGCCGGGGTCGAAAGTTACACGGAGTTCCTGGCGGATGCTGCCGCGGGGCTCCCAGTGACTAGCTGGGTCCCCTCACCACTACGAGAAAGATCCTAGGCCGCAGGCTGTACGGTGGGGAATCGGCTCAAGGAGAACCCGGAGGCAGGTTATCTGAGAGACTTGAACGAACCATCGGGGATCTAGTGACCGACACACTGACAGGTACACTTCAACTGTCAACCGGTCACCCAATTGCAATTGACTGAAGGGATTCGCTCTGCTGTCCACATTGTCAGCATAGAGCCTGTGGCAGAGGCCTCATCTGGCATCTTAATTCCAATCAGAGCAAGGTCCATGGCAGGGACCTGTTCCCTTCAGCAATCTTAAAGGAGAACTCCGGCTGCCAGGCTTGTGGCAGAAATCTGTCCGGGGATCACTTCACCCACTCTGGCTAGAGTGGCAATGCAATATATTGTTACCATGGGCGTCCGCTGAAATTTTTTCAGGGAGAGGCGTTACGACAGCGGCCATACACAGTCGCATTTAACCTTTTCTTCAAATGCTAGCGGGGGGTTAAAAGCGCCCCGCTAGCGGACGAATAGTGCAGCTAAAATGATGGTAAAGCGCCGCTTTACCAATAACGCGGCCAGCTGGCAGTGTGAAATAGGTCTTGAGATAATTCAGCTTCACTCCATGCCTATATAAATATAGACTAGAGAATGTACAGACCCCCTTTCAGCTCAGATGGTCCCCACCTTCAGCACAGACCCCTCCATTCAGCACAGGTGGACCCCCATTCCGCACAGACCCCTCCTTTAGCACAGATGGACCCCCTTTAAGCACATACCCCCCTTCTGCACAGACCCCCCCTTCAGCACAGATGAACCCCCCATTCAGTACCTCAGATCAGCCATCAGCGCGTTCCCTCCCCCTATGTACACATAAACACTGGAGGGGAGGCAGCTTCACTCCGCTCAGACAGCCCGTGGCCGCAAAACTCTTCAACACCTTCTTGATTTCCAGGGGGGGTCAATTGCCCCCCCTTGCCCTATGGAGCAGACACCCATGATTGTTACTGCGAGCAGGCTTACTCTCCTGTTCATCCAAGGTAACGCCCATCTTCACGCCAAACCACCAGTTGCTGTGCGCCAGAGAGAGAAGTATCACGTGGTGATGTCTGCCTTCCTGCAACCGGGTGTTGCCGCTCAGCGATTGAGACCCCCTACCACTTCACCGGGGGTCTCCAACATGTTTGCCACGCCTGGAGTGCCAGTGACAAACACCGGAGTCCGTATGTCCACAAAGGGACAGTTTGACCTCCTGTCAAGTGGGGGCACCGAGATGCCGGGAATGATTTGCCCTTGTTGCGAGAACTTATCGGTCTATTACGGCTACCCCACCACCCTGCTCTCCGGAGGTAAGCCCGATGACCGAAGATGACCAGCGTGACCAGCGGCGACTCAGTTCACCTGTGTTGCGCTTTATACGTTTTTCACTCACTCACTCACTCACCAGCCAAACGGATGTGACCAGTACCCAGGCCGAGACCACGTCGGAGACCACCACATCCACAGTGATCTCCGTGTGGTGTGCCTCAATTGGAGCAGAGTCTGCTCCAGCCTCCCACAGCCACGGTCGAGGCCTACCGCCTCAGCGCTCCCTACCGGACTGGCCCAGAGATCCATCCAAGGTCTGCAATTATCTACCAGCTGAAGAGCTGAACTCTTCGGATGTTGAGTCCCATTCGGGAGGAGATGATCTCCTGGATTACTTTTTTGAGCCATGGTTTCCCGAATCGCAGGGTTTTGGAAGATCCCATGCCTTGTACGGTACTCGGAGGAGGAAGAAACGCTCGGCCTGGAGCGCATCGCGTGATTTCCAACAGCTGTCCATGGATGTCCTGCAGCTAACCTGGGGAGTCGGTGAGTCAAGTTCTGTGTCCAATGTATCGCTCACCACCCCTGCGCCCCTTGTTGCTCCTGTTTTGAAAAGGGCACCGGACGCATTAGTGCTGCCAGGACGTGGGGACCCACAAAAATTGCCAAATTTGGCCAAACTACAGCATGTGGTAGTTCAGAAGGTTGCCACTGAATACGGGTATGAATACCCATATGTGCCACCCCCTCTCCTTTACCAGATCGACCAGGAGAGACAGGGATGGTGCCGAAGCGCTGTATGGAGCCGCTTAAATGTCCCGCCAGAAGAACGTAAGACCCCTTATGCTTTTATTTGTGTGGGGAAACGTTTTGAGGACTGTCTCAGAGACTGGAGCTGGGGCAGACATATTTAACGGTACCGGGTTGTGTTGAAGTGCCCCGGGAAGGAAGATCAGACCTTTTCGGTGCCATCCACAACCGTAAAGAGGGGATACTGTTTTCTTGCCTGACCCTCAATTTTATATGTAGGTCAAATGACTGCTTTGCCTAACTTTTACCTTTCAGAAGTTTTTGGGCAAGGGTACTCGCCCCCACTCAAGTTGTGTTCATGCTCCGTTTCCCTATTCCCCCTGGCCTCCTTATGCTGCCACTTCTTTGCATTAAACTTGGACTGCCATAGTACCAGCGTACTGACAACTAGGGGCAGCGCTCTGCAATCTTCCCATTGCAGGACTTAACTGTACATATAGTTTTGTTGTTTCTTGCAACAGCACTAAGTACTGCTTAGCACTTACATTTAAACTCCCTGGGAGGAAGGGAAACTTTGCGTTCTGACGAGAGCGTGCAGTTTCAATTCTGACCTTGGAGATCTGTATTTAGAAAGGTTATTAATATATTAGGATGTGTATTTTTGTATATGTTTTCTTTTGTATTTCCTATGCAGGTTACTAGACCCACCTACTATCAACTCTGCAGAGAATGGGCAGCATAGATAGCTAGGGCTGTGTGTGTTTGTATGTCATATGTATTTTAAATTGCAAATGTTGTAATTTCATGTTTTAAGTAATGTTTTCCTTCTTTCCCACTTTTCTGTCATTTAGCAGGTATCAGGCTAGCATTCAGGCTTGAATGCTTTAGGACATTTCAATTGACTGAAGGGATTCACTCTGCTGTCCACATTGTCAGCATAGAGCCTGTGGCAGAGGCCTCATCTGGCATCTTAATTCCAATCAGAGCCAGGTCCATGGCAGGGACCTGTTCCCTTCAGCAATCTTAAAGGAGAACTCTGGCTGCCAGGCTTGGGGCAGAAGTCTGTCCGGGGATCACTTCACCCACTCTGGCTGGAGTGGCGACGCAATATATTGTTACTGAGAGCAGGCTTGCTCTCCTGTTCATCCAAGCCTGATACTGCAAGGTTTCCTTTCACTTCATCAACCTGTCCTATCTACCTCCTGTTGATGTTGGTCGTGTTGGACCCAAAGAAATAAAGCATTTGGAAAACCTTATCTACTGGCTGGACATTTGCTTACTGCTCTGCTCGCTAACTTTACCCCTAGACAACGCTTAAAGGTAACTTAATACTCCGATCCCAAATAAACCAGCGACCCTTAAGGGGGTATCGCTACATACCTATGAACCACTTTCTTCTCTCTCATTTTTTTTATTTGTGAACCACTTCTATTTCTCTTCTATTTCTCTCTCTCTCTCTCTCTCTCTCTCTCTCTCTCTCTCTCTATTTTTTATATCTATGAACCACTTTCTTCTCTTTTATTATTTTATCTCTGAACCACTTTCTTCTCTCTCTCTCTCTCTCTCTCTCTCTCTCTCTCTCTCTCTCTCTCTCTCTCTGAACCACTTTCTTCTCTCTCTCTCTCTCTCTCTCTCTCTCTTATCTATGAACCACTTTCTACTCTCTTTTTTTTATCTATAAAGGGGGATGTCTGGGCTTTCCCAGTGACGTAGCAGAGTGTGCGTCAGAGACGGACGGGGTCACGTGACGGGTGGCCCGCCTCCCCTATATAAGAAATGTCAAAGCTCCGGCCGCGTCATTCCTCTGGGCTGTGTCCAGCGGAGAGGGAAGGTTGGCAACGCTGCTCTGGATGGATTTCTCATCGCTGGACCGATCACCCGTCGCTGGAAAGATCATCCGTCTCTGGATACAGACAACGTTGGAGCGGGGAGCCGCATCGAGAGTGGATTACCACCACTGGATTTTTTTATTTATTTTTTTATTAATAAAGGACTTTTTTCTACGGTGTGTGTGTTTTTTTACAACAATTTACACTTCCTTTGTGAAATAGTAGGTGTACAGCGTACCCCATTACCAATTCACATGGGGGGGCAGGATCTGGGGGTCCCCTTTGTTAAAGGGGTCTTCCAGATTCTGATAAGCCCCCCGCCCGCAGACCCCCACAACCACCAGACAAGGGTTGTAGGGATGAGGCCCTTGTCCCCATCAACATGGGGACATCCTCCCCATGTTGAGGGCATGTGGCCTGGTACGGTTCAGGAGAGGGGGGGCCGCACTTTGTCCCCCCCTCTTTTCTGCGACCGGCCAGGTTAACGTGCTTGGATAAGGGGTCTGCTGTGGATTTTTGGGGGGACTTCAGGCAATTTTTTTTAAATTTGGGGTGCAGTTCCCCTTAAAATCCACACCGGACCTGAAGGTTCTGGTATGGATATTTGGGGGGAAACCCACGTCATTTTTTTTTTTTTTTAATTGACGGCGGAGTTCCCCTTAATATTCATACCAGACCTGAAGGGCCTGGTTATTGAATTTGGGGGGACCCCCACGCTTTTTTTTTGTGATTGGACGCTGTTGTGATTGGACGCCACTTTAGGAGTCCAATCATAGCAGATGATGGGAAGAGAGGATGGGAGAAGACATCAAGGAGCGTGGAGGACATTGCCATGATCCGCTGCCCCACCGAGACAAGGTAAGTGGGATGCACACTGGCAGCATTTGATGGGCACAGTAGCAGCAATTGATAGGCACAGTGTCAGCAATTGATGGGCACAGTAGCGACAATTGATGAGCACACTGACAGCAATTTATGGGCACAGTAGCGGAAATTGATGGGCACAGTATCAGCAATTGATGGGCTTAGTAGCTACATTTGATGGCACAATGGCGGCAATTTATGGGGACAGTGGCTGCATTTGATAGCACAGTGGCTGCATTTGATGGCACAGTGGCGGCAATTTATGGGTACAGTGGCTGCATTTGATGGCACAGTGGCTGCATTTGATGGCACAGTGGGTTAGTTTGATGGGCACAGTGGCTGTAATTGACGTTTGTTTTTTTCAGTCCTTTTTGCGCCTCCCCAAAAATTTTAAACACCAGCCACCACCGGTCTCATCTGTCCTAAAATCTCTGTCTTTTAGGACATTTCAATTCCGATAGGATCTCCATGTATTAATTTCTCTTTTTTTCTAATCTTTACCTTTACTTTCTAACATTTCTCTTGCAAATAAACGTTTCTAACCTTTCAGGCCTAGTTTACATTTGTTAAAAAGTCCCTAATAGAAAAGATGAGCCGGGAACCCAATAGCTTCTTCTTTACAGGATTTTATTATCAGCAAGAAACGATCCAGTGTAAACTAACGCGTCTTGGTCGAAGCCTTCCTCATAGCTCATATTTTACATTTGTGGCCAGTAAAAATAGGGACATGATATGCAGAATTACAGCTCCCCCCCCCCCCCCCTAATCTTACCCAGCCACCAGAGAGGGTTGTAAACAGGCAAAAATGACTGTATATCCCCTGACATGTTCAATAGGCAGTACCATGCCAAATGTGACCCGTGCAAGTGAATAGGGCTGTGATTTAATGCCAATAATATATGGTTGTGTGTTTAGAATGTACAGTAGAGAAATGAATCCATTGCAGCCCCATTGTGCAGTCGGGGAAGAGGGGACATCACCTGCCAGCCACCTGCCAACTTCCCTCTGAATTGTGATCCACCGCAAATCACTTTTCAGAGGGGTGGCAAGGTGCATGTGCAGGTTGGTTTCCTTATAAAAATAATTTATTATTTAAAACAATTTGAAAACGGATTACACAACAAGGATGGGTTTCGTACCTAAAGAGGGATGGCTGGCAGCTACACAAATTAAACTGAAACCTTCATGTCTTGTAAAAGTGCTGATAGAAAGGCAAGCAAAGTGTTTTTTCATAAAGAATGATGTTTATTTCCAGTGTTCTATCTCCATCTCAAAGGTTTTATTACAGCCAGCTGGCTTAATAAACCACCGCATTTATAACACCCATCAGAGGCATGGCTATGAGGCTGCTGAGTGATTGGACAGTATTACAGCAGAGGTCATGTGATCACATTATAAACCGCCAAAGCAAATCCTGGAAGAATGCAAATGACTCGAGAATATTGAAAGCATGAAATGTATCAAATCTGCATAATGCAATATAACTCCAGCAAGGCAATCATTCAATCATAGAGAGGTGAAATTAGGTAAAAGACATGCAGAGAAAGATAAACACAAACAAGTCCCCCAATTCAAGAGCCTGCCTGCACTGTAGGTTGATGCAGGCATTCTTCCTTCCTGTAGGTGGCACTGTGCTCATTTCTAATATAGGAAATTGTTCCCTTAGGGCAGGGGTGTGAAACTCAATTTCATTGTGGGCCGTATCAGCATTATCATTGTTCTCAAAAGGGCCGGTTGTATCTGTAAGATTAGATGTCCAGCGCATCCCCTCCTCTTACATTAGATGTCAAGAAGTTCAGTCCCCATCAGAAGTTGAGTCCCCCCCTTTCCTTATGCTTCTCCTGGGAAGAAGCTGGATGAATTGCTCGAAAGCAGAAAGTAGGGGTGCGAGGGCCACATGAAAGGCCTGGGGGGGCCGGATTCGGCCCACGGGCCTTGTCTTTGACACCTGTGCCTTAGGGGCTCTGTTAATCCTCTATGGAAAGGTAAGTATCTGATTCAATGCCCATGAGAGTTCAGGAGGCCATCTTACAGAAGGAGCCTTTAACTAGGGAACCCCACATCATTTGGGCACACTTTGAGCGATTGGTAGGTTAGAGTGAGAAACACACAGGTTAGGGACAGTGTTTAGTCCAAGGAAAGGATCCTGGACAGGGCACAGGTATCATGGTCAAGGTTCAGGCTTGAAGACCAGTAGCTATAGCAGTAGAGAGGCTCCCACCAACCATCTGGATAAGTACAGAAGCAGGTCACCCAGGTGGATGACATGAGCTCATCTAAGGTGCGGAGTCTATGCACTAACCAGTGATCACCAGAGCTCCTGATGTTGGAGATGGGTTTTGCTGTGTGTTAGTACCAGGTCACAGTGCTCAGGATTACTTCCACTAAGAGGTGAGAAAGCCAGGGTCCAGTAGCAGATATAGCAGGTAGGAATCAACAGGAACAAAGTCAGTAAAAAAGTCAGATGTTGGTACAAGTGCTTACAGGTTGGGATGAAGCAGGAGCGTAGCCAAGGAATAAGCCAAAGGTTAGTCATAAGTGGTTACAGGTCGAGATCAAGCATAAGTGTAGTTGAGGGACCAGCCAAAGGTCAGTAACGAGTGGTAGCAAACATACGGTCTGCAGCAAAAGGGACAGGAGTGAGATATTGACTGGAGAGAGCACAATAATCTGGCAAACAGGAAGTGCAAAGGCATGACTAAAATAGGTAGTTCATGGGAAAACACGTTTCCACTCTGGATTTAGCAACCACCAGATAGAACTCTCTCACTGACCTAGCAGCCGGTGCGAAGATTGGTCAAAAGTCTCTGCCACAGACTTGATGAGTGCCGTTGAGTCGTTACACGGTCCTCTGCCACAGGACCAGGTTACCACACACATACTTTGCAAAGAGAAAGTATAGTTTTTGATCTTTCCACTTACCATGAGGATGGTCAGGTAAAATTTAAAGTACACTAAACATGCCGGTATCGGGGACCCAAAGACCAGCGAAGAACTGGCCTGGGTGAGGACAGTACTAGATGCTTGGACAGGTGAGTGCCCTTTTATTAAAAGTGAGCAGCTACAGTGCTTTGAACAAGTATTTAAACCCCAGGAAATTGTCCACATTTTGTCATGTTACAACTAAAGATGTAAATGTAGTTTATTGGGATTTTATGTGATAAACCACATAATTGTGAAGTGGAAGAAATATGAAAACGGTTTACAGTTTACAGTTTACTGTATTTATTGGCGTATAACACTTACTTTTTCACCCTGCAAATCGGTTCCAAATAGTGTGTGTGTGTGTGTTATATGCCAATACTGCAATTTGGGTTGCATCGGAGAGAACGGGGAGGGTGCGGGACAAGCGCTGTCAGCAGGGCTGCTGTTAGAAATCACGGGGCCCCGTACAGCCTACCTTGCAGGCCCCCCCCCCCAATATATCAAGACCATATTTTCACAAACTAAAGTCATTATTAGTGGACACAAACATAACAGAGAACATGTGTGAATTAGCCCTTTTATTTGTTTTTTACATAAAAATATATATATTCACAGTGACAAGGGGACCCACAGGGGTGGGGGGGGGCAGAAGCAGGGAAAACAGGGAGGGGAAATAATGTCAGGGAAGCAATTACTGGAATGATGCCCTGTGTCTGCATCTCTCCCTGCAGCAGCTGAAAGTGGCTTTCAGCTGCTGCAGAGAGCTGCACAGGACATCCTTCTGTAACTGCCCCTCCGCCAGATTACATACAGCGAGAAGCTCCTGTTTACTCAGCGCCTCTGTAATAGGAAGTCCCGTCTCCAGGGCTGGCATTGGACCAGTGTTCTGTCTATCATAGAAGCCGGTCCAGGAGGCGGTACTTTGTATTAAAGAAGCTGCCAAGTAAACAGGAGATTCTTGCTGTATGTAATCTGTCGGCGCTCATCCCGCCCCCCTCCCTGAGATAGGCATCAATCAGGCTGCATTTATGGCAATGGGGGGGGGGGCGCAGATGGGCATGTATTAAGCTGCATTGATGGGTAATTTTGAGGCTGCAGATGGGCATTGATCATGCTGCATTGATGGGCACTGACCCTTATTTTGCTTTAAAGTTCTTTATTTGAAATTATTACCTTTTCTTTACTGAAACTTCCCTCTTAAAATTAAGGTGCGTGTTATACGCCTGTGCGTGTGAAATGCCGATAAATACAGTATGTGAAAAGTGTGAGGTGAGTTTGTATTCACCCCCCCTTTACTCTGATACCCCAAACTAAAATCTAGTGGAACCAATTGCCTTCAGAAGTGACATAATTAGTAAATACAGCTGTGTGTAATTTAACCGCTTCTGGATCATCCACTGTACATTTACTGCAGCAGGGGAGCCCAGTGGGGGTCTGCAAGACCTGGAAGCCCTGCCCACCACAACAACCGAAGAAGAAAAGACCCATAAGAGGAGATTTCCTAAAACAGAAAGTGCAAAATCTGGTGCAGCTCTGCATAGAAGCCAATCAGCTTCCAGGATTTACTATCTAAGTTTAATTGAACTTATCAATTAATTAATAGATTGTTACAACCATGATGCACCGCAGAGCGACACAGGAAATCATTTTTGCCTGTGGCCATCAAATTATAGAATTCTTCTCTGTGAGTGTCGGATGTGGGGGTTTTTAATCTGGTTTATGATCCAGATTTTTATGTAGTTTTTATATTGCTTAGTGTAATGATTGTTGGGTAATGATAGAGAAAGTAATGTTCATGTTGGTCATTTGATTTCCTGTTCTTTTCTCAAGCTGTGTTATTTATTCTATGTAGTATTTTAATAGGATGGTATGTTTGATTACAGTACAGCATTCATCACGTTTTATATGGTATTACTTGCTGTTATTGGTTATTTTATTGTTGTTGTGTCTTGTTATTGTGATCTTTTCATTGTTGAATGCAATTGTATTTTAGTAATTTGCCTTTGGGAAAAAAAAATGTATTCTGAATCTAAATTGAACTAGCTCAAGTTAGAATCTTTATTGTAGATTGGCTACTATGCACAGCGGCTGAGTGCTCCAGTTTTAGTAAATCTCCTCCATAATGTCAACAAACCAGCATGAAGACTGCAGAAAAAAGTCATCTACAGGGTTTAACCACTGAAAGGGACACTAAAGTCAGGACTTTTTTTTTTAAAACAACAAACATGTTATACTTACCTCCACTGTGCAGTTCGTTTTGCACCGAGTGGCCCGGAAAGTTGTCTTCTGGGGTCCCTCGGCGGCTGTCTGGGCTCCTCCTCGCTTTCCATCTTCATGCAAGGGCGCTCGCACGGTGGAAAGCTTTTTTCGAGCGCGCTCCCGTGATACAGCGGCGGCCATAGCCGCCGACTGTATCACTCGGCTCCGCCCCCGGCGCGCTGCGTCATCCACTGTGATTGACAGCAGCGCCAGCCAATGACTGCACTGCTATCAATCCGCCCAGCCTAGCCGGGAGTTTCGAACGGTAAGGTAAGTAAAACGGGGACTCGGGGGGGGGGGGGGGGGGGGGCGCTGCTGTGAGATGTTTACATAGGATGCATTAAGGTAAAAATGGAAAATTGTATCATATACTTACCGTAATTTTCCTTTCCTGATACCAAGACATGGCAGCATACCTATGATATAGCCCCGCCTCTATATCCGCCCACAGGACACGTGACAACTCTCTATAAAACTCTGACTGAGAGCTACCTCCCCCATTCTCCGTATAAAGTACAAATATCAGAGGGAGGGTTCGTATGCTGCCATGTCTTGGTATCAGGAAAGGAAAATTACGGTAAGTATTTGATACAATTTTCCATTTTCCTGACGCCAGACATGGCAGCATACCTATGATACATGAAGAGCTTTCTAGAGGGAGGTTTTAATGCTGTAACTTAAAAAAGACAAAGAAGCTTGGATAAACTTCCTCCCAAACTCTACCGTAGTAAGAGCTGCTAGATCCACTCTGTGGTGTATTAAGAACATATAATGTGATGACCAGCTAGCCTCTTTGCAGACTGTCTACAGAGACAACCCTGCCTGTGCTATCCAAGAAGATGACATCACCCTGGTAGAGCGATGAGCTCTAACCATCTCTGGAGGATCCTTACCGCCTCCACATGCCCAGTGAGTATTTTCACGATTCAGGCCGAGATGGTTCGGGCCGAAGCCACTTACTCTTTAAATCTTAATCATTCTGAATGTAGAAGTAGCCTGAGATGGACATTCCAAAGTCCTCAAAGCCTAACTTGAGCAGATCGGCATCTGATTGCACTGGGAAGGCTAGAAGCACCCATTCACTGAAAAGACAAAACATGGATGTCACGCTTTGGAACAAAAAGACTTCAGCCCAACCCTGTCCCGGAAGAACATGGAATGAGGCTCTGTCGCCCCAAACTTTGGAGTCGACGCACTCTCCCCCGAAATCAAGGCTAATAAAAGGCCGATTTTAAAGGAGATCTCCCATAAAGAGCAGTCTTCTGTCAAGAGTACAATGAGGGTTTGCTAGAAAATTGAGGACTACTGCCAGGTTCCATTAAAGGAAACCTATTTCTCTTGGGAAGGCATAGTCCAAGTACCTCCCATGAAGTGATCCATCGGCAGGTTTGCTGCCCATTTTTTTTTTTTGGGGAAAAAAACAAGATTTAGATTGTAGAAAAGACAGGATTTGAGATAAATTTGGGTCACAAGAGCCAAACTGATGCCCAGCTGCAAAGCTTGTGGGCCTAATCCATACTCTGGAGTGGATAGCATCGATTGATCCCTTCAAAGAACTCTGCAGAGTTCTAATCCCCTCTGGAAAACATCTGGAAAACTTTTGTAACCTCTGCCTTACAATTTCCAGGCTGCTAAATTTAGACGTGATGGTTGCCGATGTAGTGCATCTCCCTCAGATAAGAGGAGATGAGGAGTCACAGGCAGAATTATCGGTGTGCACACGGTGATACCCATTGCCAGAGAGACCCAAGATCTGTGAGGCCAGTAAGGAAAACCTGTGATGACTGTCAGGCTCAACAATTTCTTTAATCCTAAAATTCCTGGAGGGAAGGTATAGGTCAGTTGCCCAACCCAAGACTTGGTAAAGGCATCTGTCCCCTCCACTAATGGATGAGGGTAGCGTGAGAGGAACCGGTTCCCCTTGTAGCAGGCCGATGAGGCAAAACAGATCCAGTTGTGCGAACCTCCACTCGTGGATGATCCCTTGGAACACTTCAGGGTGAAGGGACCATTCGTTGGGATCCTTGAATTGCCCGGATAGACAATCCGCTTCCAAATTCTGATAGGCTGGAAGATATATGGCCCTCAAATCTGGGAGATATCGCTGGGCCAAAGCCAGGATTGGTTCCATCTCTCCCAGGAGGGACTGGCTGTGCATGTCGCCTTGTCGCTGTATATGGGACTGCTGCCATGTGGTCCAGACAGAGTAGGACTGGCAGACCCTATGTGTGTGGCAGTAAAGTGTTCAATGTCAATGCTGGTAGGAGTTCCAGAATATGGAAACTAGGCCCTGAGTGGGAAATTCCCACCTGCCCTGAATCCTGAGATGCTCGCAGGTGGTGTCCCACCCTGCTGTGCTGGTATCTGTAGCAATAATGATCCATGGCTACCGCCCTAATAGACTAAGCCATTTAGCAGTTTATTTTTATTTTTTTTAATCACCAGAACTCTGGTGCCTCTGGCTAGACAAAATGCTTCCAATGCGTCAGAACGTCTTGTTGGAAAACTGAGTTTCCAGTGAACCCAGAGGATCCTCGGAATACAAAAGCCATTGTCCCGAGAGGACTCATGCACTGGGATGCTGACATCACTGGTGCAGCCAACGCCTGTTGGAACATCTCCCTGACTTTAGGGAGTTTGAGGTGGCAAAGAAACTGAGGCTGCCTGAGTACTAAACCAGGCCCCTAGGTAGAGCATATTCCGCATAGGCGCCAACTAGTTTTGGCAATGCTTGCCCCCCGGCTCAAAACGGTTGGTACGACTGAAGGACCAGGACATGCTGATAGGTATACTGCAGGTCCACTGAAATCCTCCAGTAACCTTGTTGAATCACCTGGATTTATGGTATGGAGAGACTCCATCTTGAGTCTATCCGTATAGATTGATTCAGCCTCTTGAGGTAGTTCTGGAGGCTGCCGATTAAATAACCAATAACGGCCTTGCCATTGGAAATGATTAAGCACAAAATGAATGTGTGAAAAGCGTCTATGTGACCTTGTGTTGGTGTTTTTGGGGTCATCACTTTAGATAATAAAAGGAATATTGAAATTCCTGGATGCGCAGACATTTCTTCCCTGAAATCGCCATTCTTCGGTAGTGGACTTACCGGAACTGGGTCACTTTGAGCCACTTGGCTCCAACTGCCTCCTGGGCAGGCCTGGCGTTAAAAGGGCTTCTGAGTATCTTGGGGAGCCGCATGGGTCTTCTGACGCCCTTGGATGGGCGAAAGCCTCCAAAATCGCAGTACCTGTTTGGTGTTCCTCTGAATGGTTGCCCCCTCTGGCTCTTCGATCCTGGGGCAGAAGATCTGATCTTCCTCCTATAAGCCTGGAGAAGATAGTTTCCAGTATTTTGACAAAACAGCGCCTTCCCATCAGAAGGCAGCTTACAGCAATTCAGCTTTGAGGATGAGCCAGCCGCCCAGGATTTTGCCCCAGTGCACCTTTGGCTGTGACTGAGCCAAGCATGGCTCTGGATGACCATCGAATGATGTCTATAGCTGCCTCACCTGTAGGGTCCGCTGAAAGTTATCTCGTCAAGAGCCTTGATGACTCTTCTCTTTGGCAGCTGGGTTTAATCGCATACTCCAAGTTCTGCGCCCACATACTCACATAGCACTTGCTATGGATGTTAAAGCAATGCGTCTCACAAGGATCTTGTGAAAGTAGGAAGGGCCTTCCATCGGAAGTGTCACATTCTTGGTCAGTCTGGCGACTGCCGCATCCACTGTTGGAGGGTAGATAAAGGAGTCGCATCCTTCCCCATTAGTGGAAACAACTTCTGCAACCTATTGGTTGAGGAGGATTTTCTCTCTCCCTTTCTCAGTCCTCTCTGAAAACAGGCTTCCTATTTCCGTCATAAGAGAAGAAAGGTAGATTACCTGCTTCTTTAGATTCCTCCTATGGAACCCAAAGGCTTACACACACTTGCAGCATGATCTGCCATTGCCCTAAAAGGCAATCTGTGCTTAGGTCACCTTTTAGAGGTATCTGAATTTGTCACTTAGAGTAGACCAATGTATATGCAATGCGATTTTCAAAGAGCGATTTGTACACAATGTTGCAAATCGCATGGGTGCGGCCCATTCACTTGGTTGCCCTATGTGCGCAAATAGAAGCCCCTGCTCCTATTTGAGGACGACCTACTTTGCACAATGTTTTGAAAGGTGCGTTCTCCAATGTGACTTATCACAGCAGAATCGCATGGCATTTGGGGTGCCCTGAAAGAATAACGGTACCTAATGCATATTGTACAGCGATTGTCACACAATTTTATATCAGATTGTACGGTGTGTAATAACTGTTTTTCTCCTTCCTTGGAGGAGGTACAGGATCCACCCATTACAGTGCAGCTTTACTGCAATAACAAATGAGGATATTAGCATAAAACAAAGCCTCAACCTTCAGGATCTTCTGTTGAGGAGGAGGCAATATCATCTCCCTCTGCCTGAAAGGTTGGCTATAATACTGGGTTTGGGGAACTAGCCTGCTTAATCTGCTGGGCTGGAGTCACCCCCGAAGTGCCTGGTACCCCTCCAGTTAGAGAGGGTTGAATGGCTTGGTTTAGACCTGGTGTAGTGCCCATACTGTCCATCCACTTCTGTCCCTGGCTGCCCGAGATGACTGGAAAATTCAGCCAGGGGGTTGGGGACTATTTTGCTGAGCAAGGTGACACCTGCTGACTCCCAAACTCCTCTCTGGCAAGCTGCCTGAAGCAGTCGCTGCAAAGTAGCATTCCAGGCATAGGGTCATCTCCACATGACCAACACTCGCCTTTCGGGCGCTGAGCCCTCAGAAGAGAAGCTGTGTGCGTTCTCTTAAGCGTACATTTGCACCCTTTGTACTGGGGTCTGCCAGGACTGGAGGAGACATCTTCCGCCCTGAAAATCCTGATGATCCAGAGAGGGTCTCTGAATCTCCTTGAGTGGGTGTGAGCGGCCGGGGTTGCAACAGATAAGAAGGCACGCTCGTCAGGGCTCAATGCACTCTTTTCTCCCGCGTCTTCTTACTTACCAAAAGTTGGCCCTCTACCTGATAGTGGGGTGGTCTTTGTTATGTGGCAGTAGGCTCATGCTGATGGGAGTTACTGAAAGGTGCATGGGGGACTGCATGACCACAGAAATAAGGGAAGTGAAAGAGAATATACATATATCTCAGCATTTTTTTTTTTTTTTTTTTACAAATAGTAAAAATAATCTGGCAGAACCCCCATCCCCCTAGTAATACATTGCTCCTTACTCCTCTCTCCCCCCATATATCCCTATTACTAGGATAGATAAGACTTACCTCAGAAGGAGATGTTTAAAAGCAAAGGCATTCATTAGCTGTTTAACTGCTCCCTGCAATTGACTCACCTGAGACTCAGTCCTCTCTCACCTCTACTCTAATACAATTAGGAAGGCCAACACCCATCCACACAAAAGGACACCTTAAGCTGGCTACACACCATACAATCTTCAGCAGATGTTACCCTTCAGATTTATCAAAACCACACAACATGAGGCCAAAGCCTAAAGCCTCAACCTGTATGCAATCAGGCAGGCACCACATGGTCCTGGCAATTCTAAAGGAAAACAGACAACAAAAGTTGCAGTGTGTATGGGGCCTTTAAAGACATGAGAACAAGAAGGAAAACTGACAGACCTGGAAAAGGGCTTCCATAGGTAAGAAGTCATCATGCAGTCCCAGCTTGCTCAAATCAGACTCCATCGCCGGCAATGCCAAAGGAGGACTGTCGTCTCTGATTAGAGAACACCTCAACCCCAGAAGACCACCAGAAGGGGTTCCCCACCTTGTTGGTGCATTCAGCGTGCCTAAGATGTGGGACCTCGAACTGGGAGAGGCTGAACCCAGCCGAACTTCGACAATAGTCGGCAGGTAAGAGCGTATCCTGAACGAAACTGTCTGATATTAAGGACAAAAAAGGAGAATGGGGGGAGGTAGCTCTCAGTCAGAGTTTTATAGAGAGTTGTCACGTGTCCTGTGGGCGGATATAGAGGCGGGGCTATATCATAGGTATGCTGCCATGTCTGGCGTCAGGAAAAAACTTTTACCTTTACAACCCCTTTAAGGACCGAGCCTCTTTCTGAGATTTGGTGTTTACAAGTTAAAAACAGCATATTTTTCTAGAAAATTACCACCAAACATTATGTTCCAGATTCCCGTAGATCCTGCGGGGGCGTCGCGTAAGCTATTTACACTACTCCGTGGCAACTTACAGGAGCAAGTGCCATATTCTCCAAGCACTTGCTTCGTAATTTGCGGCGGGGTAGTGTAAATTGCCCGGCGTAAGCCCGCGTAATTCAAAGGGGGCGGCTTCTATTTAAATGAAGCGCGCCCCCGCGCCGAACGAACTGCGCATGCGCCGGCCGTAAAAGTAGCCCAGTGCGCATTCTTCATGGTACGGCGCAAATACATTGTTTTCCACGGCAACGTAATTAACGTAAAGGCCTATTCGCGACGAGTTACGTAAACGACGTAAAAACCCGACGCTGTCCCGACGTCCATACTTAACATGGCGTGCGTAAAGTTAAACCACCTTATAGCAGGGGTAACCTTACGCTTACGGAAATGACGTAAACTAGGGCGACGCGGCGCAAAAACGTTCGGGAGTTGGTGTATCATGCTCATTTGCATATACGCCACCTAGCGGCCAGCGTAGTATTGCATTTAAGATCCGACGGTGTAAGTGACTTACGCCAGTCGGATCTACGCTGTATCTATGCGTAAATGATTCTAAGAATCACGTCGCATAGATATCCGGGCACAGAAACAGAGATACGACGGTGTATCTGGAGATACACCGTCTTATCTCTTAGAGAATCTGGCCCTATATATATTTCTTTTTAACACCCTAGGCAATAAAATGGCGGTCGTTGAAATAATGTTTGTCAAATCGTCTTTGCGCAGCGATCTTAAAAGTAGATTTTTTGTGGGAAAAAATCACTTTTTTTAATTATAAAAATAAGACAACAATAAAGTTAGCCCAATTTTTTTTTCAGATTTGGAAAGATAATGCTACGCCGAGAAAATTGATACCTAACATGTCTCGCTTCAAAGTTGCACCCGCTTGTGGAATGGCGACAAACTTTTACCCTTAACCACTTCCTTACTGGGCACATATACCCCCCTCCTGCCCAGGTGAAATTTCAGGTTCCGGCACTGCGTCACTTTAACTGACAATTGCGCAGTCGTGCAACGTGGCTCCCAAACAAAATTGGCGTCCTTTTTTCCCCACAAATAGAGATTTCTTTTGGTGGTATTTGATCACCTCTGCGGTTTTTATTTCTTTCTCGTACATCACGGGACACAGAGCAGCATATTCATTACTATATGGGTTATATGGAGTACCTTCAGGTGTGGACACTGGCAATCTCAAACAGGAAGTCCCCTCCCTATATAACCCCCTCCCATAGAGGAAGTACCTCAGTTTTTTCGCCAGTGTCTTAGGTGTTGGTCACGGAATAGCTTTGCCTCCACATCCTTGGGATTAAGGCGGGCTAACCGGATCTGTCCAAGGAGCCTCAGTGCCAAAGTGGACAGTACCCGGGCCCCAAACCGTGGGGTTTTGCCTATAATGCTCCTCTCTAGAGGGCTGGACCCTGGGCCCAGGACTTGGAGTTTTTTAAACCAAAAGATCCTGTTTGCCAGGGTGCTGTATAGGTCCAGGACAGCGGTTCCTTCCAGGACCCCAGTGCCTGAAGGTCTACTACGCTACCCACGGAGATGGGAGAAGATTGGACCGTTTTGCAAACGTCCTGCGGCATGGAGCAGGTAAGAGGGGAGCCTGCGGGACTTGGTTCGATAGCAGGCTCTCCAGGGGAGATCTTAAGGGGGGTAGCCTGAGTATGCTCTGCATTGGCACCATGGTCACTATGTCTGATGGACAGGATGCCCTGAAATGTTCCCCCCCCATCACTTGATCCCCCTACCTATCTATGTATGTTTGCTAGCTACCTGCTGCTCGCTGGTTGAAGATCTTTAAAAAAAAAAAAAAAAAAACAGATCTGTCTCTAGGCTAAAGGGACTCCTTAGGGGCCTGTTTTTAGCCTTACCTAGCCGGGATTCAAATCTGCCGCCTGATGCGTCCTCCAGCCTGCATTCCTGGGCTCCAGAGTGCGTCTCCTCCTGGGCTCTCCTCCCCCGACAGTCGCGCGCGCGCACGCGCACGCGCGCATGCATATAGAAATTTTTTCGCGCCGTTCGGGAGGGGGGGGGGGGTCGTTGAGCGTGACTGCAGTGTAGAGTGGGCGTGCCTTCAATTGCTGTTATACACAGCAGGCGCGTTCTTAGCTCAGTTCAAAGCTGAGCTGGAAGAGAGAGGACGTAGAGCTGGCAGCACAGTGACTCCCGGTGGCGAGAAGGGGTACTACATGCTGGAGTCAGCTCCAATACTTTTTGTTAAGCCAAAAATCCCCTTGGCAACAGGTTGAATGCTGGCAAACATGTTGGGGGTGGGGCTGTATGTTGTGAAAAACAATAATATTATAAAGGAAAACATACTAAGCCCCACCGTTTTGGGCATTAGTGATCCTATTGTCCCCTAAACCTTATTTTTTGTACTCCTGGCTATAACAGTCTGTTGTTGTAGGCAGAGTCCCTCGGTTTTGTATTATGGCTTCCAAGGGTTCAGGATCAAAACACAAAAAAAAAAAAGAAAAGGCAAAGACAAAGGGGTTCCTCCTCTGGTTCTGATGATATGCCAATACTTTCCCCACAGGTTATTCCTATAGGGGTCACCTTGGATAAGCCATTAAGGGGGTCTGGTGCTGAGGCTGGCCCAGGTCGGCCCAACCCTGTGTTATCACAGAGGAGATGCTAGCCGTCACCCTAGGGGGGCTAGAGAAAAAAGTTAACAGCTATGATCGCTGGCTCCTTTTCTGGCAAGAAGCGGACTAGATCCCCATCGCCAAAAGGTGTATCCTCGGATGCTGAGATTCTCTCTCCGGAGGAATTAGAATTTCAGGAGGATCGGTTGGACCAGAACCTAGAGGAAGGATCTACCACTGAAGAATCGTTTTCAGCCTCCCAGACGGAGAGTCTGTGGGTCCAGTCTTTGACAGACATGGTCCGCTCGGCATTTAATTTGCCATTTCCAGAGCCTCAGGTTCCTGCGGTATCCTCTGTTAGAGGAATTGGTTTTTCCAGGATTGGGACGACCGGAGAGAACTTTTTCTGCCGCCTAAAGCGGACGATAGGGTAGTCTTTATGCACGTCTACCAGGAAATATTTGTGCTTTCAGGCACTCTTTCCCCTGACCAATTGCTCTTTAAAAGGTGGATGGCTCAGTCGGTAGAGCATCGGACTTTTGGTCTGAGGGTCCAGGGTTCAAGTCCCGGTTCGGGCGCTGCTTTTCAACTACCCGTGAGGTCCTTGAGGCCACATCACCCTGAAAGCGCCCGATCTCGTCTGATCTCGGAGGCTAAGCAGGGTGGGCCTGGTTAGTGCCTGGATGGGAGACCGCCTGGAAGGTTTTCTGTTATTTACCCTATGGAAAATACATTTTTCTAAGAAAGGGGCGCTCCCAACGGTGGACGCAGCCATCTCATGGGTGAATACATCGTTAACTGGCCTGAGGGGAAACATACAAATGTTTAAGGTCCCGGACGATAAACGTTTAGAGACACTTTTTCTAGCATCCTTGGCTACGGCAGGAGCAGTGGTACAGCCAGCAGTGGCTGCAATTGGAGTTTTGTCAGGCGTTAAAGAACCAGACAAAACAGATGCTTAAAGACATCCCTGCCCAATAGGCAGAGGAGTTATTGGATATTCCCAGAGCTCTGTGCTTTGCGGTAGAGGTTATAAAAGACTCCATCCAGCAGGCGTCTCGTTTGTCACTATTTTTAGTGCATATGAGAAGGCTCTTATGGCTGAAGAACTGGGCGGCCGAGCCCCATGCAAAAGACTACTGGCAGGTTTGCCCTTCCATGGAAAGATCTGGATAAATACATTCAGACTGTTTCAAGTGGCAAAAGTACCCCTTTTACCAGTCAAAAGAAGTTCCGGGGTCCTGCGTTTAAAAGGCAGCTCCCCCCTGTTCCGGGGCCCTCAAATTCCAGGCAGTATCGGACCTCCTGCGCGATCAAACTTTTAACAATGGATTGCAAGGACAGGCCTCTGGGGGCAAGGGGCCATGGTATCGATCCCCGACAGAGGGGGTCCGATCATCTGTGGCCACAGGCTACAGATTAGAATTTCTAAAATTTCCTCCACAAGGAAGGCCTCAATGCGGGCGGCATTGGATCATCTGCTTTACCAGGGCATAATGGTAGAGGTACCAGCCCAAGAACAGGGGCTAGGTTTCTATTCCAATCTGTTTGTCATACCAAGGCCCATCGGCGATGTCAGACCAATTTTGGACCTAAAAGGTTTAAATGCTTACCTAAGGGTTCGCTCTTTCCGGATGGAATCCGTTCGGTCAGCAGCCGCCACACTCCAGAAGGATCTGGCTTCTATAGACATAAAGGATGGTTACCTTCATGTACCAATCTTTCAGCCACATCAAATATTTTTTTTTACGCTTCGCAGTGATACAGCGTCACTTCCAATTCGTGGCGCCCCCCTTCGGGCTGGCTACGGCCCCCGGGTATTCACGAAGGTCCTAGCTCCAATTCTAGTCAGTCTAAAGGATCCAAGGGGTCTCGGTCCTAGCATACCTGGACGACCTCTTAATCATAGATCACTCGCTTCCTTGGTGGAATGCGCAGTAGCCCTCATGGTTCAGTACCTCGAGAGGTTCGGCTGGGTCCTAAACCGGGGAAAAATCAGCATTTCAACCTACAAAGCAGTTGGAATATCTCGGCATGAGATTAGACACAGAACAGAAGATGGGTGTTCCTGCCCCTGGTAAAGGTTGAGGCTATCAAAAGATTGATTCAGTTGGTTCTAAGCAAAAGAGAACCAACTATTCGCCTATGTATGCAATTACTAGGCAAACTAATGGCCATGTTCGAGGCGATACCGCACGCTTCCACACTCGTGTCCTACAGACAGCAATTCTAGCAGCTTGGAGCAAGGGAGCAAAGGCCTTGGAGTTTCCTTTGACGCCGTCATTAAAGGTCCGGCAGAGTCTATGCTGGTGGTTAAACCCTCAGAACCTTCTGAAGGGGAGTCTTTCTGCCCAGTGGTCTGGAAGGCTGGAGAGCGGTCTTGAACGGGTTCACTCGCCAAGGAACTTGGGCAGAGGCGGAGAGGCAGCTGCCCATCAATGTCTGGGAGATCAGAGCGGCTCGGCTAGCCCTCCTGGCATAGACATCCAGATTACAGGGGTCCTCGGTGAGAAGTCATTCAGACAATGCCACAGCAGTGGCATATATGTGAACCACCAAGGGGGAACCAAGAGTCAAGCCACTCAGAGTGAGAGGAGCTTGGTTTTTCGGTGGGCAGAGGTTTATGTACCCTGCATATCGGCGACATTCATTCCCGGGGTGGACAACCTGCAGGCGTACTTCCTAAGTCGCCAAACCCTGTCGCCGGGGGAGTGGTCTCTGCATCCACAAGTTTTTCAGACAATCTGCCAGAAGTGGGGAGTGCCAGACGTGGATGTCATGGCATCAGGATTCAACAAGAAGCTAGACAGGTTCATGTCTCGAACGAGGGACCCTATGGCCTGCGGAACCGATGTGTTGGTTTGCCCGTGGCATCAATCATAACTTCTATATGCATTTCCCCCGCTGCAGTTACTACCCCGCCTGTGGCGCAGGATCATAGCACAGGCCGGTTATCCTGGTAGCCCCAGCTTGGTACCGGAGGGCATGGTACTCACTAGTCCTGAAATTGGCAGCGGGAGGCCCTTGGACTCTTCCTCTATGGCCAGACCTACTCTCACAAGGCCCGATCCTCCACCCTGCATTACGGCGTCTAAATTTGACGGCCTGGTGGCTGAATCCCTGATTCTCAGGGGTAGAGGTCTGTCTAGGCAGGTAATCCCTACCCTCATTAAGGCTAGAAAGCCGGCCTCCAGGGTAATTTGTTACAGGGTTTGGAGGGCCTACGTAGGCTGGTGTGAGGCTAAGAGATGGGTTTCCCGCAAGTATACCATTGATAGAGTATTAAGTTTTCTCCAGCTAGGAGTGGATAAGGGCCTGGCATTAAGCACGATCTAGGGACAGATTTCAGCCTTATCAGTGTGGTTTCAGATGCCGCTGGCCGCCCACTCGCTGGTTAAGATCTTCGTACAGGGAGTCTTACGTGTTAATCCTCCGGTCAAATCACCACTTTGTCCATGGGACTTAAATCTTGTTCTGTCAACTCTACAGAAACAACCCTTTGAGCCGTTGGCTGAGGGACCTTTGGTTTTACTGACTAGAAAGTCGGTATTTCTGATCACCATAGTTTCGGCCAGGAGAGTATCGGAATTGGCAGCCTTATCTTGTAAGGAACCATATCTCATTTTACATAAGGATAGGGCGGGTTTCCGTCCTCATCCTTCCTTTCTACCAAAGGTTATAGCCAGTTTCCACTTGAACTAGGAGGTGGTACTTCCATCCTTCTTTCCAAAACCCACCTCTAGAAAGGAGGGGTTACTGCATACGTTGGATATTGTCAGGGCCATAAAGGCCTATCTTAAAGCTACAGAGAAGGTTCGGAAAACAGATGTGGTGTTCGTTTTACCGGAAGGGCCCAAGATGGGTCAGGCAGCTGCTTGATCCACCATCGCAAGATGGATTAAACAATTAATCGTTCAGGCCTGCGGTTTGAAGAGGTTGTCTCCTCCTTTGTCGGTAAAGGCCCATTCTACCAGGGCCATGGGCACCTCCGGGGCAGCACATCATCAGATCTCTATGGCTCGAATATGCAAGGCAGCAACGTGGTCGTCAGTCCACATGTGTACACATTTTTTATCAATTGGACGTAAGAAGGTATGCGGATACAGCCTTTGGACAGGCAGTACTACAGGCCGCGATTCAAGCTCCTCAGGATCTGAGGGGGCTCCCTTGATTTAGATTTGAGATTTACATTTCTTGTCTAAGTTGGATTTACTAGTATTTGAGTATACCTCTAAATTAAATCCTTTTTTGGAAGATGTCTCCCTCCCCTCATTAAAGCATTGCTTTCGGACATCCCATATAGTAATGAATATGCCGCTCTGTGTCCCGTGATGTACGAGAAAGAAAAAGAGATTTTTTAATAAGGCTTACCTGTAAAATCTTTTTCTTGGAGTACATCACGAGACACAGAGCTCCCACCCCTCTTTTGGGGAACATTTTTGGGAGGCATACTGCTTGCTACAAAACTGAGGTACTTCCTCTATGGGAGGGGGTTATATAGGGAGGGGACTTCCTGTTTGAGATTGCCAGTGTCCACACCTGAAGGTACTCCATATAACACATATAGTAATGAATATGCTGCTCTGTGTCCCGTGATGTACTCCAAGAAAAAGATTTTACAGGTAAGCTGTATTAAAAAATCTCTTTTTTTTGCACTATAAACAAAAAAATGCAACAATTTTGAAAAAAAAAATATTTTTTACTTGTTGCTATAATAAATAGCCAATTTTTTTTTTAAAACATTTTTTTTCTCAGTTTAGGCCAATACGTATTCTTCTACATATTTTTGGTAAAAAAAATAAAAAATCACAATAAGCGATTGGTTTCCGCAAAAGTTATAGCACCTACAAAATAGGGGACAGAATTATTATTATTTTTTTAATTTTTTTTACTTGTAATGGTGGCGATCTGCGATTTTTATTGGGACTGCGACATTATGGTGGAAACATCGGACACTTTTTACACATTTTTGGCGCCATTCACATTTATACAGCGATCAGTGCTATAAAAATGCACTAATTACTGTATAAATGTGACTGGCATTGAAGGGGTTAACACTAGGGGGTGAGGGAGGGGTTAAATGTGTACCCTGCATTATGTTCTAACTGTGGGGGGAGGGGGTGACTGGGGGAGGTGACCGATCTGTGTCCCTATGTACAAGGGACATAGATCGGTCTCCTCTCTCCCTGACAGGACGTGGATCTGTGTGTTTACACTCACAGACCCACGTCCTTGTCTCTGTAGCCGCTTATCGCGAGGACTTCGCGGCCGCCAGGCACGCGCACCGGCATCTCAGTGATGGGGCGGGCACGCGCGCCCCCCAGTGGCGCGCGGAGGCCGTAAAAAGGCGACCCAGAAATTTAGATCCACCCTGCGGCCGTATATAGTCGTACGGACGTTTGGAAGTGGTTAAAGTGGATGTAAACCCTCCATACACTCAGTGAATTGTACAGCCTCAGATGATACACAGAGATTAACCAAATCTCTCTACATTGGTTTTACATTCACATCTGCTGTCTTTACATTTATATACAGTTTAGAATGTTGAGATTGTGTTAGGAGATTTTCTCTTCCTGGTTAACACAGAGTGTGATGTCTGGGCATACCAAGATAGCCAAGATAGCTAACATTGCTGGTTGGAGGGAAGGCACACACCCCCTCTCATCAAAGCCTCTCCAAGCTGTTTTGTAATAGGAGCTGCTCTCTGCTAATCTATTTTAGCAACCTCCTTTGACAGAAGATTCAGGCTGCTTTTGTCTAAAAAGTCAAAAAAATATGTCTCAGGCTGATAACAGAAGAACCGTTCAGAAGAGAACTATAAGACTTAGCTCATTGAAAAGAGATAACAAAATACTGCAGATATATGTGCCCAGATCAAAGATTGGGGGGTATTTGTGCTAGGAGGGAGATTTGGAGTGGGGGAAGAGAGGATTTTTGCTTAGAGTGGAATTTTGAGGCATAGAAGATATGTGCCAGGGGGGGGGGGGGGGGGGGGGCTTATTTTTTTTTGGGCGTGGGTAGATTTGTGCTAGGGTCATAAGGGGAGAGAGAGTATTTGAGCTGAAAAGAAGGGGGGGGGCAAATATTCGTGCTAAAGGGGGGGATTTTAACAGTGGGATAGATTTGCACTGGGAGGAATTGGGAATATATTCTTAGGGGGGAGTATACAGATTATTGTTATTAAATACAGTTAGGGGTGGGAAGGGTATGCTTCTATGAAGAGGAGGGTTTTCATGGATCCTCTAAAAGCCAATAAAGAAGGAGATAGACAGAGAGATTGGGGTAAGGAGTTCCATAGGCTTGGAGAGGCTCTAGAAAATTAGTGCTCAATTTTTTTTGGGGGGTGCTCAATGATTTTTGCTGACACATAATTATACAACCGGAGGGTGCAATTTGGCATGTTCGCCCTGGGCTCTAGATTACCTTGTCCCAGCACTGCAGTGCCGTATAGCGAAAAGTGGCTTGGTCATGAAGGGGGGGGGGGGGGTAAATCTTCCAGAGGGCAAGTGGTTAATTTGACATTCAGGAAACAGTAGCATCATCTAGAGAATATACTGCCATGCAGGTACACATAGACACCTGTATTCCACCATTTTTTTATAAATACGCCTCTAACCCCCGTTCTGTTCTTATTGATACTGGTAGATATATAATTGGTAGGAGAAAGTCTGCAAAAATGACATTGTAGAATCTTTACTTGCTGCCCGAAGAACAGCGGCATATAATGAGCTTTCATCTGTCAGGTAACGGCTGTTATTTACTCCGGCGCTGTAGTGGGGAGTGCAGAACCTGAGATGAGAGCTGAATACACACGGAGGACGGAGAAGACTACAACCGAATGACAAGATCTCCCTCTGGTGACACAGCGCAATACGGCACGCGGAACACGGCTCACATCCACCGCAATCTACATTCCCTCCGACCCACCAAATCAATTCTTTCCAAAATTAGAATTTTCTCCACTAACATTTTTTGCCAGGTGGATGGGGTAGAAAATAAATGTGTTGGTCACGAGCAGAACATATACTTGGCTACCAGTAGCTTAAAGCCGCGTACACACGACCATTTTTCATGTCATGGAAAAAGACAAAGTTTTTCTCAACGTGATACTTGTCAAGCTTGCCTTGCATACACACGATCGTGAAAAAAAAAAATGCTCTAGCAAAGCGCGGTGACTTACAACACGTACGACGGCACTATAAAGGGGAAGTTCCATTAGAATGGCGCCACCTTTTGGGCTGATTATGCAAATTTCCTTCTCATAACTTGCTTCTGAGTGTAGCACCTGTGTACTTTATAGTACCGTTGCTAGTTAAATTTAGAGGGAGAACAGAGTGTTAAGTGCAAAACAGGGTCTCTCTGTCTCAGCGTGGCAGTGCTGTGGGCTTATTCTGTTGCGCTGGGGTGTTCTTCCAACCCTGGTGCTGCAGGTGGCAGCAGTGGAATCAAGGTTTGGGTGCTTTTTCCCAGCAGCCAATCAAGAGGGTTTGACCTCGCTGTGCATACTGGGGAGGGGTATTTATGAGGCCGACACCATTGATTCTGGGTTCTTCTTTGTCCAGTGTGGCACCCACCTTTAGGGTGACCACATCACGGCGCCCCGGTGTTATGGCCTAACTGGCTGGGTTGTGTGTTCCAAGCAGTGTTTCTGGTTCTGGGGACATGTTGGCCCGGAGCGTCTGAAGAGCAACGGGGACCCAGTGAGTGACTGGGTTCCCACCTTTGAGGATCCCAAGCTGTAATGCTGTTCGGTGGGGAGTCAGTCTGAGGAGCGCCATTGAGAGGCTGGCGGTCCAAAAAGGCCTTTGACAAACCACCGGGGATCGAGGTAGCCGGACACTGAAGAATTGATCACCTGTTAGTCGGTACCTGGGCGACAAGTTGAAGGAGATACAAGCGTAATTCATCTAAGGAGGGATATCTCTGTCATTACAATCCAAACAGGGCCTGTGGCAGAGGAATATTTCTGAGGCTCACCAAGGAGGGTCTGTGGCAGAGACTTTTCCTACAAATGTCCGAGTGATACTCCGGCTTCCAGGTCAGTGAGAGAGGCATGTCTGGGTACACTAAGCCTATTCAGGCAAGAGTGGCGCAGAGAAGTGTTGCACTTGGGAGCAGGACTAGTTTCCCTATCATCACGCCTGAATCTGCTGTTCTCTCTTCAACTTTACTTTCCTCACCACAAGTTTATTGTTTTTACCCGGCTGGGTATTAACCACTAGCTGACGGGCGTATGACTTTGTACGGCCGTAGCGCGGCTCTACTTCTCTGAGGCGCCGTGTTTTTACGGCCGCCCCTTTCCTCGTTCCCCGCATGCGCTCCTGAGCGCGCATCGGGGAACTGCTGTGCTGGCCGTGCCACCTGTGCCCCCCAGTACCAAAGCGCCCACCAGTACCACAGTGCCCACCAGTACCACAGTGCCCCCAGTACCACTGTGCCCACCAGTACCACTGTGCTCACCAGTGCCCACCAGTACCCACCAGTACCACCGTGCCCACCAGTACCACCGTGCCCACCAGTACCACCGTGCTTACCGTGCACCCACCAGTACCACCGTGCCCACCTGTGTAACCAGTACCACCTGTGCCCATCTGCCACCTCATCAGTGCCCACCTGTGCCACCTCACCAGTGCCCACCTGTGCCGCAGTCAATCAGTGCACATCAGTACCCATCTCATCAGTACCCATCTCAGTGCCATCTGTGCCGCCTCATTAGTGCCATCTGTGCCGCCTCATCAGTGCCCACCTGTGTCCACTAGTGTTGCTCACGAATATTCGCATTGCGAATATTCGCTACGAATATTGCATATTCGAGTATTCGCGAATAACACGAATATCGCGGCGAATATTCGCTATTTCGAATATTCGAATTTTTTCAATTTTTTTTTAGAACAGATCACATCCTAGAGATCCCCATCGACGTCTAAAAGCATTGCTGGTATGATTAGAGACCTTGGGCCGAGTAGCTGCAGCGCTCATTTTATATTGCCGAAAAATCGCAATGCGATTATTCGGCAATAGCGATATCGCGCGATTATTTTATATTGTAATATATCACGAATATTCTGAGCCAATCAGAGTGCTCCATTCCGCATTTCTCGAAATTTCGCAATTATTTTGTATTGTAATATATCACGAATATTCTGAGCCAATCAGAGTGCTCCATTCCGCATTTCTCGAATATTCGCAATTATTTTATATTGTAATATATCACGAATATTCTGAGCCAATCAGAGTGCTCCATTCCGCATTTCTCGAATATTCGCAATTATTTTATATTGTAATATATCACGAATATTCTGAGCCAATCAGAGTGCTCCATTCCGCATTTCTCGAATATTCGCAATTATTTTATATTGTAATATATCACGAATATTCTGAGCCAATCAGAGTGCTCCTTCCGCATTTCTCGAATATTCGCAATTATTGTGTATTGTAATATATCACGAATATTCTGAGCCAATCAGAGTGCTCCTTCCGCATTTGCCGAATATTCGCAATTATTGTGTATTGTAATATATCACGAATATTCTGAGCCAATCAGAGTGCTCCTTCCGCATTTCTCGAATATTCGCAATTATTTTATATTGTAATATATCACGAATATTCTGAGCCAATCAGAGTGCTCCATTCCGCATTTCTCGAAATTTCGCATTCGCAATTCGCAATTCGCATTCGCAATAGCGAAAATTCGCAATAGCGAAAATTCGCAATAATTTCATTTCTAAAAAAAATATCACGAATATTCGTATTTAGCGAATATATCTCGAATATTCGACTATATATTCGAGATATATCGCGAAATCGAATATGGCATATTCTGCTCAACACTAGTGTCCACCAGTACACAGGCCTCATCGGTGCACATTAGTACCCATCTCATCAGTACCCACCTCAGTGCCATCTGTGCCACCTCAGTGCCATCTGTACAGTCTCATCAGTGCCATCTGTGGGCATTTGTACTTTTCTGGCTTCTTAGGGTCTCAAGGATTGACATAGGCCTTCAGTACATCAGGTGAGAACAGATGTGATAATTTTTTATGATTTGCACTATAGCTTGTAGACTCTAAAACTTTCACACAGACCAAATAATTTCCAAAAATGTTGGGTTATTTTTATCAAAGACATGTAGCAGTATAAATTGTGGCCAACATTTATGAAGAAAAATTAATAATTTGCAAAATTTTATCACAGAAACTAAGAAAAAAAAAATTTTTCTCCAAATTTTCGGTCTTTTTTTATTAATAGCGCAAAAAATAAAAAACGCAGAGGTAATCAAATACCACCAAAAGAAAGCTCTATTTGTGGGAAAAAAAGGACAAAAAAATCATTTGGGTTGCATGACTGAGTAATTGTCATTGAATGGTGTAAGTGTAAGAGCGCTAAAAGCTGAAAATTGGTCTGGTCAGGAGGGGTGTTTAAGTGCCCAGTATGAAAGTGGTTAAAGAGAACAGCAAAGAACACCTGTCGTGGACATTCCTTTACTTCTTCTACATGCAATACACATCACCCCTAGGAATTCGGAAGAGCCATGAGGTAAATGTGCCACCCGAAACAACCAGCAGCTCTTCCGGGGGTAATGCTACATGAGCATGCATATTTTTTTCCCCATCTTTAAAGCCTACGCACGACCGTTTTTCATGACAAACTACGAGAAACGACTAGAAAAAATAGAGCATGTTCTAAATTTGTAACGGCCATTTTTTCACATCAAGAAAAATGCTCTGGAGCCCACACACGATCGTTTTTAATGACCAATTTAAAAAAAAAACATTTTTCTCATCATGAAAAACGGTCGTGTGTACGCGGCATAAGACTACGCCAAAGGTTTCTTGTTATGCTCTGCAATGTCAATAATAACGACAATTTTATTACATTACTTTGTAAAAACAATTGGCTTTTTTAACCACCTCAATACCGGAGACTTTAACCCCCCCCCCCCTCCAGCCGAGGCCAATTTACAGTGCTTTCAAACTTTGGGGGTGTCATTAACCACTTGCTCGCTGGGCACTTAAACCCCCCTCCTGCCCAGACGAATATTCTGCTTTCAGCGCTGACGCACTTTAAATGACAATTGTGCGGTCATACAACACTGTACCCAAATTAAATTTTTATAATTTCTGCCCACAAATAGAGCTTTCTTTTGGTGGTATTTGATCACCTCTGCGGTTTTAATTTTTTGTAAAAAAAATAAATATGCAAATACCGATTTTCTTTTATATATATATATATATATATATATATATATATATATATTTTTTAAATTTTGTTATAAAATTTTGCTAACGGGTAATTTTTGTCCTTCATTGATAAGGCTGCACTGATGGGCACTGATGGGCTGCACTGATAGGGGCCAATGGGCTGCACTGATGGTCAGCGATAGGCAACACTGATGGGCACCAATAAGGCGGCACTGGTGGGCACTGAGAGGTGACACTGAGAGGTGGTACTGATGGGTGGCACTGAAGGGCATTGATAGGTGGAACTGGTGGGCACTGAGAAGTAGCACTAAAAGGTAGCATTTGATAGGTGGCACTGATAGCCGTCAGTGATAGGCATTGATGGGTGGCAGTAATGGGCACTGATAGGCAGCACTGCTAGGTGACACTGATGAGGCATTGATAGGTGGCAATTGTGGGCATTGATAGGTGGCACTAATGGGCATTGATAGGTTTTACTGGTGGGCACTGTGCGCACTTGCAGGTGGCACTAGCAGGGTTTATTTGCGGCACAGAGGAGGCAGATGTGCCTCCTTCCACTTCTGGACCGATGTCACTTTCTCATAAGCCAGTGATCGGCTTTTTTTTCCTCAGTTTAGGCCGATACGTATTCTTCTACGTATTTTTGGTAAAAAAAATCGCAATAAGCGTTTATCGGTCGGTTTTCGCAAAATTTATAGCGTTTACAAAATAAGGGATAGTTTTATTGCATTTTTATTAATTATTTTTTTGTTTACTACTAATAGCGGCGATCAGCGATTTTTTTCGTGACTGCGACAATATGGCGGACACTTCGGACAATTTTGACACATTTTTGGGACAATTGTCATTTTCACAGCAAAAAATGCATTTAAATTGCATTGTTTACTGTGGAAATGACAGCTGCAGTTTGGGAGTTAACCACAGGTGGCGCTGTAGGGGATGTGAGACCTAGGGTGTTTGTTTACAACTGTAGGGGGGTGTGGCTGTAGGTGTGACGTCATCGATCGCGTCCCCCTATTACAGGGATGACGCGATCGATGCTGCGGCCACAGAGAAGCACGGGGAAGCCGTGTGTACACACGGCTCTCCCCGTTCTTCCGCTCCAGGGACGGATCGCCGCACTCCAGCGGCGATCGGGTCCGCGAATCCCGCGGTCCCGGTCCCGGAGCTTCGGACCGGGTCGCGGGCGCGCGCCCGCGGGCGCGCGCCCGCGACCCACGGCTGGGTACTAAAATCAACGTATATATACGTTGATGTGCCCAGCCGTGCCATTCTGCCGACGTAAATGTGCAGTAGGCGGTCCTTAAGTGGTTAAAGTGTATTTTTTACCAAACAATTGTGTTTGCAAAAACTTCACTGGATCTCCGACGGAACTCCCTGAAGACCCGGAAGCTGGCGGAGAGTTGAGTGCCGATCAAATGAATTGAGTGCCAAGTGAGTGCCGATCAAATGATTAATCGAGGAATTAACAGTCAATTTTCACAGCCCTAATTTATATATATATATATATATATATACACAGCCTTAATTTATATATATATATATATATATATATATATATATATATATATATATATACATACATATACTATACGCAGTATATACACACACACAAAATGTTGCCCAGACACACACTTCAATAATACACAGTAGGTGGCCCTGTCCCTCCTCTATGTGGTTGGTACACACAAACCTGTACACAGCGCTATTCACAGGAGCCCGTCTTTGGATCAACAGGCATGAAAAGCTAATACTAAATACTTCACTGCTTGGAGTTTGTGGGTTTTCTATCAGGCGATTCCAGCAGGGCAGTACATAGCATTCTCTCGATAAAAGCTTGTTCTTTTTCAGTGACTTCAGTAAAAGCAGAATTATATTTATTCTCTGGGCACCCTCACTGACTCTTGAAATTGAAAACCACAAAAATCTAGATATATACTGTATATACAACCGAGCATTTTGTTCACGCAACCTTCTCCTAGCTCAGCTGTGCTCCGAGTGCACCAACGTACACCTAGAAGCAGATTGTGTAATCTGCTACACTATATACATTATATATATATATATATATATATATATATATATATATATATATATATATATATATATATATGTAGCGCCCCCTTACTTTCAGAAGGGACGCTATTGTAAATTTAGTGGGGTGAGAGACTTACCTGCTCTCAACCGGGTGATTTGTGGTAAATTTGGGCTGCTGTCAGCCCTGAATTGTCCTGTGGGTCATTCTGTGCTCCAGAGATGCAGTCTCGTCTCTGGGCAGCAGGTGGCGCCAGAGGGGTTCAGGCAGAGCCACTTTTCCCCAGCAGCCAATTGGAAGAGTGTTTTCCTCACGGGGCATGCTGGGGAGGGATATATCTGTGACAGACGCCATTTTCCAGGGTCTTCGTGGGTTCCTGGTTCCGGGTGCAGCACCCACCTTCAGGGTGTGCGCACATTGTGGGCCCCACCACTATGGCCTACCTGGCCGGGGCCCATGCAACACAGAGTTCCTGGCTCTGGGCCCTCATGGCTCAGAGCAACTGAAGCTACAATGGGACCACAGTGACTTACTGGGGTCCCACACCGAAAAGATCCCAAGCTGGATGTGTTGTTCGGTGGGGAGTCGGAGGCAGGTGAACCAATAGGGCTTAGACCAGAGGGCCAGTTTATTGTCCTTCAGACTCTTGGAGGGCCGGACTTTGGCCAGCAGGGGTGAAAATTTTCCTGGCATCAGTGGGACTAACCATCTGGTATTGGGGATACTATTGGGAATAGTGCCCCATCGTTGGTATCATAGGGAGGAATAGTGCCCCATTAGTGGTGTCAGTGGGAGAAATGGTGCTCCACTGTCGGTGTCAGGTGGCATAATAGTGTCTTGAATCAGTGGGAGGGATAGTGAATGAAGGGCCTGGATAAAGGCAAGCAACGGGCCGCAGTTTGGAGACCACTAGCTTAGACGAATCATCGGGGAACTGGGTACCGAACTCTGACAGGTTGTCTGCTGCAAACTGTCAGTCGGTGGCCCCCAAAATTACCGACTGAGAAGATTCGCTCTACGTTCATGTTCCTGAGTACTGGGCCTGTGGCAGAGGTCCTTTATTAAACCAAATTCTATTAGAGCCAAGTCGTGGCAGAGACTTGTTCCTTCTCAGCATTCTCAGTGACTTTCTGGCTGCCAGACCTGTGAGAGGGACCTGTCCAGGGGCACTGTACCCACTCCGGCTGGAGTGGCGACGAGACAAACACATTCTTTGGAGGCAGGACTGCTTCTATTATCCACAGCCTGTATCTGCAAGGTTATTCTTTTTTTCACCAATCTACTCTATTTACCTTGAGTTGACTGTTGGTCGTGTTGGACCAGAAATAAAGCACTGAAAACGTCAACCAACGGTCTGGACATTCTATTACTGCTCTCATCACCATCATCACCCCTGGACACCATCACAGAGGTAACTTAAATACGCCGATCCCAAATCTAACCATCGGCTCCTTCGGGGGTGAGCGCTACACATTTATATATATATATATACACTATATTACCAGAAGTATTGGGAAGCCGGACTTAACACTCACATGAACTTTAATGGCCTCCCAGTCTTAGTCCGTAGGGTTCAATATTGATTTGGCCGCCCTTTGCAGCTATAACAGCTTCAACTGTGTCTATGGGACTGTTTGACCATTCTTCCAGAAGAACATTTGTGAGGTCAGGCACTGATGTTGGACGAGAAGGTCTGGCTCACACTCTCCACTCATCCCAAAGGTGTTCTATCGCAGTGTTTCCCAACTCCAGTCCTCAAGGCACACCAACAGGTCATGTTTTCAGGATTTCCATTATTTTGCACAGGTGATTCGATCAGTTTCACTGCCTTAGTAATTACCACAGCTGTTTCAATTGAGGGAAATCCTGAAAACAAGACCTGTTGGTGTGCCTTGAGGACTGGAGTTGGGAAACACTGTTCTATCGGATTGAGGTCAGGACAGTCAAGTTTCATCATCCCAAACTCGCTCATCCATGTCTTTATGGACCTTGCTTGGTGCACTTGTCCAAATCATTTGGTGGAGGGGGGTTATGGTGTGGGGTTGCTTTTCAGGGGTTGGGCTTGGCCCCTTGGTTCCAGTGAAGGGAACTATTAAGGCGTCAGCATACCAAGACATTTTGGACAATTTCATGCTCCAAACCTTGTGAGAACAGTTTGGGAATGGCCCCTTCCTGTTCCAACATAACTGCGCACCAGTGCGTGTTAAGGCAGGTGTCCTAATACTTTTAGTAATATAGTGTATAGGGTACTAAAATATCTCGCCACAGGCACACACAAATTTAAGGTTTAACCTGTTGGGTATCTATTTACTCGGTGCAACCTCATCCTTTACATTTTATCAAAAAATTGTGTAGTTTATTGTGCTTTTTTGCACTAAAATTAAATTTAGCTGCTTTTTTAAATAACCTTTGCAGTTATTTATCAAGAAAAAAAAAGTTGGTCTTACTGTATTTGTTCTTTGGGGGGGGTGGGGGGGGGGCGCTTCAGAATTCTTTGCCTATAGGCTCCTGAGATGTAAACCTGGCCCCATGAAGTGGTTAAATACTGGATATTATCATTACCAGGGCTTTTGTATCCCTACCCATCTCTAAGCATTATTCCTTGGTTCCACCCCCTACCCATCTCCTAGCACCATTCCTTAGTTCCACTCCCTACCCACCTCCGAGCACCATTCCTTGGTTCCACCCCCTTCTCACCTCCAAGAACCATACCTTTGTTCCACCCCCTACCCACCTCTGAGCACCTTTTCTTTGGTTCCACTTCCTACCCACCTCCAAGCACCATTCCTTGGTTCCACCCCCTACCCACCTCCGAGCACATTCCCTTAGTTCCACCCCCTACCCACCTCCGAGCACATTCCCTTAGTTCCACCCCCTACCCACCTCCGAGCACCATTCCTTGGTTCCACCCCCAACAACCCACCTCTCAATACTGACCCTTTTGGAGAATGCAGAACCCGTCATTTGTTAATAATAACAAGAAAAGCAATAAAATAGATCTTCTGCAGCCAACAACAATAAACTCCCACCATCAGCAATGGGCCACCCGCAACAAAATACCCCCCCCCCCCCAGCAACAATAGACCCCCAGCAGCAACAACAGGTCTTCCCACAGACAGCATCAATAGACCTTTCAGCAGCCAGCTACACCAATGACACTATTTTCTCCAGCGTCATCTTCTTATTTAAGATTTTGATCACTCAGCACCGTTATTTGCACTTTTTGATGTTTATGTGTCTTCATATTGATTATATCTGAATGTTTTGCGCAATTACTCTATATTTATTTATTTGATCTATTTTGTTGTTGTGTATACACCACTTTGTTTTTGCTGCAATCACTTACACTGTATATTAGGAAGACGTCACCCACGTAGTAGTGCAGAAGCTCACACATATTGAGCCAGCTACAATAGACTACTCCCTCAACAGTAGATCCCCCCAGCAACAACTGACCCCCCAGCAACATAAGTCCAACGCCAGCAACAATAGATCGCCCACCAGCGACAGAGACCTCCCTAGCAACAATAGACCCCCCTGGAAAATAGATCCCTTCCAGAGGCCCCAAGTCCCCCAGCAGCAGGGATAGACCTCTCCAGCGACAATAACCCCCCCTGCAAAAATATATCCCCTCCAGCAACAGTAGATCCCCAAGCAGCCAGCATCAATAGACACTGTAGCACAACACAGCACCCCTTGCTATTACATACATTAGTGCTGAAGGTGCAAGAACTGCGTCCGTCCCCCCATTCCCACTGAAAAAAAGCCCTGATTGCTGCCTATACTAACCATGTACCATCATCAGAAGAGGATATTTGTGAAAGTCGTCCTTTAATTTGTTTCCCAGAATAGATATGACATCAAATTAGATTAACTCAAAGCCTCCCCCATTATTACATTCAAATAAAGGAGAAGAAGTGAGAAAATAAAACAGCTCCTTTCCTTCATCTCTAAGAAATTACCTTCTATTTGATGATTTAGAAGTTACAGAGTTGTGCTAATTAACCTAAAATGAGATGCTGCTTGCATGGTTTTAAATACCACACTCAGTTCCATACACCTGTATGCTTCAATTAAGGGCAAAACAAGCTTTTAACATCCAATTAACAATCCAACATCTTTATTTTGTTCCCTTTTTTTTATTTTGTGCTTTAGCTGGTACTTGACTGAAAAGCTAATTAAACCATTTTTTTTTTTTTTATACATATTTTAAATATATTTCAGGTACAACAACAAGAGCTGTGCATACCTCCCAACATTTTAAGATGGGAATGAGGGACATCTACAGTACTAGAAAATGTATGTAGGCATAGGACACACCCACTGCTAAACCCCCTTAAAGGAGAAATAACCCCCAAAAAAAGGTTAATTACCCACTTCAGCCCCGGAAGAATTGGCTGCTAAATGACCGTGCCATTTTTGCGATTCGGCGCTGCTTCGCTTTAACTGACAATTGTGCGGCCGTGCAACGTGGCACCCAAAGAAAATGTATGTCCTTTTTTTCCCACACATGGAGCTTTCTTTTGGTGGTATTTGATCACCTCTGCGGTTTTTATTTTTTGCACGATAAACAAAAAAAAGCGACAGTTTTGAAAAAAAAAAATATTTTTTACATTATGCTATAATAAATATCCCCACAAATATATATATATATTTCCACAGTTTAGGCCAATATGTACAGTATTCTTCTATATATTTATAGCGTCTGCAAAATAGGGAAGAGAATTATAGCATTTTTTTTTATAATTTTTTAATTATTATTAATATTATTATTATCATCCTTATCATAATTGGCATTAAAATAATAATGAGTATTATTATGATGATGAATATTTTTTTTTTTTTAATGTATATTATTATTATTTTTAGTAGTAGTAGTAGGAGCTGTTGTTGTAGTAGTAGTAGTTTTGATTATTAATTATTATTATTATTAGAAATCCTGCTATTAATGATATTAATAAAAATAATGATCATGAATAATTAATAATTATATTATAATAATAATAACAATAATAATATAAATAATAATACTAATTATTATTATTGTAATGCCAATTAGTACAATGATGATGATGATAATAATATTAGTATTAGTGGCAATGATGATAATAATAATAACAACAACAATAATGATGATGATATTAATAATAATAATAATCTAAAAGGTCCACTAAAAAAAAAAATTGTGTCCAGCAGGCAATAAAGGTTATTTTGTCCAGAAACACTGACATTTAAAACAAAAAAGAATAACTGATAAACAGCTAATTACTTTACCTACAGCCTTTTCTGCCAGATATTACCTTTTAAATATAAGAGATACATTGAAGGAATAAATAATTTTATTCTGTAAAAATTCCCAAGTAGACCTTAGTCATTACCGAAGGAGATCATCTCGACACTAATAAAAAAAATTCACCATCATTCCAATATAAATAATAATAATAATAATAATAGGTTTAGACTCTTCTCCCAGTCGGAACACAAGAGTCGGGTAATTCTCATGTACGGCGATGTCCTGATGTGACCCTCTCCTGTCTCCTCTGCAGGTCTCTATCTGAGAAGACCTTGTGACTTGTATTACTTTCCTGGCTCTGTCAAGAGCTCATGTCCCAGGCTTAGCCCAAAACACCAATTAGTCTGGCTGAGAAGAACCTCTTTTTCCAAGCGTGCTATGGAGAAGTTACAATTAAACTTAAGCACTTTTCCTCCCATGGAGAGGGAGCTCAATACAGAACTGATTAGAGTGGGAAACTATGACTTTCTATGTCAGCAGCTTCCATTTCCGAAAAGTGAACTACTGAAAAAACAACAAAAAAGGCAATGTTGTTCTAAGGCTCTCTAAATATTATGTTGTAGAGCTTGCTATCAAATGTGCTTAAAGTGGAGGTCCACCCTAAATTTTTTTTTACATAAACATGCTCCTTAAACATATAAAAAAACATAAAAATAAAATGACTTACCAGAAACGCCTGTTGCTAGGCAGTTGTCCTAATCTGCCTCTTCCTATACCATGGTGCTCCTCGTTCTCCTCATGTTGCCTTCTGGGAAATGGGGTGCGCTGTCTTCAGGGACCGGTGTGTGTCCCAGAAGACAGTTGGCCATTCACAAAGCACAGCGCGACTTGCACATGCGCAGTATGAAACGAGCAGTGAAGCCGCAAGGCTCCACTGCATGTTTCCCTTAGTTCGAATGGCGACTTATGCACCCGATCGCATGGATCCGATGGGGGCCGTCATTGCGGGCTCCCTGGACAGGTAAGTCCCCTTATTAAAAGTCAGCAGCTACAGTGTTTGTAGCTGCTGACTTTAACAAAAACATTTTTTAGGCTGGAACACCGTTTTAAGACCCATTGCCTTAGGCCTCGTACACACGACCAGGTTTCTCGGCAAAAACCAGCAATAAAAACAGCTTCTTGCTGAGATTCCCGTTCGTGTGTATGAGGCATTCAGATTTCATGTCTGGAAATCTGGCCAGAAAAAAGAGAACCTGCTCTCTTCTTTCTCGTCGAGATTCGCCGTGGAAACCCGCGCATGCTCGAAATTACTTTGACGCATGCGCAGTAGCTTCCACGTCATAGGTAGGGTGAAGCAAGATGGCAGCGACGGCATCGATTGTGACGAGCGCATGCTCGTCGTACGCGATGACATCACTGCATTCTTTCCTTTCAAGAGAACTGTGGTTCTTTTGAAATGAAAGTCTGTACACTCCACAGCGGGTTTTTCCTGACGAGATTCTCAGACTTGTGTACGAGGCCTAAGACTATTTTTTTAGGAGTGGTTTTAATTTGCTTTTGTTCAGTCTTTTATGTAATTTTATTTTTATTTTATTTTAATAAATAAAATCACAGCACAGGTTAAAATCATACATTTTTTATTGAAGGTTTTCACAAAAAGTGGAACAATGGCAATAACGATTCAAAACAATACACAATTTCTGAAATATAAAGTGTTGTGTTTATAATATTGCTCAGTATATATATATATATACATACAGTATCTCACAAAAGTGAGTACACTTCTCACATTTTTGTAAATGTTTTATTCTATCTTTGCTGTCCCCTCAAAATAAATTCAACACACAGCCATTAATGTCTAAACCGCTGGCAACAAAAGTGAGTACACCCCTAAGTGAAAATGTCCAAATTTGGCCCAATTAGCCATTTTCCCTCCCCGATGTCATGTGACTCGTTAGTGTTACAAGATCTCAGGTGTGAATGGGGTGCAGGTGTGTTAAATTTGGTGTTATCGCTTTCACTCTCTCATACTGGTCACTAGAAGTTTAACATGGCACCTCATGGCAAAGAACTCAGAGGATCTGAAAAAAAATGATTCTTGCTCTACATAAAGATGACCTAGGCTATAAGAAGATTGTAAAGACCCTGAAACTGAGCTGCAGAACGGTGGCCAAGACCATACAGTGGTTTACCAGGACAGGTTCCACTCAGAACAGGCCTCGCCATGGTTGACCAAAGAAGTTGAGGTCACGTGCTCAGCGTCATATCCAGAGGTTGTCTTTGAGAAATAGACGTATGAGTGCTGCCAGCATTGCTGCAGAGTTTGAAGGGGTGGAGGGGCAGCCTGTCAGTGCTCAGACCATACGCCGCACACTGCATCAAATTGGTTTTCATGGCTGTCATCCCAGAAGGAAGCCTCTTCTAAAGATGATGCACAAGAAAGCACGCAAACAGTTTGCTGAAGACAAGCAGACTAAGGACATGGATTACTGGAACCACGTCCTGTGGTCTGATGAGACCAAGATAAACGTATTTAGTTCAGATGGTGAGAAGCGTGTGTGGCGGCAACTAGGTGAGGAGAACAAAGATAAGTGTGTCTTGTTTGGTGGTGGGGGTGTCATGGTCTGGGGCTGCATGAGTGCTGCCGACACTGGGGAGCTACAGTTCATTGAGGGAACCATGAATGCCAACATGTACTGTGACATACTGAAGCAGAGCATGATCCCCTCCCTTCAGAGACTGGGCCGCAGGGAGGTATTCCAACACGATAATGACACCAAACACACCTCCAAGATGACCACTGCCTTGCTAAAGAAGCAGAATGGCATGGCTGGGCACTGGCACGTACAGGTACGTCGCCTTTAAGAGCCCAGCCGTGGGTTGTGCACGAGACCCAGTCCGAAGCTCTGTGCCTGTGCCCGTGGGACCCACGGACCCAATCGCCGCCGGTGTCCTGCGTTCGGTCACAGGAGCTGAAGAACGGGGAGAGGTGAGTGTAAACTTATCTTCCCCGTTCTTCTGTGTGGCAGTGACACTGATCGTCTGTTCCCTGATGTAGGGAACAACAATCAGTGACATCACACCTACAGCCACGCCCCCCCTACAATAAGAATCACTCCCTTAGGGCACACTTAACCCCTTAGCACCCCCTAGTGGTTAACCCCTTCACTGCCATTGTCATTTTCATAGTAATCAGTGCATTTTTATAGCACCTTTCGCTGTGAAAATGTCAATGGTCCCAAAAATGTGTCAAAAGTGTCATAATGTTGCAGTCACGAAAAAAATCACTGATCGCCGATCTTACTAGTAAGATGCAATAAAACTATCCCCTATTTTGTAAACGATATAACTTTTGAGCAAGCCAATCAAAATTTTTTTTTTTTTTTAATCTTTTTTGGGGGATATTTTATATAGTAAAAAGTTAAAAATATTGATTTTTTTTTCAAAATTTTCGCTCTATTTTTGTTTGTAGCGCAAAAAATAAAAACCGCAGAGGTCAAGTACCACCAAAAGAAAGCTCTATTTGTGGGAAAAAAAGGACGCCAATTTTGATTGGGAGCCACGTCGCACGACCGCGCAATTGTGATTAAAGTGACGCAGTGCCGAATTGCAAAAACTGGCCAGGTCCTTAACCTGCATAATGGTCCGGGTCTTAAGTGGTTAAGTCATTTTCTAGCAAATTTTTATTTTATTTTTACATGTAGGAGGGAAGCGTTAGAATTGGCCCGGTTGGCAAGTGGCTAAACATGGCAGAGACGTGTGTATTTTGTATCATACACTATGTCAATGTTACTGAGACCTGGGACTCCTATCAAAGAATGAGAAATCCAGGCACAATGAGCAGATAAATCAGGGTGCCAAATGGGCTTTTGAAAGCAAATGTCTGGCAACAAAACCCGCCAAATAAACAGCAGATCAATCATTTTTCTAAACATGCCCCTTTGGGTAAATCTGTTGTAAACTATTAAAAACGAAACCCTTATTTCATGTTTTGGCATTTTGTGTTCTTTTTTGATGAGGTGGATAAAATGGAGAGGCCGTGGTTCCTTTATTCATGCCGATCACGAAGGTCTTTGGGAACACTGGGAATGACGATGCCCCGGGAACACATCACAGCAATTAAAACAGAACCAGGTGTTCTTCCTATCCCCCTGTATCACTAACCTCATCACAGCTCCCTTGCTTCAACCTCACTTCTGCATTTCAAAAGACATCATTAGGAGAGGCGAGAGATTATTCTCTTTAAAACGAAATGACCGCGCAATCCTTCCAGCTCTACAGGATCACACAGTGGTCTGTGAAGTGGAGGCTTCAGTTCGTCGTCCTGTTGAAAGTTTAAAAAAACAAAGAAAAAAAAAAAAAAACCTTGTATGTCGTTTCAATGACATACTTAGAAAACTGAAATAGGTTTTAATGTGTGTTAAATTAACTGGACGCATGCTTGAAATGACAATTATGCAAATGTGGCTAGACCCTATGAGCTAGCAAAGAAATGAGATCTCGGCTTAAATAGCGGGAGGCTGCTGGCACATGTTGGCAATTAGAAATTTAGTGTTCAACAAAGTCAACGACTTTTCGCTCCGACGCCTCTTTATTTTATTTTTTTACTTAGGACAGAACAAGGTAAAGAAACGAACCTTGAGAATTTTTAAATGGACTGCCACAGACCACAGAAGGAATGAGGACAGAATAGAAAGAGAAGGGGATGCTTTGCACAAGCGCTCATGCATATTAAGCCATTCTGAATCTTTGGAGTGTTGGGCTCTGCAATTTTAGAAAACAATTGCTTTTTATGTGCCCTTTCACTGACAGGCTTTAATCAAATGCAGGAAAACCTATGGTCACCATCAGGGGCGTCGGGAGGGGGGCTGGAGCACCGAATGGGTCCCCAAAAAGCCCTGGGTCTGTGATTTCTCATGTAGAATTATTAGCCCAGAGTGTAAACATCCAGTGATTGGTGGGCAAGCTGGGGGGAGAGTGGAGCTGTCAAAACGAAGCACTGATGTTGTGGATGGGTGGGGCCGATATGCGGGGCCCCTCCCATCCCCAACCCAGTGATTAGATTTGACAGCTCCACTCTCACTGCAGCCATATGCCCCGATACCGATGTGCGGGGCCCCTTCGTCCACCACATAGCAAACTGCCTATATACACTGCTGGCTGGGGAGGAAGGTGGCAAGATCAATTGCAACTACTGCGTGTGCACAGTTCCAGTGCAGGCTGCACTGTGGTAAGGCAGGGGTCAATGACGTAAAGGGAACTGTGTTGCAAAGAAAGAAGATGGCTGTAAAGATGACCGGGATACCAGAAAGGAGAGGAAAGTGAAAGGAAGTGGGTGTCAGGGTGGATTAGTGTATGTGTCAGGGGGGGGATCAGTGTATGTGTCAGGGGGGGATCAGTGTATGTGTCAGGGGGGAGATCAGTGTATGTGTCAGGGGGGATCAGTGTATGTGTCAGGGAGATCAGTGTATGCATCAGGGAGTTCAGTGTATGTGTCGGGGGGGTCAATGTAGGTGTCAGGGGGGTCGGTGTAGGGGTCTGGTGGGTTAGTTTAGTGGTCAGCATGGAAAGCTAGGCACTGGTGAGCTAGGCAGCAACCAGTAAGTGAGCCTAACCCCCCCTTACCGCCGTTGCCAACCATGGACTTTGGGCTGAAGCCCCTGGTCTTTTCCACACCTAGCAAAACCCCTGGTCACCACGCATACAGAGTGTCTTAAGGACTAGTTCACAATGCCTGCCATGAAACCTAGGCAGCTTTCCAATCAGGGGGAATAGCACAGATTGGCCGCTACCTGGGCACAGATTGGCAGCTGCCTGGGCATTGATTGGCAGCTGCCTGGTTACTGATTGGCATATCCCCGGTGGTCTAGGGTAGCATACCTGGTGGTCCGGTGTGGGTGCTCATCCTTGGTGGTCCTGGTGGCATCCTGGTGGTCCTGGGAGGGCATCCGAGGGGGGCTGTGCTGATAAACAATCAGCACAGCCCCCCCTATCAGGAGAGCAGCCGATCGTCTCTCCTCTACTTGCGTCTGTCAGACACGAGTGAGGAAAAGCCGGTCAACCCATCTTTCTGTTTACAACGTGATCAGCCGTGATTGGACACGGCTGATCATGTAGTAAAGAGCCTCTGTCGGAGATCAGTGTAGCGTTGTGTGTGTCAGACTAACATACCTCACCACCAATCGCCACGATTCACGCCCCTCACAGGTGAGTATTGCCTGTTATCCTGCTGGGTGTTATATGACGTCCAGTCAGGATAACTGAACCACCGCCCGGCCATCATTCTGCTATAGGACGGGCAGGAAGTGGTTTAAGGACCATACCACTGGAAAAGTGTTGCTAGGACTTTATTAAATTCCCCAATGGTGTAAACAGGCCCCTGGCGGCCGTGTTCTGAAGGCTTCTAATAAACATGATGGTGATCTTGTCTAAGCGGTTTAATTAGATGAGTATATTAGTCACAGAAGCCTCAACTCCTGAAATGACAACATGTAAAAGTCCAAGTAAACTCGCCATACCTGGAGTGGCTCGGCCTGTAATCTGTTGGCTTCCAGGTAAACACATCTCCTGTTGACGTTGCTGTACCAGATATCGAAGTTACGCTAATTATTTTCTTGTGCAAAATTGCAGCTTCTGATTCCTAAGTGGAAAATAGTAATAATTCTCAGCCTGAGGGAGAATATGGTCAACTGGCCTCTTCATGCATGTGGAACGTTCCTCCAAGAAAAGCACATCTGCTTCAAGGTACGCTGTTGTCACTCCAATAAAATCGACAAACGGCACACATTCCACTTGCTGAGTTTTATATTTTTAAAGCGGTAATATATTGCAACTTAACAATTGCTAAATGTGGTGGCTTTTTTAATTTTTTATTTTTTTTTGGGCTTTTTTAATTTTTTTTTTTCACCTACAGTAGTGATCTGACCAATAACACACCTTCTGTCTGTAGCACCCCCCTAGTTAGGCTGATAGGTAAGTTCAGTTTTTGTTTAGTTTTTGACTTCTTTTGTAATCAGTGAAGCAGTAGTTTAGTCTGATATGTAGACATATGCAGAAGAAAACAATGGGCCAGATTCACAGAGCGATTACGCCTGCGCAACACTAAATGTGCGGCATCCCCAAAACGAGATACGCAAGAAATCTACTTTTTTTTGTCCAGCGTAATTTCGTTAGACAGGCGCATCCGTCCGCGCAAAACTGCGCTAGACAGACCATTGATTTGCTAGTCAAATATGCTAATGAGGGACGGGGATCCACAAAATAACGTTGGGGCAGTGCAGGCTACGCAGTGTGCGCAACAGCAAAATGTCCTGTCTAAAATTAGACCATATAAAAGCTGGTCTAAAAAGAGAAAAAACGTCTACATGTTAGATAAAGCAACACTGTTAGTGAGGAGCTCAGCAGTCACACGTGTTGCACAACAATCTGTATGCCAACATGCCAGGGGCATCGTCGCGCATAGCTATACTACTGACTTTAGATGAACAAAGAAGGATGAGGGCACGGAGGATGGCACGGAGGAGGGCACGGGAGAGGATATACCGCACACGCATAGACCTGTTTGGCATGAGTGATTCTGAGGTGTATCGCATCTTCAGATTCACTACTCATGCCATCATGGAATTAACCACAACCCTGCAGGAGGACATCACCAGCCCAACACACCGCTCACATGCAGTGCAGCCACTGGTCAAGGTCATGGCAACACTCCATGTCCTTGCCAGTGGCTCTTTTCAGCGTACAAGTGGAGTGGTGGCTGGGATGTCACAATCCTCCATGAGCAGATGTGTGCACCAGGTTGTCCCTGCAATCCTCAGACGCATGGCCAACCAAATCATCAAACCCACCACTGAGGACCTGCGGCTGAAGGCAATGACAGATTTCTACAGAATTGCCAGATTCCCACGCACCATCAGGGCCATTGATTGCACACATGTGGCACTCCAGCCCCCCCAGGAGACAGAGCACATGTACCGCAATCGGAAGCATTGGCATTCCATCAACGTACAGGTGATAGTCGATGCCCAAGGCCTTATATGGCACGTCCGTGCCAAACACCCAGGGTCCAGCCATGACAGCTACATATACAATCAGAGCCACATCCGAATGGAATTCGATCAGAACGTGTATGGGGCCACCTGGCTGGTTGGTGAGTGACATGGGTGGCAGGCATGACTGTACCCCCCCATGATGCACACATCAGAAGGGGCACATGCATGACTAACATCCTCCTGTCTTTTCCCTTACAGGTGACTCTGCATATCCACTGGGACCCCATCTCATGACTCCTATCCGGAACTCCCAAACCCCAGGAGAGGAAAGATACAATCAAACACATGCCCAAACACGTGCAGTGGTGGAGCGCACCTTTGGCCTCCTGAAGTCACGTTTCCGATGCCTGGATAAGTCTGGGGGTACCCTCTTGTATTCCCCAAACTTTGTGTGCCAGATCATCGGTGCATGTTGCATGCTGCACAACTTCGCAGTAAGAAAGGGCCTGCAGATTGACCTACGTGATGACCTGACCCCTGAACCAGACAATCCCCCCTAACCGAGGGTCCCCCGTCTTCTGAGGGAAGAGCAGCCAGGAGACAGCTCACATTGGGCATCTTTGCACGTTAAACACACACATTAATCATGGCACAATGAGAATGCATGCATGCACACCACTGTGGTCCCTAGCACACACACCCCACATCCACATCAAATTGGATTGGCACCAGTCCACCATGCAGGACTTGTGAGCAGCAACGCCACGCCAAGGCTCCAATTATGTAACTGAACATTCATACACCATTCACACGGACCTGGGGATCACTTCTCCCTGGTCCTGGGGAACCCTTCTCCACCAATATTGAGGGTGACACCCCTTTTCCGGCAGGAATGTCACCCCCACATTCAAACAGCATTCACAACCCAAAAAAAATAAAAAAATGACCAGCAAAATCAAAAAATTTCCAGCAAAAAAAAAAAAAGGGGGAAAAACAAATTAGTGCCCTTGACGTGAGCCACGCCTGGGGCGCTGCCGGCCACAGCCCCGGCTCCTCAGGGGAGACTCATGGGGAGGGGGAAAACCGGGGAAGGAGGAGCAGCCCCTGATCTTTGCCCACCTGGCGGCCTGCCCTCCAAGGCCACGGCTATTCTGTCTAGGGCACCACCTAGTGTTGCCGTGTTGGCCTGGATAGCCTGGGTGAGGGCCCTCACATCCTGCCCAACGCCTGCTGATGTAGTCTGCAGGTCGTTAAGGCAGTTTGTGAAAGCCCGGGAGTGGCAGTCCAGGTGCCCCAGCGTATCCTTGATGGAGGACAGGCTCTCCTCCATCCGCACCAATGTCTGGCTGACCTGTCCCAGATGGCGGGTCTGGAGGAACTGGTCCCTTCTCAGAGTGGCGGGCAGGAGATCGGCCACCCCCCTGGTCTTCTGGGTCACCTTCCTGCCTCCAGCTGATGCTTGTGGCCGGGGAGAAGGGGAGGCCCTTGGGAGAGGAGCCATGTTGGGGGAGGAGGGGGGGCTCCCCCTTAGGGAGGGCTGGCTGCTGCCAGCCAGAGGGGAACGGTCCTCCAACAACAATAGGCCAGTGCCTGACATGGACTCCTCCTCAAACTCCTCCTCCTCAACCTCCTCCTCCTCCTCTTCAACCTCCTCCGCGGACTCCGGCCTTGTCGGGGGGGCCTCATTAGGCTGCTGTCCTGGGGATGGTGCGGTCAGGCCAGATGGCCCTGCACCCTCCTGCACATCTGTGGATGACACAAAACATTCACAGGTTGGAGGATCCACACACTTGCCACATATTCCCTTTCACCCCCTCCCCCACACATGCTACACACCTGATATAAAAGAAAAAACTTACCTGGCACCACAGGCTCCGGACTTGAGTCAAAGCCGGGCAGGCCCTCCACTTCATGCCGATGAAAGGTCAGGGCCACCGCACGCTCCTCCGCTGTCAGCCTAACACGGCATGGTGGGCCCCCTCCTGTGCCCCTGGCATGGGCAAGCATTTTGGCCAGCTTCTTTTTGACCAGACGCCGGAGGTCATTAACCACTTCCATACTGGGCACTTAAACACCCCTCCTGCCCAGAGCAATTTTCAGCTTTCAGCGCTCTCCCACTTTGAATGACAATTACTCAGTCATGCAACACTGTATCCAAATGATTTTTTTGTCCTTTTTTTCATACAAACAGAGCTTTCTTTTGGTGGTATTTGATCACCTCTGTGTTTTTTATTTTTTGCACTATTAATGAAAAAAGACCAAAAAATTGGAAAAAAAATTATTTTTTCTTAGTTTCTGTGATAAAATTTTGCAAATGATTAATTTTTCTTCATAAATTTTGCCCAAAATGTATACTGCTACATGTCTTTGATAAAAATAACTCAACATTTTTGGAAATTATTTGGTCTGTGTGAAAGTTTTAGAGTCTACAAACTATAGTGCAAATCATAAAAATATATCACATCTGATCACACCTGATGTATTGAAGGCCTATCTCATTTCTTGAGACCCTAACAAGCCAGGAAAGTACAAATGCCCCCAAATAACCACTTTTTAGAAAGTAGACATTCCAAGGTATTTATTAATGGGCATGGTGAGTTATTTGAAGTTGTAATTTTTTCCCACAATACTTTGCAAAATTAAGATTTTTATTTTTTATTTAAAAATGTTCTCAAAATTTTCATTGTAATAGCTTATTTCTCTCACATGGCATGTGCATACCACAAATGACACCCCAAAATACATTCCGCTACTCCTCCTGAGTAAAACGATACCCCATGTGTGAGACTTTTTCACTGCCTGGCCACATACAGAGGCCCAACATGCAGGAAGCGCCATAAGGGGTTTTAGGAGCATAAATTGCACATCTAACTAGTTGACTACCTATTACACTTTTGAAGGCCCTGGAACACCAGGACAATGGAATTACCCACAAAATGACCCCATTTTGGAAAGCTAACACCCCAACGTATAATCTATGAGGCATAATGAGTCTTTTGAACGGTTTATTTGTTTTCAGCAGTTTTTGGAAAATGTGGAAAAAAAATGAAAACGCATTTTTTTTACACAAAGTTGTCCGTTTCTAAGATATTTCCAACACATAGCATTTAGATAGCAAAAATGACACCCCAAAATACATTCTGCTCCTCCTCCTGAGTAAAACGATACCCCATGTGTGAGACTTTTTCACTGTCTGGCCACATACGGAGGCCCAACATGCAGGAAGCGCCATCAGGGGTTTTAGGAGCATAAATTGCACATCTAACTAGTTGACTACCTATTACAATTTTGAAGGCCCTGGAACACCAGGACAATGGAATTACCCACAAAATGACCCCATTTTGGAAAGCTAACACCCCAACGTATCATCAATGAGGCATAATTAGTCTTTTGAACGGTTTATTTGTTTCCAGCAGTTTTTGGAAAATGTGGAAAAAAATTAAAACGCATTTTTTTTTACACAAAGTTGTCAGTTTCTAAGATATTTCCAACACATAGCATGTACATAGCAAAAATGACACCCCAAAATACATTCTGCTACTCCTCCTGAGTAGAACAATACCCCATGTGTGAGACTTTTTCACTGCCTGGCCACATACAGAGGCCCAACATGCAGGAAGCGCCATCAGGGGTTTTAGGAGCATAAATTGCACATCTAACTAGTTGATTACCTATTACACTTTTGAAGGCCCTGGAACACCAGGACAATGGAATTACCCACAAAGTGACCCCATTTTGTAAAGCTAACACCCCAACGTATAATCTATGAGGCATAATGAGTGTTTTGAACAGGTCATTTGTTTCCAGAAGTTTTTGGAACGTGGAAAAAAAATGAAAACGCATATTTTTTTTACACAAAGTTGTCGGTTTCTAAGATATTTCCAACACATAGCATTTAGATAGCAAAAATGACACCCCAAAATACATTCTTCTACTCCTCCTGAGTAGAACGATACCCCATGTGTGAGACTTTTTCACTGCCTGGCCACATACAGAGGCCCAACATGCAGGAAGCGCCATCAGGGGTTTTAGGAGCATAAATTGCACATCTAACTAGTTGATTACCTATTACACTTTTGAAGGCCCTGGAACACCAGGACAATGGAATTACCCACAAAGTGACCCCATTTTGTAAAGCTAACACCCCAACGTATAATCTATGAGGCATAATGAGTCTTTTGAACAGGTCATTTGTTTCCAGAAGTTTTTGGAACGTGGAAAAAAAATGAAAACGCATATTTTTTTTACACAAAGTTGTCGGTTTCTAAGATATTTCCAACACATAGCATTTAGATAGCAAAAATTACACCCCAAAATACATTCTGCTACTCCTTCTGAGTACAACGATACCACATGTGTGAGACTTCTACACAGCCTGACCACATACAGAGATCCAACATGCAAGGAACAACGTCAGGTGTTCCAGAGACACATAGCATGCACATACCAAGAATTACACCCCAAAATACATTATGCTGAGCAAAGTGTAAACAAAAGATTACCTGTGGTAATAGTAGCGCAGTTCTACACAGCAGGATAGCACTGGTCCAGGCAGCAGGCAGGGACTTGGTCAGCAACGGCATACACAAGTAGTCAGTTCATGCAACCGGCAAAGGCATGATGTCATAGGTCCTACAGGTAACAGGCAGAAGTAGGGCCTCGTTTAGGACAGAATGGGGACAGGGGTAGAGGCTTCTCCCACCCAAATCTCTTTGAAGCCTCCGGGCAACCAGACCCTAATCTAGGATGAGAAAACAAAAAAAATGTTTTTCTTCATCTAGAAAAACTTTTCTGGAGCCCCTCACATTTGTGAGACCCCTGTGTTAAATCCCACTAGTCCAGTAGCAGGGTACAAGATCAGTCCAAGGGGCAGGCAAAAGGCATGGTCAAACAGTCCGAGGTCAGTTCCAGATCAGGCAGAGGCATTACAGAATCGTTGGGCAGAAGAATGGTCAAAAAACAAGCCGGGGTCAGTTCCGGTTCAGGCAGAGCTATTACAAAATCGTTAGGCAGAATTGTGGTCAAAAAACAAGCCGGGGTCAGTTACAGAGCAGGCAGTGGCATAAGGGGTGTGAAGGTGTATGAAGGCAGGAACGGAGGATTAATAATTTAGTTTGGTATGGTAAATCCGAAAACAGTCAGTTAGACAGAGGCCAGGCTGTGAAGGGCAATCGGCACACTGGAAAGTTGTGTCTCGTCTGATTCCTTGACTGGAACACACCTTGCATCTTTTTTGACGTCGTCGGCCTGTTTCTGTGGGAGGGACTTTACCGGGAAAATGACGCTCGACGAGACGACTTAAAACGTCAGATCGGATAGTTTGGGGTGGGCCGTTCGGGAAAATAAGGGCAGTGATAAGGTCCTCTTGGTAGCCAAGGAAGCGTTTGGGGTTTTGGGTGGAGTTGCGATAAATTACATATGAGTTGTATATGGCCAATTGAAAAAAATAAATGGCAACTTTTTTGTACCAATGGTACGTCCGCCTTGTAGCAAGATAGGGTTCAAGCATCTGGTCATTGAAGTCGACCCCCCCCATAAACAAATTATAGTCCTGGATGCATGTTGGCTTTCGAATGACGGTGCCACGCCTTCTGCGGGTTTCAACGACGGTGTCATTGTGGATGGTGGATAGCATGTAAACATCCCTTCTGTCCTTCCACTTCACTGCCAGGACCTCCTTATTTCGCAGACTTGCCGATTCTCCACTTTTCAGCTTCTTATTCACGAGACTTTGAGGAAAGCCTTTCCGATTATTCCTGATGGTGCCACATGCTGGCGTCTTCTTCCGGTGCAGGTTGTGGAACAGGGGAAGGGAGGTATAGAAGTTATCCACGTATAGATGGTATCCCTTTTCCAATAGAGGGGTGATGAGGTCCCAAACAATTTTGCCACTTGATCCCAAGTAGTCTGGGCAATTAGGGGGATTCAGTTGGGTGTCCTTGCCTTCGTACACTCTGAAGGCATACAAGTATCCTGTGACTCGGTCACACAATTTGTAGATCTTCACGCCATAGCGGGCTCTTTTGCTGGGGATAAATTGTTTTATTTGAAGCCTGCCAGTGAATTTCACAAGCGACTCATCCACACAGATGTGTTGGTCCGGGGTATACAATTGGGGGAATTTTTCAGAAAAATAAGTCAGTAAGGGCCGAATTTTAAAAAGCCTGTCGTGATTTGGATGATTTCGGGGATGGCACTGGGTGTTATCGTTAAAATGTAGAAATCTCATAATGGCATAGTATCGGGATCTGGGCATTATGCTGGAGAAGATTGGCATGTGATAAATTGGGTTTTTGGACCAAAAGGCACGTGAAGAATTTTTTGGGTTGAGTCCCATACATAATGTGAGGCCTAAAAATTTTTTCAACTCCTCCACCGTAAGGTCTCTCCACTGGAAGGGACGGGCATGATAGGATGTGGGATTTCTTTCAATAAATTGTTGTGCAAATAGGTTGCACTGGGCCACAATTTCAGATAGCATGTCCTCTGTGAACATCAGGTTGAAAAAATCGATCGGGGAAAAATTCTCCGTGTCCACTTGGACTCCTGGCTGGGCCGTGAAAGGGGGAATGTTGGCTTCCCCGGAATTTGGAGGAAGCCACAAAGGGTTCTGAAGGGCATAGGGAAGGCCGGCATAGGTCTTTGGCCTTTCTTGCTGAGGCACTGCGGTGCTGGTGGAAGGCACTGCGGTGCTTGTGGAAGGCACTGCGGTGCTGGGAAGGCACTGGGTGCTGGTGGAAGGCACTGCGGTGCTGGTGGATGGCACTGCCTCCTGACCAGAACGCCTTCGTTTAGCGGGCCGGCTATCTTCCTCCTCGGAGTCACTCAGTGTTCCGCTACTGGGGGCAGGCTCATAGTTGACGTCCGACTCAGAAGAAAAATTGGAAGTGGAGTTTGAACGAGAGAGGTCCATGTTGCTCTCATCGGGCGCAGAAATAATTTGGAATGCCTCCTCTAGTGAATAGGATTTTTTTGACATGTTTTGACGGAGCAGATGGGCACGGATTGGCACAGGTGGGCACTGAGGTGGCACTGATGAGGCGGCACAGGTGGGCACTGATTGGCGGCACAGGTGAGCACTGATTGGCGGCACAGGTGAGCACTGATTGGCGGCACAGGTGAGCACTGATTGGCGGCACAACACAGGTGGGCACTGATTGGCGGCACAACACAGGTGGGCACTGATTGGCGGCACAACACAGGTGGGCACTGATTGGCGGCACAACACAGGTGGGCACTGATTGGCGGCACAGGTGAGCACTGATTGGCGGCACAGGTGAGCACTGATTGGCGGCACAGGTGAGCACTGATTGGCGGCACAGGTGGCAACTGTATGGGCACAGGTGGCAACTGTATGGGCACAGGTGGCAACTGTATGGGCACAGGTGGCAACTGTATGGGCACTGTGGTGGCACTGTATGGGCACTGTGGTGGCACTGTATGGGCACTGTGGCACTGTATGGGCACTGTGGTGGCACTGTATGGGCACTGTGGCACTGTATGGGCACTGTGGTGGCACTGTATGGGCACTGTGGTGGCACTGTATGGGCACTGTGGCACTGTGATGGCACTGTATGGGCGCTGTATAGAACTCACAGAACTTTCTCCCTCCTCACACGCTGTCTCTGTGTGAGGAGGGAGAAGCGGCGATGAGAGATGATCTCATTTGTTTACATTTGAGATCATCTCTCATTCGTCCTCAGATCGCATCTGAACGGCCACTCCGATTGGCCGTTCAGGGCGATCTGTGATTGGCTGTGTCCAAGGGACACGGCCAGCAACAGAATTTCCCCGACGCGCGCTCCAGAGCGCGCGCAGGGAACCAGGAAGCAACTGCCGTCAAATGACGGCATGTTGGAAATTGAGGTCCGCGCGGTTGCCGTCATTCGGCGATACGCCGGGCCTCAAGTGGTTAATCTTTTTATCAATCCCAGACCGGTTCCATGTCTCCCCCTCCCTCGTTGAATTGACCTGCTCAGTGATGATGTCCAAAATCTCCCTCCTCCTGGCCGGGGTGGTGTTGGCACTGTCCGGGCCGTGGAGGAAACGCCCATAATCGCTAATGGCCCGGGCAAGAATTTGTTTCTCCCCAAAGTGAAATTTAGTTTTCTCTTTCTCTCTGTCATACTCATACAAAAACTCACTCCCAGTCAACAAAAATCAGTCACAAAAACAAGCACAACCAATCAAGCAAGAACACACACAAAGAGAAAACTAACACCCAAAAAATCACACAAGCACTCAGCAAAAATCAGTCACAAAAACAAACAGCAACAATTAAGCAAGAAAACAAACGAGCAGAAATATATCAAACAAACAGTCTCTCAAACACTTATCAAAAAACACTTTCAAAGATCTACTAACAAACACTTGATCACACAGTACACTAATCTGACAAACACAAAACACAACGCAACTAACAAGGGGACAAAAGCACTTTGTTAAATGGGAAGGGACAAAGGGATGTACTTTTGCAATGGAAGTGCGTTTGTGTCTGTCTATTTATGCTGTCTGCGTAGTCCTTAGTTCATTTCCAATTTCACTGATTGCGCCGTTCCCGAGTTGTGAGCATGCGCACAGAGGTGCTGACCATGGTCTCCTTCAGGCGCGCATGCGCGAGCCGTCCGGCCCTTCATTTGCATGGGGTCACGGCTCATTTCAATGTAACACGCTCACGTCCTTCCCAATTTGTATTACTCCGCCTTACGCCTCTGAAATAACGTTACGCATGCGCAATTTTGTGCGTAAAAGCTACGAGAATAGGGTGATTACGTGGCTACATTGCGCAAGTCTAACGTAAAGGCGGTGCGCTACGCCGGTCCAATAATGCGCAGATGTACCTGAATTTGGCCCAATTGGTTTAGTTTTGATTCATTAATTTTCAGAATTCATTTTGTTTTTTTAGTTTTCAAATTAAATTTGAATTTAATTCAACTGAATTTAGAAAATTTTAATTGGCGTTCAAATTGAAATTAGCATTCGATTTAAAATGTATTCGATATCAAATTAGAATTTCGGATGAAATTTTTATTTTTTCTATATCCCTTTATTTTGTTCTATTCTATGCTTATCTATTGTTGTTTTTTTTTTTCAATTCTGTTTGTATCTATGACATTATTTTATATGCTAATCTAATCTATTCTACTCAAATTCAAATGTATTCTATTTGAAATTTGAATTTTGGAAGATGGTTATATTCTTTCTATTTTAATCTATTTTATTTTTATTCTATTATTTTATATTCTTTTTTTTTTTTCAAATCTTTTATTTATATATAGAGGGCAAAGAAACACAAGATACATCGTCCTCAAGTACCAGAAGATAAGATACAGTGGTATGAAATGAGGTTAACTACACGTCATGGCATAGACAGTATTTCCAATTACAGAAAAGAAAACATAGTATGAAAAACACGTCTATAGTTCTTATCATAGAGGAAGCGAGTGCGCCCTTCTTGGGGTGCGGTAAAAGGCCGGTATGGTCGGTGGACAGTGTCAGGGTTCCTCAGACAAGAATCCTGTCTATAGTAGGGTTGTTCTAGTCTAGTGTGTCGCTTTCAAAGAGGGCACGTCCCTCATCCCAGAAGACAAACATATTCCAGATTGTCAATGTCTTGGTATACCGTTCTCATTGATGGCAGGCTGTGAGAATAAGATCCTCCATTCTGTTGATTTCTTCCACCTTTTTGAGCCATAGGCCTATGGATGGAGACTGTGTGGATTTCCAGCATAAGGGAACGCATGCCTTGTCTACTTCGTGTAGATGTCGGATTATCGACTTTTTATAAGACTTGCTTGGAATGTTAGAGGCGTGAAGTAGGAAGAAGGCTGGGTCAGCTGGGATGGGGCGCTCGGTAAACTTCTGAGCAGTGTGTTGGATAGTCTTCCAGAACCCTCCAGATTCTGGCAGGTCCAGAATATTCCATTGTCCATTGTTCCCCTGTCCTGACACCTCCAGCAATTGTCTGAGGATGAAGGGAAGATCCTTTGTAATTTTGCGGGGGTATTATACCATCTAGTGACAATTTTGGAATTGGTCTCCTGTATCTTTGTACAAATTGATGATCTGTAGGTGAAGTGAAGGATATTTTGTTTTTGACGTTGGGTGAAGGTGCACTTCATGTCCTTCTCCCAAGCATTGAGACCCTGCAGTTGATGGCCATCTGGTGGCGTTATCAACAGTTGCTAGGCGGCTAATATGGTGTGGGGCATGGTGCCCTCCTCTGAGCAGTAGGTCTCAAAAGTGGTTAGGGTTTGGCAGAAACTGCCTGGGGGGGGGTAGCTACTTGAGGAAATGGTTAGTTTGGTTGGCCCTCCAATGGTCCAAACGAAATAGACCATCTGGGTTTGTGAGCTCGGATGGGGAAGGCCACCTGCTATTGGTGAGGAAGTGGGACGCCTGGAAGTAACCAGATTTCCTCACCGATCAAAAAATGGGGTCTTCGGATCTGGGGGTGAACTCCTGATTTCCTAGAATTGGGAACAAACAAAGAGAGACGAACAAATCCATGTGGTTGTACCTACCAGGGGATGATTTTTCATGGCACTCGGCAGTGAATTGTGGTACCAGGGAGTCCTGCCTAGGGGTATGCTACACTGAGATTGTTCCAGGTGGGGTTATAATTTAGTAGTCTGGTGGTGGTTCCAGACAATAAATTTGGTCAGATGGGTAGTATAGTAGTATTTGCCTAGCTCCGGTACTGCTAGGCCTTCATATAATTTGGGTAGTGAGAGCTGTCGTCTGTTAAGTCTAGGTTTTTTTTCATGCCCATATAAAGTCAAAGAACATACAGTAGCTCTAGCTTGATCAAAGTAGTTGTAGGGTATATTGATCGGAAGGGCTTGTAGGAGGTAGAGAATCTTGGGAAGGATGCACATCTTGAGAATATTACATCTGCCATACCATGAATGTAAGCCTGTGTGCCATTTATTAACCACTTAAGGACCGCCGCATGTACATTTACGTCGGCAGAATGGCACCGACAGGCACATCAACGTATATATACGTTGGTGCCTTGGGGGGGATCGGGGGTCCGATCGGACCCCCCCCCCCGTACATGCGGCGGTCCGCGCGGCTGCAGGAGCGATCCGACAAGTGGGGGCGGCTATCCGTTTTCATCCGCCCCCTCCGGATCGCTCCCAGCCAATGCGCGCGCCCGCCCGCCCTGTCACTTCCTCCTCCTGTGTAAACACAGGAAGGAGGAAGCGACGTGATCTCTCCCTCGGCGTTTGTTTCAAGCGCCGCTGAGGAGAGATCACAACACACCAAGTAAGTCTGCACCAACAGCACACTTACACACACACAAAAACACATTTAACCCCCGCGATCGCCCCCCCCCCCCCCCCCCCTGTCACAGTGTCACTGAATGCAGTAATCATACATGTATGATTACTGTATTTAGTGTCAGTGTGACAGACAGTGTGACAGTCAGTCAGTGTTAGTGTCAGGGTAGCCCCCCCACCCCCCCAATAAAGTTTTAACCCCTTGATCACTGCCCTAGTTAACCCTTTCACTCCCTATTGCCAGCGTCACTAAGCGATCATTTTTCTGATCGCTGTATTAGTGTCGCTGTTCCCGCTAGGTAGCTAATTTTTTTTTAATGCGATTTTTTTTTTACTAAAGACATGTGGCTAAATAAATTTTGGCCTAAATGTTTGACTAAAATTTTGTTTTTAATTTTTTTTTTATAATAACAAAAAGTAAAAAATATTGATTTTTTTTCAAAAATGTCGCTCTATTTTTGTATATAGCGCAAAAAATAAAAATCGCAGAGGCGATCAAATACCACCAAAAGAAAGCTCTATTTGTGGGAAAAAAAGGACGCAAATTTTGTTTGGGAGCCACGTCGCACGACCGCGCAATTGTCTGTTAAAGCGACGCAGTGCCGAATCGCAAAAACCCCTTGGGTCATTTGCCAGTGTATTGGTCCGGGTCTTAAGTGGTTAAGCAGAACTCAAACGGACCCGAAAATTAGAATATTACAATAAAAAAAGGATTTTTAATACAGAAATGTTGGCTTAATGAATAGTATGTCAATGTACAGTATAGTATGCACTCAATACTTGTTCAGGTCTCCTTTTCCAATGCTGGGAAATTAAATCAGCATCTCCATAAAGATGGTCAGAAAAGGGAAACATGAAGTGCTCTAGAATTTCCTGGTAGGCCGCGTACACACGGCAGGGAATCTCGACGGGCAGAACACATCGTTCCGCCCGTCGAGGTTCCCTGCCGGCCGTCGAAATCGGCGACCCGCCCGTCGCGAATGGCAACCAGCCATTCTTCCAGGCGGGCCGTCGAGGAAATAGAGAGCGTGCTCTCTATTTCTGCTCGACGGGCTTCCCGACGGGAAGCTCGCCGAGACCGTACACACGGCCGAGGTCCTCGCTGGAATGCACATTCCAGCGAGGTTCTCGCTGGTTTTCAGCGAGAACCTCGGCCGTGTGTACGCCGCCGTAGAGCTGCGCTGACTTTGGGTTTGATAAAACACAGTGGACCAACACCAGCAGATGACATGGCTCCGCAAATCATTACTAACTTCACACTGGACCTCATGAAACTTGGATTTTGTGCCTCTCCGCTCTTCCTCCAGACTCTGGATCCAAAGTCCCCTTTTTGGATGAAAGTAAATTTTGCATTTAATTTGGAAATCAGGGTCCCAGAGTCTAGAGCAGGAGTCTCCAAACTTTCTAAACAAAGCGCCGGATTACTGTCCTCCAGACTTTAAGGGGGCCAGACTGTGGCCATTAGACGTACAAAATCCCCCATAATTGGTGTCATTGGACCCCATCATTGGTGTCATTGGACCCCATCATTGGTGTCAATGGGAGAAATTCTGCCCCATCACTGGGAGGTATTCTGCCCCATCACTGGAAAGAATTCTGCCCCATCACTGGAAAGAATTCTGCCCCATCATTGGGAGAAATTTTGCCCTATCATTGGTGTCATTGGGAGGAATTCTGCCCCATCATTGGTGTTATTGGGAGGAATTCTACCTCATCATTGGGAGGAATTCTGCCCCATCATTGGGAGGAATTCTGCCAGATCATTGGGAGGAATTCTGCCCCATCATTGGGAGGAATTCTGCCTCATCATTGGTGTCATTGGGAGGAATTCTGCCCCATCATTGTTGCCAATGAATAAAAAAGCACCCCAAGGGCCGGATGAAATCAAGCAAAGGGCCACATGTGGCCCCCGGGCCACAGTTTGGAGACCACTGGTCTAAAGGAAGAGTGGAGAGGCCGAGAATCCAAGTTGCATCAGGTCCGGTGTGAAGTTTCCACAGTCAGTGATGATTTGGGGAGCCAGCCATGTCATCTGCTGGTGTTGGTCCACTGTGTTTTATTAATTCCAAAGTCAGCGCAGCCCTCTACCAGGAAAATTATTATTATGCTTCCCTCTGCTAACCAGCTTTATTGAGATGCTGATTTAATTTTTCAGCAGGATTTGGCACCTGCCCACACTGCCAAACGTACCAATAGCAATACATGGTCATGGTATCACTGTGCTTGATTGGCCAGCAAACTCACCTGACCTAAACCCCATAGAGGGTGGGGTATTGTCAAGAGGAAGATGAAAGACACCAGACCCAACAATGCAGATGATTTGAAGGCCGCAACCTGGGCTTCCATAACACCTCAGTATTGCCACAGGCTGATCACATCCATGCCATGCCGCATTGATGCAGTAATTAGTGATGAGCGGAATACGCCATATTCGATTTCGCGATATTCGTTAATATCGAATATTCATGATATTTTATAAAAAAAAAAAAATTGCGAAATTTTGCCAATGCGAAATTTCGCTATTTTTTTTTTTTTGGATAAAATATCACGAATATTCGATATTTACGAATATTCGCTATATTTTATAAAAAAAAAAAAAATAGCGAAATTTCGCTAATGCAAAATTTCGCTAGTGCGAATGCGAAATTGATTGCGAAATTGATTGCGAAATTTGAAAAAATATGCGAAATAGCGAATATTCGAAATAGCGAATATTCGAAATAGCGAATATTCGCCGCGATATTCGAGTTATTCGCGAATACTCAAATATGCAATATTCGTAGCGAATATTCGCAATGCGAATATTCGTGAGCAACACTAGCAGTAATACATGCCAAAAGAGCCCCGACCAAGTATTGAGTGCATACTATATTGTACATGGACATACTTTTCAGTAAGCCAACATTTCTGTATTAAATATCTTTTTTTATTGGTCTTGTGTAATCAAATTTTCTGAGATACTGAATTTTGGTTGTGAAATTATCAAAATTAAAAGAAAGAAAAGCATGAAATATATTACTCTGTGTGTAACGCATCTATATAAAATATGTGAATTTCACTTCTTGATATGAAATACTGAAATAAATTAACTTTTTGATGATATTCAAATTTTATGAAATGCACCCTCAATTATTTTGTGGTTGAAGAAGAGGCTGCTTTGGCCATTTATATGTTGAACAGCCTATGGTGGAGATTTACTAAAACTGGAGAGTGCAAAATCTGCTTCAGCTCTGCAAAGAAACCAATCAGCTTTCATGTTTTATTGTCAAAGCTTAATTGAACAAGCCAAAGTTAGAAACCGATTGGCTACCATGTACAACTGTAACAGATTCTGAGTGCTCCAGTATTAGTAAATCAATCCCTATGTTTTTATTGGAATTTCTCTTATGCCCTGTACACACGATCGGTTCGTCTGATGAAAACAGTTCCGTTTTCATCGGATGAACCGATCGTGTGTGGGCCCCATCGTTTTTTTTCCCCACCTGTAAAGAAAAAAAATAGAACCTGTTTTAAAATGTTCTGATGGTTAAAAAAACGATAGAAAAAAACGATCGTCTGTGGGGAAATCCATCGGTCAAAAAAACACCCATGCTCCGAATCAAGTCGACGCATGCTCGGAAGCATTGAACTTCATTTTTCTCTGCACGTCGTTGTGTTTTACGTCACCGCGTTGGCACACGATCGGATTTTTAACTGATGGTGTATAGGCAAGACTGATGAAAGTCAGCTTCATCAGATATCTGATGAAAAAATCCATTGGTCCGTTTTCATCGGATGAACCGATCGTGTGTACGTAGCATAAGGGGGATGGAGGGTGGCTAAACAAAATCATCAGTCATTAAGATGTAAACTTCAATATTAGGTGATTTTGTATCTGTCAGCATTTCTGTATTCTATTACAGTGGAACCTTGGATTACGAGCATAATCCGTTCCAGGAGAATGCTCGTAATCCATAGTACTCGCGTATCAAAGCGAGTTTGTACATTGAAGTCAATGGAAACTAAAATCATTAGTTCTGCATTGACTTCAATGGCATGCAATACTGCGGCCAGAGGCGGGGTGCCGGAGAGCCTCGGAAGCGGCTGGAAAGGTCCGAGAACAGTTCGGCTGACCTCTGCAAACCTCGGAAAGACTCCATTCAAAAGCCTTTCTGAGGTTTGCCGAGGTCAGCCAAACTGTCCTCAGGGCTTTCCGGCTGTTTCCAAATAGCGCGGTTCGGCTGAATCTAATCTTGCAAGACAACACCGAGTTAGGATTTTAGAAAATACAGTGCTCGTATTGCAAAACGTTGCTCACAATCCGAGGTTCCACTGTATAAAAAAAGAAAGAAAGGGAAATCCAAAAAAATGATTGGCTGCAAAGCAAACTCAACATTATCGTCATCTTAGAGCGTGATAGTTGTACAGATCACACTAAACTGCTCAGTGAACTAAAATTAACCTCGGCTCACTCGTGCCTGCAGAGCCACTAATATAATCTGAGATGTGACAATTATCAGAGTGAGCATGATCAGCTTAAAATATATAAAAAAATTATATATCAGCCACCATGTGGCGCCTGATCGGGAGTCCTTCCCAAATAGATGTTAACTTTTAATTGAAAACACCTTGATGAATTTGGGCTTCAACAAATTACATTTGTCGCATTCATCTCCAAGATTCGACCTTGATTAATATATCGCCCTTGAGGAATGAAACTGCATTCTCAGCAATGGAGAGATTTTACTGTCTGCATAGAAGAAAATCTTCAATTAAAAGAATGATACCACTGACAGTTTATAAAGAGACTTTGGGGGATGTAAAGAGGACCTGCCGTGGCTTGGGTGATTTCAGACTTTGAGAATTCAGTTTTAAAGTTAAATTGTGTTTGGCTGACTTGTGAAAGATTTACATTAGCCCCTTAATTGGCTTTGGTTGCTTTTCGGGAGGTCAACTCTGAAGCTTGGAGTTAAAGCTGAGAGCCCCCCTGAGGTCTAAGACTTGCTGCCGAGTCAGCTGGCCGATCTCATGCTGTAAACGCATGCTGTCACAAGCACTCTAGTGTACAAAACGCAACTAATTAACAGAACCCAACAAACGTAGGGGTTGACTCACTAAAACTGGAGAGTGCAAAATCTGGTGCTACTGTGCATGGTAGCCAATCAGCTTCTAACTTCAGCATGTTCAATTAGGGCCCTTTCACACGTACGGATCCCATGAGAATCCGTACCTTTAACCACTTAAGACCCGGTCCAATATACAGGTTAAGGACCTTGCCCCTTTTTGCGAATCGGCACTGCGTTGATTTAACTGACAATTGCACGGTCGTGCGACGTGGCTTCCAAACAAAATTGCCATCCTTTTTTCCCACAAATAGTTTTCTTTTGGTGCTTATTGATCGCCTCTGCGGTTTTTATTTTTTGCGCTATAAACAAAAATGGAGCGACAATTTTGAAAAAAAAAACAATATTTTTTACTTTTTGCTATAATAAATATCCCCCAAAAAATATATAAAAAAAAAGCTTTTTCCTCAGTTTAGGCTGATACGTATTCTTCTACCTATTTTTGGTAAAAAAAAATCGCAATAAGTGTTTATCGATTGGTTTGCGCAAAATTTATAGCGTTTACAAAATAGGGGATAGTTTTATGGCATTTTTATTAATAATTTTTTTTTTCTTTGCTACTACTACTAATGGTGGCGACATATTGGCGGACACATCGGACACATTTGACACATTTTTGGGACCATTGTCATTTTCACAGCGAAAAGTGCTATAAAAATGCACTGATTATTGTGAAAATGGCAATGGTAGTGAAGGGGTTAACCACTAGGGGGCGCTGTAAGGGTTAAGTGTGACCTCATGTGTGTTACTAACTGTAGGGGGGCGGGTCTGAAATTGTGACGTCAGTGATCGTTGTTTCCTATATCAGGGAACAGATGATCACTGACATTGCCACACAGAAGAACGGGGAAGGTGTGTTTACACTCACCTTTCCCCGTTCTTTAGCTCCTGTGACCCGTTGGTGGCACACCCGCGGCGATCGAGTCCGCGGGTCCTGTGGGCTCGGTCACAGAGCTTCGGACCAGGTCGCGAGCATGCCGTGGGCCACTTAAGGACCGCCGCACGACGATATATGTCGGCAGAATGGCACGGCCATTCTGCCGACGTATATCGTCGTGCGGCGGTCCTTAAGTGGTTAACACCCGCTTGCTCAGCGGGGAGCAATGACGGGGCGGTCCCTACACAACTGTACTAGGTAAGATAACCCAACCAGCCCCCTGATGTACACAACTGTACCAAGACACATAACCCAATACATGCTGTCTACCAGCACTACCTGCTACAACTAGGTACCCCCCCCCCCCCCCTTGTAAAAAAGAGAACTTCCAAAAGTGGGAGAGGAGGAGGGAAGTTCTGCTTTAAATCCAAAACAAAAAATTTAAGATGGCTTCTTTAAGGTTTAGAACATTTTCAACAAGTATAGAAAATAGCAGTTGATTAAGCTGCTTATGCATTCCCATTAAACAGAGAGGAGATAAGGGCGCTCTGGTGGAGGTGGATAGCTGGTCAGAGGGATGATAGTGATAAGATGGCACTTATGGCAGCACTTTGGTTAGAGGAGAAGCAACTCTGAAGATATAAAAAAGGAAAAGAAATGCGCCTTAAAGTGTAGTATGCAAAATGTTATAAAGTGCACAAAGGGTTAAAAGCACTTACAAGATCGTTGAGTGTTAAAAGATATGATAAAATCAGGAGTCCTCATCTGTGGCATGTGTCCATCCTCGGCATGGTGGTAGAGAGCATCTGACGAAGGAGCTGCACATGCTCCAAAACGTGTTACCACCTCCTTCTCCCCACTGACACCATCAGCCTCGTGTGTCCCGCAGTGAAGCCGGAACACAGGCTTCCCTGCTGCCTCCTCTCTCCAACATGTATGAGAACTCTTTACAGCTACTGGACGGCTCTACACTGCTCTCTACCACTGTGCCGAGGATGGACACATGCCACAGATGAGGACTCCTGATTTTATCATGTCTTTTAACACTCAACGATCTTGTAAATGCTTTTAACCCTTTGTGCACTTTATTAAATTTTGCATATGCATTCCCATTGAATTGCTGGGGATGGGTATTATTTGCATTGTCATTTAATTTCTTGACAATATAAAATGCAAACAAATTATTTCTGCCAATTAATATCTCGCATTTTCATTGGTCATTGCCATTCTTTTTTGGACCTACAACTTTGGCTGGCTCACCAATTTCCTCATTGACCTTTCTTCAAGCTTAAAGCAAATCTTCACCTTCAAATACATCATCCCTCCTCTCCACCCCTCCTTTGCATGAATAGGGCTCCTTTTTTTTCTGTATTTGGCCTTTTATTTTTATTTTTATTATTTTATAAATTGTCTGGCCCCGGCCCCCTCTTGCCTGTCATTCTCCATGGTAAATGCACTGTCCTCCATTTGCCTCCTGGGATATGCATGTCACATATCTCAGGAGGTAAAGCCTTTTCATTTATTAAAGGAGGAGGTGATGAGCCCAACGGTGTGTCATTGGGAGGTGTGCTGACTGAACCCGGAACAGCCTCTTGATGACGACACATAAAAACATGGCGGCGCAGGATCAAATGTTGGCAGAAGAGGATAGGGTCTCAGCTGGGCAATGCTGGATCCACTAGGTGCGTGAGTATATGAAATGTGTAGAACTTACCACCAGATAAGTAGGGGTGTAAACAGGGCTGGACTGGGACAAAAATTAGGCCCTGGACTTCATCCATACTGGCCCACTTTATTTTTGCAAACACACACAAAAACTGTATATAAACTATACACAATGCGCAAAAAAAAAACCACAAGTAAAAACATTCCACGGTAAGTATTAACAGATTTTTTAGTCTGTTACCTGTAAATTCATTCATCAGTGACCGTGACCAGGGATGAGACGAACACCCCCCTGTTCAGTTCGCATCAGAACTTGCAAAGACACCAAATGTTCGTGTGAACTTAAAAACCCTGTTAAAGTCTATGGGACTCGAACATTTGAAATCTAATTTTAAAGGCTAATATGCAAGTTATTGTCCTAAAAAGTGTTTGGGGACCCGGGTCCTGTCCAAGGGGACATATATCAATGCAAAAAAAAGTTTTAAAAACTGCTGTTTTTTCGGGAGCAGTGAATTTAATAATGCTAAAAGTGAAACAATAAAAGTGTAATATTAAATTTCGTACCTAGTGGGGGGTGTAAAGTCAGCATGTGAAAAAGCGCATGTTTCCCGTACATAGAACTGTCCCTGCACAAAGTGTCATTTCTAAAAGAAAAAAAGTCATTTAAAACCGGCTTTGCGGCTATAATGAATTGTCGGCTCTGGCAATTCAGAGATGATTCATTTATAAAAAAAAAAAAGCGTGGGGGTCCCCCCAAATTCCATTAACCACTTAAGACCCGGACCAATACGCTGGTAAATGACCCAAGGTGTTTTTGCGATTCGGCACTGCGTCGCTTTAACAGACAATTGCGCGGTCGTGCGACGTGGCTCCCAAACAAAATTTGCGTCCTTTTCTTCCCACAAATAGAGCTTTCTTTTGGTGGTATTTGATCACCTCTGCGATTTTTATTTTTTGCGCTATATACAAAAATAGAGCAACATTTTTGAAAAAAAAACACTATTTTTTACTTTTTGTTAAAAAAAAAATCAAATAAACTAAATTTTAGTCAAACATTTAGGCCAAAATTTATTTAGCCACATGTCTTTAGTAAAAAAAAAAATCGCAATAAAAAAAAATAGCTACCTAGCGGGAACAGCGGCACTAATACAGCGATCAGAAAAATGATCGCTTAGTGACGCTGGCAATAGGGAGTGAAAGGGTTAACTAGGGCGGTGATCAGGGGGTTAAAACTTTATTAGGGGGGGTGGGGGGCTATCCTGAACCTAACACTAACTGTTTTTTACACTGCCTGTCACACTGACACTAAATGCAGTGATTAAATCACTGCATTCAGTGACACTGTGACAGGGGGGTGGGGGGGGCGATCACAAGGGGTTAATATGCCTATGTGAGTGTGTGTCAGTGTTGTGTTGGTGCACACTTACTTGTGATGTCTTCTCTCATCAGCAGCGCTGGGAAACAGCGCTGCGATGAGAGAATACATCATTTCCTCCTTCCTGTGTAAACACAGGAGGAGGAAGTGACAGGCTGGGAGCGCGCTCCCATTGGCTGGGAGCGATCGCGGGGGGGGGGCGGATATCACGGACATCCGCCCGCAGATCCCGGATCGCTATCAGAGGTAGGGGGACCCCCGCACGCCGCGGAGGGGGTCACGATGGGACCCCCGAACCGCACTCAGGCGGGGACGTAAATTTACGCCCTTGTGCCTGTACGTGCCATTCTGTGGCCGTATATGTGCTTGCGGGGGTCCTTAAGTGGTTAACAGGCCCTTCAGGTCTGATATGGATATTAAGGGGAACCCCGTCGTCAATTTAAAAACAAAATGACGTGGGGTTCCCCCCAAATATCCATACCAGACCCTTCAGGTCTGGTGTGGATTTTAAGGGGAACTCCACCCCAAATTTTTAAAAAGATGGCGTGGAGTTTCCCCAAAAATCCACACCAGACCCTTATCCAAGCATGTTAACCTGGCCGGCCGCAGAAAAGAGGGGGAGACAGAGTGCGGCCCCCCCTCTCCTGAACCGCACCAGGCCACATGCCCTCAACATGGGAAGGATGTCCCCATGTTGATGGGGACAAGGGCCTCATCCCCACAACCCTGGCCGGTGGTTGTGGGGGTCTGCGGGCGGGGGGCTTATCAGAATCTGGAAGACCCCTTTAACAAGGGGGACTTTTTAGGACAATAACTTGCATATTAGCCTTTAAAATTAGCACTTTAGATTTCTCCCATAGACTTTAACAGGGTGTTCCGCGGAATTTCGAATTTGCCGCGAACACCCCTAATTGTTCGTTGTTTGCCGAACAGGCGAACAGGCAATGTTCGAGTCGAGTTCATTCATCAGTGGCCGTGACCAGTAAATTCATTAATCAGTGACCATGACTAGTAGATTCATTCATCAGTGACCAGTAAATGCATTCATCAGTGATCGTGACCAGTAAATAATTCATCTGTGACCGTGACCAGTATATTCATTCATCAGTGACCAGTAAATTCATTTATCTGTGACCAGTAAATTCATTCATCTGTAACCATGACCAGTAAATTCATTTGTCAGTGACTGTGACCAGTGGCAGTACATTAATACATCAGTTACTATGACCAGTAGTTCCTGACATGGCAGAATGCTGCGATGCTGCGCTTGTTTACATCTACATATTGTCAGTGACTTCATCTGCTCACAACTGCTCAGATGCTACCACATCGATACTTTTCAATAATCTTGGATAGTATACATTTTGCGACAGTTTTTTGGTCCTAACATGGCCGTTGTCATGCCTTCATTCATAAGGCTCATCATCTTTGTAGTTTTGACCTCAGTTTGAATTAAATCAATGCTGCCATCTAGTGGACTTTCTGTTTAATTGCACCACATGTATGTTAATATAGCCAGCTAGTATGGCTTATTAGTTTGGCCTATGCAGGCTCCCGTATTTTTATCCCATGAGGCCTTTCGGTACCTCCAGAGCCTCCATTTTCCATTTTCCTTCCAAGCATAGCACATGTCTCTGAGTTCTGTCTCACGTCAGCCATATCGATGCATCTACGGTACGTGCTACTTTGTCTCTTTAGATAGATAGATAGGGAGGCTCTAATTGTGTTATTGTTTATTAATTGTAATCTGTTTGTATCTATTACAGTTTTACTCTGTCTTGTGCTAATAAAAGTTCATAAGGATTCTGCGCCTACTGGAATGCATTAGTATGAGAAGAGTTATCAGTGTGCCCGAATACACATCAGTCACGTGTAGTGAGGGGCATAACAGTAAAACGTAGGCTTCAAAACATGGCTGGCACACAGAACTTCCAGCGAAACAAAGGTTTCTAAGCACGGCCAGCATTCAGAACGCCATAGAAACCAAGGCTTCTAAGCGCAGCTACCTCATAAAAAGCCAAAGTGACATCAGGGTTATCGGCTTCCATATACAGCTAGACATCATGTCGCAGACAAAGTCAGAGCACCTCGTGACAAGGTCAGAAGTTTGCTCCACGAGCTCAAGGAAGTCAGTGAAAAGCGAAACAATCACCACTGCCCGCGCAAAGGCAGAATCTGCTAAGGTGAAAGCTGACTTTGCAGCAAAAGAGGCTGAAGTAAAGGCTAGGTTTGCTGAAACAGAGATGCAAATCAAATTAGAGAAGTTACGTATGGAAACTGAATCTGAACGGTTACGCATGGAAATTGCATTAGGAAAGTTACGCATGGAAACTGCATTAGAGAAACTAGCTGCAGAGAAGGAGTCAGTGGCTGCTGCAACCGAGGCAGACATCCTAGAAGAACTTGCAAAGCCCACCAGTGAGCGGCGCAGCAACGTGCTAGGGGAAGAATCCGTTCCTCATGACAATACAGAGCGTACCTCAGAATATGTGCGGCGACACGCCAAACCAGACAACTGCCCGCTTACAGCGCCAAGAGCGAAATCAACTCCCACCATTCACACGCCTTATATCAAGCAAGAAAGTGAACCTGCACTTAGTCAGTTTTCTGCACATTCTGCACCCAGGCCATCAAAGCACTACGCCACAGTTGACCGAGTCGAAAATGAAGAACAACAGGTTAAAAGACCCAGCGACAGCGTCTCTGATGACCGCATCTACTCCACAAGTTCCTGGCACAACAAAGCGCCCCCTGGCTACTCGCACAACGATCAAGGTATGTCAGACTTCTTCAAGCTCTTGGCACGACGTGAACTGTTAGCAAAGGGACTTGCGAAGTTTAACGATCGCCCTGAAAGTTATAGAGCATGGCGTTCGTCCTTCAGAAATACAGTTAAGGATCTTGGGTTTAAAGAAAGTGAGGAAGTCGATCTCCTAGTCCAATCACTGGGGAATGAGTCATCAGAGCATGCAAGGAGAATAAGAGACATTAACATTAATTACCCAACCAAAGGGTTGAGCATGATATGGGACAGGATTGATGAATGTTACGGTTCCCCAGAAGTTCTAGAAAACTCTCTTTTTAAAAGAATAGAGGACTTTCCCAAGATTTCTAACAAAGGCTACCAGAAGCTGAGAGAATTGAGTGACCTAGTGACAGAACTCCAAATAGCCAAATCAGAAGGAGACTTGCCAGGCCTTGCCTTTCTGGACACAGCCCGTGGTGTTAACCCTATAGTGCAGAAGCTACCTTACAGCCTTCAAGAAGCCTGGATTACACGAGGCTCCAACTACAAGCAAAGGCACGATGTTCCCTTCCCACCATTCTCTTATTTTGTGGACTTTATTCGCCACCAAGCAAAGATTAAAAATGATCCAAGTTTTGACATCTCATCATCTGACTCCGCTCTCCCTAGGCCAAGTAAGCCTGCTTTAACCCGCAACTTCAAAGCCACACCTGTCGCAGTACGCAAAACAAGTGTATCTCCAGCTGAGAATCCAAGCAGAGAGTGCCCTCTTCACAAGAAGCCTCATTCGTTGTCAAAGTGCAGAGGTTTTAGAGAAAAGTCTCTCCAAGATCGCAGAACCTTCCTCAAAGAAAACAGAATTTGTTACAGGTGCTGTGCATCAACTTCTCACATCAGTAAAGACTGTAAGGTGAGCATCAACTGCTCTGAGTGTAACAGCACAGAACACAACACAGCTCTACATCCAGGGCCAGCGCCATGGACTCTTACCCCCTCACTCCAAGTGGAAGAGCACGGCGAGGAGCAACACGACACAGTACCTCCCGTAGTTACACCCCAGTGCACCCAAGTATGTGGAGAAGGTCTGTCCAACAAATCCTGCTCTAAGATTAGTCTTGTTACAGTCTACCCCACAGGCCACAGAGAAAAAGCAGTGAAGCTATACGTGATCCTGGACGATCAAAGCAACAGATCACTCGCCAGCTCAACCTTCTTTGACACCTTCAGAATCAAGGAAGCAAACTCTTCATACTTACTCAAGACTTGTACAGGGGTAAGTGAAGAAACTGGGAGAAGAGCCATCGGTTACCAAATCGAATCCTTTGATGGTCAGACAACCCTGCCTCTGCCAACTCTTATCGAGTGCAATCAGTTCCCAACTGAAAGAGAGGAGATCCCTACACCAGAGGTGGCACTTCATCACAGACATCTGAAGGGCATAGCACACCTCATCCCTGAACTGGATCCCCAGGCTGAGATAGCACTTCTCCTTGGGAGGGACATCATCAGAGTTCACAAGGTGAGAAAACAAATCAATGGTCCCCACAACTCCCCCTATGCCCAGAAGCTAGATCTCGGATGGGTCATCATAGGCAACGTATGCCTAGGGAGTGTTCACAAACCAACCAGCGTGAACTCTCTCTTTACAAAGACACTTGAGGGTGGGCGTCCATCCTTATTTCAGCCTTGCACCAACAGATTCCTCGTAAGAGAGAAGCCTGCCAGTGTAATCCATTCCAACCCTTACACCACTAATCTTCCTTGCGATGAAGACAGAGATCGTTTGGGATGCTCAGTTTTCCAAGAGACTAAAGAAGATCACAAACTTGCCCTATCAATTGAAGATCATATCTTCTTGGAAGTGATGAGACAGGGATTCCACAGAAACAATGAAAACAGCTGGGTAGCACCCCTGCCTTTCAGAGCACAGAGACCCTGCCTTGCTAACAACAGAGAACAAGCTTTAAAGCGCTTTTCTTCTCTTAAACGCAATCTTCAAAGGAAGCCAGAAATGAAAGGGCATTTCTTCTCATTCATGAGTAAGATGTTTGAGGATGACCATGCTGAGTTAGCCCCACCTTTAAGAGACAATGAAGAGTGCTGGTACCTACCAATCTTCGGTGTCTACCACCCCAAGAAGCCAGGTAAAATCCGAGTAGTGTTTGACTCCAGCTCTCAGCACCAAGGGGTCTCACTAAACGATGTCCTCCTAAAGGGACCAGATCTCAACAACACACTTCTTGGTGTTCTCATCAGGTTCCGCAAGGAAGCAGTTGCCATAGTTGCAGACATACAGCAAATGTTTCACAGCTTCCAAGTCAAAGAAGAACACAGGAACTTCTTGAGATTCCTATGGTTCAAAGACAATGACCCTACTAATGACATTACAGAATACCGCATGAAAGTGCACGTTTTTGGTAACAGTCCATCCCCTGCTGTTGCCATCTACGGACTCAAGCTATCTGCTCAAGAAGGTGAGAAAGACGTTACACAGTTTATTGAAAGAGACTTTTATGTAGATGATGGTCTGAAATCACTTTCTTCACCTGAAGCTGCAATAAGTCTACTCAAGAGGACTCAAAGCACACTTGCCTCTTCAAATCTTAGACTGCATAAGATAGCATCAAACAGCAAGGTCGTCATGGAGGCCTTCCCTTCTCAAGATTATGCCAGTGACTTCAAAGATCTGGACTTAGCTACAGACTCCCTTCCTATGCAACGCAGCCTAGGACTCAACTGGGACCTCAAGACTGACACCCTTACCTTTCAGGTCGACCAAGAGCCAAAACCCTTCACTCGGCGAGGTGTCCTATCCACCATCAACAGCCTGTATGATCCACTCGGGTTCGCTGCACCGGTGACCGTTCAAGGTAAGATTCTACTTAGAGAGCTTACCGCAGCCACATGTGATTGGGATTCTCCACTACCTCCTGAGAAAGAGACATTATGGGTAACATGGAGGGACTCTTTAAAGACTTTATCTAACCTACACATACATAGACCATACACCCACTTTCCTCCTGAAAGACTTCAGTCCAGAAAGTTATGTGTATTCTGCGATGCTTCAGTCAAAGCAATAGGAGCAGTAACCTACCTCAAGTCAGTAGACATCGAGGGCCAAATTCATATTGGGTTCGTTATGGGCAAGGCCAAGCTAGCACCATGTCCTGAAACCACCATTCCAAGATTGGAACTGTGTGCTGCTGTATTAGCAGTAGAACTAGCAGAACTTATTACAACTGAGATGGATATAGAACTCGAGGATACAGAGTTTTACACAGACAGCAAGGTAGTGTTGGGCTACATTTACAACGAAAGTAGGAGATTCTATGTCTATGTACACAACAGAGTCCTAAAGATCAGGAAGACTACACAACCCACCCAGTGGCGTTATGTCTCAACTGATCATAACCCAGCAGATCATGCCACAAGGTCTGTGCCAGCATCCCGTCTCAAAGACACTACATGGCTCACAGGACCACCCTTCCTGTACAAGTCAGTGCCTACCACTCCACAAAGGGAGACTTATGAGCTGTTAGAACCTGAATCTGACTCAGACATCCGTCCTCAGGTTTCCACACTACATACAACAATTTCTAACCAACTGTTGGGATCCAAGCGCTTCGATAAGTTCTCCACTTGGAAATCCTTACAAAGAGCTACAGCTTGCTTGGTTCACATAGCCAGATCCTTTAAAGGCATCCCTACGAGTCAAGGTTGTTGCAAAGGTTGGCATTATTGTCACAGGCCACATACAGTAGATGAGCTCACAGAAGCAAAAAATGTAATCATCCGCTGTATCCAACAAGAGACTTATGCACTAACACTAGAATGCCTTCAATATAACAAGAGCATTCCAAAGAACTGTCCTCTAAGGAAACTCAACCCCTTTATAGACAATGAAGGACTGTTGAGAGTTGGAGGGCGCATCTCAAATGCAGAACTTGATAGTGGTGAAAGCAATCCTGTCATAATACCAAATAACCATGTTGCTTCTTTACTTGTGGAACACTACCACACACAGACAAAACATCAAGGACGTTTGTTCACGGAAGGAGCTTTGCGTGTGGCTGGACTCTGGATAGTGGGAGCCAAGAGACTTGTGAGTAAAACCATTTTCAAATGTATCACCTGTCGTAAGCTTCGTGGTATTTTCCAAACCCAGAAAATGGCCAACCTTCCTGCAGACCGTCTCAGTACAGAACCCCCTTTTACAAACGTCGGTCTTGATGTGTTTGGGCCTTGGGCTGTCATCACACGTCAAACCAGAGGGGGCAGTGCCAACAGCAAACGCTGGGCTGTCATGTTTACTTGCATGTGCATCAGAGCTGTACACATAGAGGTAATTGAGTCTTTAGATACATCCAGCTTTATCAATGCCCTGAGACGTTTCATCTCTATTAGAGGCCCTGTCAAGTACATACGCTCTGATAGAGGAACCAACTTTGTTGGAGCTTGCAAAGAATTGAATATCACTTCAAACCTTGACACAGAACACGTCGGGAGATACCTTTCAGAACAGGGTTGTACATGGACGTTTAACCCCCCACACTCTTCTCACATGGGAGGTGTTTGGGAGCGTATGATTGGTATAGCTCGAAGAATCCTAGATTCAATGTTCCTCCAATTGGGAACTTCAAAACTCACACATGAGACTCTGACAACCTTCATGGCTGAAGTATCAGCTATAATGAATGCCAGACCCTTGACATCTATACCCAATGATCCTGAAGATCCTTTCCTGCTTACACCTTCCACTTTGCTCACTCAGAAAGTCGAGGCGATCACAGCTCCTTCTGTCAATCTCGACCCAAAGGACTTATACAGATGTCAATGGAAAAGAGTACAAGTGCTAGCCAACACCTTTTGGAACAAGTGGAAGAAACAATACTTGTCTAATCTACAGACCAGGAACAAATGGCAAGACAGTAAGCCCAACCTAGAGCCTGGTGCCATTGTTCTCATGAAAGACTCTCAATCAAAGAGAAACGAGTGGCCTTTGGGTCTGATAACCCAAGTGTTTCCCAGTGAAGATGGACACGTCAGGAAAGTTGAACTCAAAGTCATTAGGCAAGGCCAGCCTAAACTTTTCCTCAGACCTGTTTCCGAACTTGTTTTGTTACTCTCCTCCGGAGTGCCATAATGTGTGGTATCCGCGGGAAACCAGGCGAGGAGTGTCATGCCTTCATTCATAAGGCTCATCATCTTTGTAGTTTTGACCTCAGTTTGAATTAAATCAATGCTGCCATCTAGTGGACTTTCTGTTTAATTGCACCACATGTATGTTAATATAGCCAGCTAGTATGGCTTATTAGTTTGGCCTATGCAGGCTCCCGTATTTTTATCCCATGAGGCCTTTCGGTACCTCCAGAGCCTCCATTTTCCATTTTCCTTCCAAGCATAGCACATGTCTCTGAGTTCTGTCTCACGTCAGCCATATCGATGCATCTACGGTACGTGCTACTTTGTCTCTTTAGATAGATAGATAGGGAGGCTCTAATTGTGTTATTGTTTATTAATTGTAATCTGTTTGTATCTATTACAGTTTTACTCTGTCTTGTGCTAATAAAAGTTCATAAGGATTCTGCGCCTACTGGAATGCATTAGTATGAGAAGAGTTATCAGTGTGCCCGAATACACATCAGTCACGTGTAGTGAGGGGCATAACAGCCGTATAAAGCACAGTATTCCGGTTTTCCTATTTCCACTCCATCTCGGAAATCTCCACGCCATGGTTGATATATGCCTCGAATGACCTGCAATTTTAAACTATCTTGATTGATCTCACACAGTCTTCGGCCCCTGAAGAAGGGAACACCCGAAACGCGTTGGACCTGGTACTTATCTTGTGGATCATTCAAATTGTATATTTATTTGTTCTTTTTATATTTATGTGTCTCTGGACACCTTGTTATTTATTAATAAAACTTTATAACTTTGTATAAAACATTTAGAATTTTTTGTTGCCTTCAAAGCCCCACTTCGGGGGATTCCTCAAATTTTTCTTTGCTCATCAGGGGTGGTGGCAACACATTGAAGGTCACACATCAAAGATGTTCCCCATGTATATGACCAGTAGCAGTGCATTTTCCCCCCTCCCCCCGCCATGCTGCATATTTAAAAATCACAGACAGATCGTCAGATGGCATCAGCTTAATTGAGCTTAGTGCTTACTTACTTGCGATAGATACTATACACTGACTGAGGGACTATGCTGCTGTCTCTGAACTTGTAATGGAGTTGTTGGTTCCTCCTCGGCTGGCTCTTCTTGGTTGCAGCAGGCAGCTCAGTCTCAGTCTCTATACTCCTCTCATGATAATCCCCTCCCGGCCGTGAGTGGTGCATCATTGGGAGGTGTGCTAACTGAACCAAACACAGCCTCTTGATGAAGTCACATCAAAACCTGGCGGTACTGGATCAAGCGTTGGCAGAAGAGGAGAGGGTCTCAGCAGGTCAATGCTGGATCCGATGGGTGGGTGGGTGAGTATATGAAATGTGTAGAGCTTACCACCAGGTAAGTAGGGGTGTAAAATAAAATGGACGGGAAGATCACAATTGTCTGGCACTGCCCCCCTTGCATGTCATTCTCATAGGTGAAAGCCTTTTATTCAGTAAAGCTGTGTGTCACGGGGATGCATGCTGACTGAACCCAGAACAGCCTCTTGATGACAACAAAAACATAGCGACGTGGGACTAAGCATTGGCCCGAAGAGGAGAGGGTCTCAGCTGGGCAATGCTGAATCCGTTGTGTGGGTGAGTATATGAAATGTGTAGAACTCACCACAAGGTAAATAGGGGTGTAAAATAAAATGGACAAGAGAATCACAATTGTCTGGCACTGCCCCCCTCCCCTGCATGTCATTCTCATAGGTGAATGCACTATCCTCTATTTTCCTCCTGGGATATGCACATCACATATCTCAGGAGGCATTATTAAAAAAGGAGGAGGGGATGAGCCTAGTGGCACATCATTGAGAGGTGTGCCGACTGAACCCAACACAGCCTCTTGATGACGTCACATCAAAACATGGTGGCGCGGGATCAAGCATTGGCAGAAGAGGAGAGGGTTTCAGCTGGGCAATGCTGGATCCACTGGGTGTGTAGACTTACCACCAGGTAAGTAGGGGTTGGTTTCCAATAAAATAGGCGGGGGGGTGAAAACTCAGTTTAAAAAACAGCCAAAATACAACCAGCCCACTCAAAATCATGCATATTGGTAATTAGTATCTAGAAAGTTGCTAACACATTTTTACCAAGAATCAAAGTTGCATGGGTGAGTATATAAAATGTGTAGAACGTCACATATTTCATTAAAGGGGTTGGCAAGGAATTTTTTTTTCCCCTAAATAGCTTCCTTTACCTTAGTGCAGTCCTCCTTCACTTACCTCATCCTTTCATTTTGCTTTTAAATGTTCTTATTTCTTCTGAGAAATCCTCACTTCCCGATCTTCTGTCTGTAACTCCACACAGTAATGCAAGGTGTGGAGAAAGCCTCTTGAGGGGGGAGGGGGCGAGCAGGCAAGTCAGGACACTCTCTACTTTGCAGATAGAGAAAGGAACTGTGCGTTAGTGGGCATCCTGACCCTCCTGCTCGCCCCCTCCCCCCTCAAGAGGCTTTCTCCACACCAGGAAGAAAGCCTCGCATTACAGTGTTGAGTTACAGACAGAAGAACAGGAAGTGAGGATTTCTCAGAAGAAATAAGGACATTTAAAGCAAAATCGAAGGATGAGGTAAGTGAAGGAGAACTGCACTAAGGTAGACAAAATGCTAAACTAAAGCTAAAGTGGGACTTTAAATGAGACAATTACTAGTATATACCTCCATCCCCAATGAATTGAAAGGAGAAAACAAATTATTTGGGACTTTTAGATGAAACACACAGCTGAACTCAATGGACCAACTAAGGTAAAATTGTTTATTAATTACAGAGAAGGCATAACAAACACCAATATGGGGTATGTAAATAAATAATAATGAGTTACAACAGCTAGAGTCTAAACAATGCTAAAATAATACCTAATAGTTTACATTAACATACATGGTAATATATGATAATCATGAGTTACACTGAATAAAATCTAGACCAGTGTTTCTCAACCTTTTTCCAGTCGGGGCACCCTTAAAAAGTATTTTCAGTCTTGAGGCATCTCAATCCAAGGCTTGGTTCACATTATGGTGTGTCGCAAACATGCGTAAAATCGAACTCATTCCTGACACACAGACAAATGCTCTGCTCTTTAGGGGTACCATTTTGGTACCCCCACACATTGGAAAACGTGGGGTGCTTTTGCTGCAGTGCAATAAAAAAAAAAGAAGGAAGAAGGTTGGGGACTTATTTTCCTGCATTTTTGTGGGTACGGAAGCCCATTAAAATGAATGGGCTGCCTTACATGCAGCTACACAGATGTGAACCAAGGGCTTGTTCACATGTCATAGGGGCGGTAAAACCACATGGTTAAGACGTTTTTACCACCCCCAACTTCTCCACCTTTAGCTGCAGAGGCAGCAGCTGGGGGTGTTCACATGCTGTGGCTGCAACTGGAGGTATGCCAAGGGTGAATGGGGCTGCACTGCAACTACACCGCAACGGTGTGCATTGAACGGTTGTGGTGTAGTGATGCTGCATTTAAGGGCTTAAAACACCTGGTAAAGAGGCAACATAATGCCTCTTTACCCTTTCAAATGCCTCTGAAAAGCGACCTGTGTATGGATTGCTTTTCAGAGGAGCAGCAGTCCTTGCTGCGATCAAACAAAAGCCATTCTGATGGTACAGGAAAGTAACATATACGCATACATACAGACACATGCTTACATACACATACAGACAGTCACATATACACACCCACAGACAGTCACATGTGCACACAGACACATGTATAAAGCCATTTTAAAATGAATCTAACTTCTAGCTCAGTACCTTTCCAGATTCCTCATTCAGCCGGGTACTGCACTCTAGGGGGAAGCAGAGAGCACAGCACACTCCTCTGCACTTTACTTTCACTTTTGAAGCCGACAGAGCTTCTCACAGCTCAGCAGGAGAGCAGGCTCATCTAACAGCCTTCTCTCCACTGACCCCGCGGCACACCTGAGAACCTCTGGCGGCACACCAGTGTGCCGCGGCACACTGGTTGAGAAAGGCTGATCTAGACAATACATTGTTGTATAATAACATCTCATAATGACAAGGCATGGTAGTAAACCGAGCATCTGAATGCCAAAACTGTAATGATAGTAAATAAAATAAAAATAATAACAATGTTGGCTGATCCATTGAAAAAGTTTGCAATGTAGATAATGGGCCTATACTGTGACATATCTACGCGTTTCGTGGTTTGTACCACTCGTCAGGAGCAGATATGCAGTATGAGGATATCTATGGTGGAAAGAAATACCAGAACGATAAGATCGTAATAAAAGAAAGATAAAACTTATATAATGCATGAAAGAAAGAGGGGGAACAATAAAGGTCCCAAACACTGTCACCTATTGGTAGCATAATAAAATGGTAATAGAATGGTATCAATGATATGGGGCATCTATGAAGGCATCGTCACCGGGAGCTGAGACGGTTAAAGCCAATGGTACAGTGGCAGCACCAGCAGTGGGTAAATAAAAAGTAGAGTGATCGATCATCATGTGGAATATATATGATAATGTAAACAATTCCCAGAGGTATCTGTGGAAATATATAAATGAATAAAATAAAAATGAGTTGGTGACATAGCTTATGGAATGGAAGAAGCATTCCCTGTGGAAGAATGGAGAAGTTGCATAGAATGTGGGCCAGAGAAAGATATAGAGAAGTGCCAAGGTGTACAATTGTAGAATTATAATTTAAAATTATTTGAAGGAACCTGCTGGGGTATACTGTATGGAAGGGGAGTAATCCGGATGAGTGCGATCGTGTTATAAGGATAAAAAATCCTAAAGTGTAGGAGCGGTGCAGCTGTAGATTAAATAGGGGCCGCAGACCAATGGCGTTCGTCAAGGCCGCGCAGCGTCATGCAGAGGAAGGGGCGGCACCAGCGCTCAAGCAGCGTGACGTGCTCGGACATCTTAGTTTTCTCCTTTCAACTGCACTAAGGTAAAGGAAGCCATTTAGGGAAAAAAATGTTTTCCTTTACAACCCCTTTAAGTAAAGGAGGAGAGGATGAGCCTAGTGGTGCATCATTGGGAGGACCCAACACAGCCTCTTGATGACTTAACATCAAAACATGGTGGTGCAGGATCAAGCATTGGCAGAAGAGGAGAGCCTAGTGGCGCATCATTGGGAGGTGTGCCGACTAAACCCAACACAGCCTCTTGATGACGTCACATCAAAACATGGCGGCGCGGGATCAAGCATTGGCAGAAGAGGAGAGCCTAGTAGCGCATCATTGGAAGGTGTGCCGACTGAACCCAACACAGCCTCTTGATGACGTCACATCAAAACATGGCGGCGCGGGATCAAGCATTGGCAGAAGAGGAGAGCCTAGTAGCGCATCATTGGAAGGTGTGCCGACTGAACCCAACACAGCCTCTTGATGACGTCACATCAAAACATGGCGGCATGGGATCAAGTATTGGCAGAAGAGGAGATGGTCTCAGCTAGGCAATGCTGGATCCAGCTGGAAGTAGGGGTTGGTTTCAAATAAAATAGGTGGGGGGGGGTGAAAACCCAGTTTAAAAAAACAGCCAAAATACAACCAGCCCACTCGAAATCATGCATATTGGTAATTAGCATATAGAATGTTGCTAACACATTTTCACCGAGAATCAAAGTCTAGAATTCTTTAGTCGATCGTCTGCCCTGCTGTTTTCCCAAAAGCTAGTATGGTCACATTAATAAACTATCACGAAGGCCCAATAGGAACCCACTTCTGTAGCTAGCTTGGCTTTAAGACATAAAGTAATTCGAGTCTCTTAGCCGCCTGCCTCATCTGGTTATAACCTCAGCCACGTAATGAGAAAAAAAATTGAATTAGGTTGCAGTGCCCAAGGCCTTTTTACTAGTTAAATCATTTTTCTCTATTTCTAAGGCGAGCCTCTCTACATCTGATTATTTTTTATTTTTTTTGTAAGGCATTGGAATTTGGCGGTGAGGCAGGTAATAGATGAGTGGATATTGTTAGCTAATAACTACAATTCTCTAAAAGGTCACTCATATACTAGAATGTATTAAAGGCTTGTAATGTAACTTGTCATGTAGTGACAACAGTCTTGTCCCTCTAGGGGAACTTCTCTGCCTTCGCCGTATGTTTACCCCCACAAAACTAACTAGATTAGTTTGCATACTCTAGCATGGGGTGACCTGTCCCCATCATTCGGAAAATGAATGTTCCAGACTTGCTAAATTGATGTACAAGCTGGAATTTCAAGGGCTGTTACATATGCCTGTGGTTCATTTGTGATTTTTCATTCATTCGCTGAATAACGAAAATTCATATTGTGATGTTATAATGTAACACATGAATGTTTTTCATGATTTTATTATTAATCAAAAAGGCGAGCGTCATAGGCATTGTATTCTTTTTAATTGCGGCTTTCTGTGTTACATGAAGAGATACAAAACACACTGCAAGATGAATGGTTTTCTTTTTATATTTCATTTTTTTAATTGGATTTTTTTGTACTGTTTTGCATTTGTTACATGTATTTGAATAACTAGACTTTTATTCCTACAGTTCAAGTTACTAGAAATGTAACACCAACCCCCCCCCCCCCCCCCTTGTTCGGTTCGAACCTGCGAACAGACCAAAAGTTTGTGTGAACTTTAGAACCCCATTATTAAAGTCTATGGGACTCGAACGTTTGAAATCATTTTAAAGGCTAATATGCAAGTTATTGTTCTAAAAAGTGTTTGGGGACCCGGGTCCTGCCCCTGGGGACATGTATCAATGCAAAAAACATTTAAAAACTGCATTTAAAATACTTTTCATCCTTCAGAAATTATACTTTGTGCAGGGACAGTTCTAAGCACCGAAAAAAAGCGCTGCTTTACAGGCATACTATAGAAACCCCCCAGGTACAAAATTTAAAGGAATATTTCACTTTATTGTTTCACTTTAAGCATTATTTAAATCTCTGCTCCCGAAAAACAGACGTTTTTTTTTTACTTTTTTTACATTTATACATGTCCCCTGGGGCAGGACCCAGGTCCCCAAACACCTTGTATGACAATAACTTGCATATAAGCCTTTAAAATTAGTACTTAGATTTCTCCCATCGATTTCTCCAGGGTGTTCTGCGGCTTTTCGAATTTGCCGCGAACACCCCATATTGTTCGCTGTTCGGCGAACAGGCAATGTTCGAGTCGAACATGAGTTTGACTCAAACTCGAACCTCATCCCTACTAGAAATCAAAAAAAATAATTTTTTGGCATATTTTAGTTCCAATAATTTTAGTGTATACATATTTTTCTCCATGTAGGGGGTTTCTATGTTATGTAATTGAGAGTGTGAACAGTATAAAATAATGAGGGATCATTACCTTGGCATTCATATTTGCTGTATCACAGTGGGGGTGCACGTCCATTGGGGGTGCACGGGTGCCACCCTCCTATCCATGCGTCCGCCCCCTAATCTAGATGGTACCAGATGCATGGTATCCAATAGAGGGGGTTGAAGCTCTAAAGGGCTTCAAAATAGGGTGGGCTCCAGATGCATAGCACTGCGCTCCGAGCCCAACCCAGTTGTGTGACATCAGTGAATGAATATTCTCTATTTTCACACTGATTCTCCCCCTGGCCAATCAGGAAGAGGGTCTGAGACCCGTCACCCAATTGGCTGAAAGGACAGGCAATCATTGTGGATGCCAAGGAGGAGGAGGGAGGAGACGCATGGCGGAAGCCGCTGTGATCCAAAGGAGGAGGAGATGCAATGGAAGCCACTGTCGTTCGTAGGACACGTTGCCCGTCTGCTACCTAGATGGGGTAAGTGAGGGGCTTTGATGTCGGACCGACAGTACTCCCCTGTGGGGGGGGGGTGGTTGTTTGCATTTCAGTGGGAGGAATAGTGGTCCATCAATGTGTAGCACCCTCTAGTGTGCTAGATTAGATGTAGATAGTTAGTTGTAGGGTAGGAAAATGTGGGTTTTCCTGGATCTGGGTTGAATCTTGGTCAGGGTTGAGTGACTCAGAGAGGCTGGATGACTCAGCAAGCAGTATCTCAGGTGACTCCCCCTGCTTTCTGGAACCTTAGAGAAGCTTCCAGAAGTAGAGGGTGGAGTCTAGGAGGAGCTGATTGGAGCATTTATGAGGGTCCCAGCCAATTCTCAGCAAAATGGGCTGGCACGGGGCGGGCACCTCATACATACTCATGAGTCATGCCAGCAGGGTAGTCAGGCGGAAGATGGACAAGGAGTGATGCCTCCTAGTCTGGGGGGTGACCTCAGACCTGGGGCTCAGGTGCTGCAGGGACCCTCTACAAATCCTTCCTGGAGGCACAGGAGCAAGGAGAGGACAGCAGGAGTAGGTCAGCACGTCCAGGTGGTCTCCTGAGAATTCAGCCTGGTGGTCTGGTGAGTGATCAGTCTGGGAGGACTGTGTAGAATTAGCCAGGAGGGCCAGTAAAAGAGGAAGCTGCAGCCTGAAGAGGTATCAGTGGGTATCAACGGGATCAGTAACCACAGGGGTCATAAAGCTGGCCATTGCAATTTTGCTACAGGGGGCCTGGGGTCCCTGCCTTTAACAGGCTTTTTCTACAAATCTGACTGAGTGCTTTGTCAGAAGTACAACAGTGTGCCAGCTGGAATTCTGCAAGCATTTATGCTGAAGGAAGTGAGGAGTGTATAATGACTGTGTATAGGAGAAGTTGTCCCTGAATTCAAGTGGGCATCCCATAATTTTCCCAATCCCCATCCAAGTTATATGTATATATAGTAGGACAATAGGGCCCCATCATTGGTCTCAGTAGGAGGAATGGTCCCCCATCATTGGTGTCAGTTGTAGAGAGAATACTGCCCTAAGGGCTTGACAGAGGCAAGCATAGGGCCCAATTTGGCCCTGAGCCACAGTTTGGAGACCATTGCTTTAGACCAGTGGTTCTCAACCTTTCTACTGCCATGACCCCTTGATAACATTTCCCAAGTTGTGGGGACCCCTACCAGTAAAAAATATTTGTAACGTTGGTTGCCAGCACCCAAGGCAACACAATTAGTTTGCGCCCCTAATCCATTGACATTTTAGTGCTCCCCGAGTCCCTTCCACTCGTACAGTATTAAAACCCCTTATGGTACATTTTAGGATGTACCACTCTTTGTTCTCCTTTTTTTTCCCCCCTTTTATCTCTCTCTATCCTAGATTCTTGTTTTTTCCCCCTATCTATCTCTCTAGCCCTCTTTCTTGTTCTCTTATTCTTTCCATTTTTCTTTGTTCCTCCCCCTCTTTTCCTCTCTCTTTCATGTATTCTCTATTTATTCCTTCTCTTGCTCCTTGGTTGGGGAGAGGGGGATGAGTGGCAGTGCTGGGGGGGAGTTCTGATTAGCCAGCTTTTGATCAAGGTCCTCTGCTGTTCTGAGAACTGTATTGGGGACTTTCAATGGCAACTCTAATCACAGGTAGTGTTACTCACTATGTCTCCGGCTTCACTGTGTCTCCAGCCCTGTGGTGTCTCTTAGCAGCGACACCTATGCTGAAATCAGGAGATGGGGTCTCCCCAGCCCCTCCCACTTCACATTCCTCACCAGTTAGCTGACCTATAGTCTCTGCCCCCCAGCAATGCCGTGAACTGAATGGGCAGCTGTGAAGAGGCTGAGAGGGCATTTGTGGGCTCCAGGGACAGCCATGATGGGCGGCCGCAAAAACGCCGGGAGCGGTGCAGGCTTCTGGAACAGCACAGGATTCGGTGACCCCTGGCAAATAGTAATTCAACCCCTCGAGGGGGTCCCGACCCCCAGGTTGAGAACCACTGCTTTAGACTATCACTCTCTACAGTCGTTCTGAACAGAGAAGGTAAGGAGGGGGGTGGCTTACAGGTCATTCAATTGTGCATGAAATTTCAGCTTAAGCTACTGTATTGTGCTCTGAAACCAAAAAACTTAAAAAATGCAACTACTATTTTATACTCACCTGACTACCAAAAATAAATCTTTTTTTAATTTTTTTTTTATTGTCTAGTGTTGACCATAGTAAACAAAAAAAACATATTGATAAAACCACTGCACATTACTTTGAATGATGGAAATTATGGGTGTATTTATTTTGTGTCTGGGATTTCTTTGAGAGATGGTGCCTCTAAGAAGGGGTGTTGATATTATTAGTATTCGGAGGTACGGCAATTTGGCTTGCTGCTAAGGTCATCCGAAGATGACAGGGGTTGAGAGGAAAATGCTTAAGTGAGTGGGAAAAAAAAATTGCCCAAAATGTCAAGCCTGCCAGCGGAGAACTAAAAGTTCATAACGATTAAATGGGTCGGGACACGTCAACTGACAGCCCTACTCCCAACACGGGCCCACTAGAAAAATTGAAAAAAAATAAAATGAAATTAATGGAGAAAAATCAAGTCAACTCAGGGGGCTGTGAAAACAAAATTTGAGTTGTAGCTCCAGAAAACAGAAAACGTCATCTAGCTTTTTATTTAGGCATTTTCTGTATAAAAATGTTTGATGTGTAGGCTTTTTATTATTAACCACTTCAATACCAGTCACTTTCATCCCCTTTCTGCCCAGGCCAATTTTCAGCTTTCAGCACTCTCACATTTTGAATGACAATCGCATGGTCATGCAACACTGTACCCAAATAAAATTTGTATTCAAATCACTGTATTAGTGTCACTGGTTCCCACAAGGTGACAAAAGTGTCAGTTAGTGGCAGAATGGCCACCGCAATATCGTAGTCCCGCTATAAGGCCCCATGAACACGGGACGCCGGTGCAATCTCTGCTAAACACACGTTTTTAAAGGCTAAAACCGGCATTAAAAACCGGCATTTTTCCGCGTTTTACCGCGTTTGTATTTATAAGCGTTTAGTTAAGAAACATCATAAGACCCCCCTCAAGCTCAAAAAACAGTATTATTTAACCATTTCAGCCATTTTGTGAGACAAGAGTGAGTAGCAGCTGAGAGAGCAGCAGTGTACTTGTATTTAGCGTGCCACTTGCCACATCACCTGCCACAAGTTATGAATTGTCCACTTGTCACCTCACCTGGCCACGCCACCTGCCAAAAGTTGTGGATTGTTCACTGGCCACGTCACCTGGCCATGTCACCTGGCCACATCACCTGCCACAAGTTGTGGATTGTCCACTTGCCATGTCACCTGGCCACATCACCTGCAACGTCACCTGGTCACGTCATCTGCCACATCACCTGGCCACATCACCTGCCACAAGTTGTGGATTTTCCACTGGCAAAGGTCACCTGCCACGTCAACTGGCCACGTCACCTGCCACAAAACGCCTATAAACGAAATTGCGGCAAAACGCAGTACCGGCGTTTAGCGGCGTTTTGTCACGTTTTGCATCTGAAACGTGGAAACCGCTTGCGTATGAACCCATTTTTTTCTTCTGGAAAAACAAGGTTAAACGCAACTGCCTAAAAACGGCAATAAACGAGACTGTGTGCATGGACACATAGAATGTGTTCAGGGTGAGTTGAAAAAGCTGTCAAACACGCGTTTACCAGCGTTTACCAGCATCTCATGTGCATGGTGCCTAAGTCGCTGATCGCTGCCATTACTTGTAACAAATAAATTAAAATATCCCATAGTTTTTAGACGCTATAACTTTTGCGCAAACCAATCAATATATGCTTATTGGGATTAATATTTTTACCAAAAACTTGCAGCAGAATAATTATTGGCCTAAATTATTGAAGAAATTCGATAAAAAAAATAAAATTGGATACAGTATGATTTATAGCAGAAATCATTTATTTTTATTTTTTAATTGTCAGTTTTTTGTTTACAGCGCAAAAAAATAAAAGAGTGTGATCAAATAACACCAAAAGAAAGCTCTATTTGTGGGAAAAAATTACATACATTTTATTTGGGTACAACGTCGCACGACCACGCAATTGTCAGTTAAAGTAACGCAGTGCTGTATCGCAAAAATGGCCTGGTCAGGAAGAGGGGGTAAATCTTCCGGGGGTCAGGTGGTTAAGAACTACAAGCCTATCTGCTGCGGTGGCAGATGGGCCTTGCAGTTTATTCATTCACAGATCTCTATGAATGAATGACACAGCTGTGTGTGCCGAGACACCCGCCAAGCCCCACCAATTTTAACCACTTCATTACTGGGCATTTTCACCCCCTTACTGCCCAGGCCAATTTTCAGCTTTCAGAGCTGTAATAATTTGAGTTTACAAGACTCGGCTGATCATAGATCGCGACCCCTTACTATGTGATCAGCTGTCAGCCAATGACCACGTGATGTAAACAGAGACGGTAGTCAGTAAGGAGAAAAAATAAGAAAGTTGATCATCGGCTACTGCCAGAGGGATATCGGTCCTGAACAGCTAGAGCCACTGCCGCCTCATTTGTGCCCATCAGTGCCACCTGCCAGTGCCTACTAGTGCCACCTACCAGTGAAAATCAGTGCTGCCTATCAGTGCCCACCAGTGCCACATATAGTGCCATTCAGTGCCACCTATCAGTGCCCCTCAGTGCTACCCATCAGTGCCACCTATCAGTAACTACCAGTGCTGCCCCATCAGTGCTGATCAGTGCCACCTCATCAGTGCCCATCAGTGCAGCCTTATCAGCGCACATCAAAGAAGGAGAAAAATTATTTGTTTGCAAAATTTTATAACAAACTATGAAAAAACTTGGCAACAAATAAAAACCCCAGTAATGATTAAATACCACCAAAAGAAAGCTCTATTTGTGTGATTTTTTTTTAATAAAAATGTAATTTGGGTACAGTGTAGCACGACGGCGCAATTGTCATGCAAAATTTGACAGCACTGAAAGCTGAAAATTGGCCTGGGCAGGAAGGGGGTTTAGATGCCCAGTAGGCAAGTGGTTAAGATCATTGTTAGCTATATTCCTGTTTACAGTTTGTATTGTTAGGGTAATATGATCAGTAGGGGGACATGTCCACCTGTAGGGTATAAAGCATGTGTCTGAGTTTCAATAAAGAGTTACTTTTTGGAGTTTACCTCACATTTTGTCTGTGTATTGTGTTTGGGCTAAAAAAGGGCTGGTATTAGCTCTCGGTCTGCTTGGAATGATTTGGAGGGCAGGGAGCACTGTTTGGCAGAAGGAAGTGCCTAATTAGGGTGACCACGTGTCCCGGATTGCCCGGGGCAGTTCCGCATTTTGCAGGTCTGTCCCGGGCACCTTCATTCCAGGACAATACAGTGTTCCGGAAAGGAAACTGAAACAGCCCCCCCTCCCCCCGGGCCAATTTGATGCCCCCAAAAAAGGCCACCACATCGCTGTTTTACTCACTGACAGTACTTCCTGACCGGGAATGCCTGGAGGAGCACAAACCCGCCCCCTGCTTGTAATTGGAGAAATTATAAATCCCGCCTCTTGTGTCCAATCACTGTGCTGTGATTCGTTACAGCACAAGCTGATTTTTGGGAAGGGGGGGTGTCCCTGAATAGTAGTTTGAAAATGTGGTCACCCTAAGGCTAATCCAGGTGCCAAGCGGTTCCGCCACACTGCAATATATTTCATTTTTATTTTTGGGTTCAGATACAGTACACTTTAAATATATGCATTTTAACAAGAGAATTTTAAACCATATTATATTTCAGGGGCAAACTAAACAAACGTAATGCGATAAACATACATTTTCAGCAGAGTGTAAGCTTAAATAGCAGGGTCTATCTTAAAAGATTCATAGGAAAGGAAAATCACATTTTTTAAGAGATCATGAAATATTTAAAACCCCAATGCCTTTTTTTTTTCTCCCTTGAATAAAATATTACAGGCTAAAATCTGTCATTTTGTCAGAATTGATGCCCCGTGGCAGGTAAGTGGCTCTGACACTCTTGGGTTTCCCTGAAACCAGAAAGAAGGCTGCTTGTGAATTAAAGTCTAAATATATTATATCAGCGACTTGTCACAAAGGCTTACGGCTGCCGATTCCCGGGTGGGGACTACGCTTCGAGCTCCTTGGTCAATTTTTCCCGGAGTTGGAATAAACCAAATTTTTGCTTCTTCTTGACGATATTAAAAGAGACCTTTTAGTCACCGATACAAATCTCCAAAATCTTGTTATCCCCTCTGATTTGGTTATATTTTCATCTCCAAAGCCCAGCCTTCCCCAACCTTTTCAACACAGAGGAACCCTTGAAATACATTTCCGGTCTCAAGGAAATGACTATATCTACAAGTCACGATACATTAAAGTGGTTATTTTTATTTTTTTCTTAACTACTTAAAGTGGAGGTCCAGCTGTAATTTTTTTTTTTAAATCAGCAGCTACAAACACTGTCATGGACATGCAATAATGTCTGGCAGCTTACCTTCTCCTCCATGTCTCCATTAGAGGCCTGACCCTCTTTCTGGCTGCCTTTTATCATCTCTCCTCCCTGTATGGCTCCACCCCAGGCCATCCCAGGAAGTCTATATTAACTAGTGCACTGCATGTCTGCTTTGCTGTTCAACTTTGTTGGTTAGCTTGTGTTCCTGTCTGCCATGTGCTATGTTAACCTTTCTGTGTACCGATTTTGGCTGGTCTCTGACTACTCCTGTTTGCCTGTGACCCTGACCTTTGGCCTGTCCCTTGGTTACCCTTGTCTGCCTGTTCCCCCAACCTCGGCTTATCCATCACTATCCCTTGTGTCCTGAGTGGCTGCTTCTCCTCTCTCCCTACAGAGCGTGACCTGGGTGACCCCAGGGGCCACGACTTGGGTTCTGTTGCAGCGATGGCCATCCTCACCACTTGAGGTTTTGGTGAACACCTGCTGGACCTTAGATTCCGCGCCCTGGGGAATCTTGGGCTCACGTTTCCTGTCCATCCGCAGCAGTCAGCTATTGTGTTCACTACCTTGCGGTGCACCCCTGTCTCCAACAGGATGCATTTGTCACCTGGCCACCGGTGACCTGACACAAACACTGTAGCTGCTGACTTTTATAAAGCACACTTACCTGTCCAGGGTGCCCACAATGTTGGCTGCTTGAGGCCGATCCGTCCATCAGATCTTGTACGGGCGCCTCCATTTGTAGTAAGGGAAACAAGCAGTGGAGCCTTGTGGCTTCACTGCCCGTTTCCTACTCGTTTCCTACTGCTCGCGCGAGTCTTCTGAGATAAACACACAGGTTCCAGAAGACAGCACGCCCAAATGTCCCAAAAGACAAAGTGAGAAGAAGAAGAAAGAAGACTACCGTGGAATAGGAAGTGGCAGGATAGGACGATCTACCTAGCAACAGCCATTTCTGGTAAGTATAAAAATAAAAAAATAAAACTTTTTTTTTGGAGCCTTTTTGTCTATTTTTTTTTTTTTTTTTTAGGGTGGACCTCCGCTTTAAGGACCGAGCCTCTTTCTGAAATTTGGTGTTTACAAGGTAAAAACATTTTTTTTTTTGCTAAAAAATTACTTAGAACTTTTTTAATAAAAAAAATAAGACAACAGTAAAGTTAGCCCAAAGTTGCGCCTGCTCATAGAATGGCGACAAACTTTTAACCTTAAAAATCTCCATAGGTGAAGTTTAAGAAATTCTACAGGTATGTGTTTGTTTCTGTGCGCAAAGCTCGTCAGGACGCTGTGCTTTAAAAAATATATATATATATATATATATATATATATATATATATATATATATATATGTAGCACTGACCCCCGAAGGAGCTGCTGGTTTGATTTGGGCCTGCACTTTACCAATAAACCCCACTAACTTGGCTCCATCCCCTTGGCACAGCTGTGATGCAATGCAATACAATACAATGTAAGACAGTACAAAATACCTGTATTGTCACCCCAGGATCCACTGACTGCACCTGGTGGAAGAAAGCAGTACGCCACAACAACTGGACACTTAAAGGGGTAGTTTACCCTCCTAAAGTACACCCTTTAAAACAAAAAGGCTCTGTCTGGGTAAAAACAATCCACTGTTTAAAAAAATAAAAAACGCTCCCATACCTGTAGCTCTGCTAGCTCTAAAATGTCACTTCCTGGTATAGGAGCATTATTTCATGTTCGGCTTCAATGTGTCACGCTGCCCAGGAAATAATTCCAAACCCAATAACTCCAAATCGCGCGTTATTTCCGACCGTCACATGACTCGTAAAGCAAGTCATGTGACGATGTCAGATGCAATAGCGCCATTTTCAATACTGGAAACCTTCTCTCAACTGCATTACTCACCTGGACACCGTCGGGAAAGGTTCTCATCGGGACTCGGGAGACACGGAAATTGCTTGGACACAAAACCAGATATTCTATACTGTGTCTTTACTGTGAAGGGGGCGAGTCCTTTTCAGGACTCTGCGCTGTTGTCACAGTAACAGTTCAGTGTTCACGGCGTGGCTCGCCGTCAACACTGGGCATGCGCGGGATAGAGCGGTGAATGCTGGGAGTACAGCATTCGCCGCATCCCGGAAGAGACTAAGGTTGGGCCCAGACTGCCAGGAGCAAAGATGGAAACGTCCATCACGGCGTGATATAAAGTATGATTTTGGAGGAATTCTAAATGCTGGCGCCTACATCGCTGGGACGGGTGAGTAGATTATTAGATAGGTACCAAGCGGGAGAAAGGATTAAAAAAAATAAAAATTTTTTTCGACCGAACCACCCCTTTAACCAGAGATATACAGTATTTTACTGTAGAATATGCAAATAAGTAATTGTGCTGTCATCCCAACATAAGACGACAGCACAATGGATTTCAATATAAACAATTTGAAAAAACAGTATACATATATATACTGTATATATATATATATATATATATATATATATATAGGTTTATACCTGGGAGCTCCCTCTACCTTTTAAGCTATGCGTGAGATCTCACTTAAAGTACTTAGTCCTGGATCTTGATTTCTTCGCTAGCTAAAGTGGCTCCTTGTAATTTGTAATCCACAGTTTTGGTGCGTTAAATTGAAGTGAAAATGCTCCTGGTGTAGCTGTAACAACTATTTTAACATTGTTTGAGACATCAAGGTATATTAAGGTGACCAGATTTTTAAAATGAAATCCGGGGACATATTTTTTCTTTACTAGTAATGGCAACAATCAGCGACTCGCTGCCCGTCGCCGCCCGCCTCACAGCCTCTTAAGTTACTCTCCTGGCCTTGGCTACTACTGGATGTGGAGCGGAGGAAGATCACTCAACCAGGGAAGGCAAGGAGATAGGCAGGTGGCTGGCCAGGATTTGAGCCAAGGCAGAAGAACATGCGAGCGAAGCTGAATGGTCATGCACCCGAAACTGAAGAAATATTCTTTCCGCACTGACCAGCACATGATCATCAGAAAGGGGCACAGATACTGGGAAAAATACAACCCCCCTTATGCTAGTAGGCACGGCGGAGCGGGGGTGTGTAATTCTAATTTTTTTATTTTAATTCTGCACTGACTGTCTTTGAAATTGCCCCTGCCCCCTATTAAATCCAATCTGGGGACAAAACCAGGGACCGACTTGGTCCGGGGACAGTGTCCTCAATCAGGGGACTGTCCCCTGAAACTGGGGATGTCTGGTCACCCTAAGGTATATAGGCCTCAAACCTTCTCAGTGTCATTTGTTCTGCTCCTTTGTGGAACTATAATTTCCAGTGAGGCCTGTATATGAGTCTAACTGCATGTGAGATTTAACAAACTGTGGGCCGTGACCCAGTCACCCACTGGATAGAGGCTCTGTGTGGTAACTTTTGTCCGGTGACTGCAACTTGCTTCTCCGTCAGCTGGGCCAATCGCTCTGTTCAGCTCCGCTGGGTGGATCCCGTCCTCCGATGCTCGAATTAGTGTTTCTGGGTCTCTGCAATCTGGCCACCGTCTCCCCACAGGTCCTCTCAGGCAGGCCACACGATTCCAAGAGACCTAAAATGGCCGCTCCGGTTCCTTTTATCTCCTACCCAGCATGCACTGCTCAAGAAAGTGTTCGTCGGTAGGTCACCAAACCTCCTGGGTGAAAAAGGTCAGCCTCCTCCTCCCAAAACAACAGTCACTTCCTGTCTAGTCTTTTGTGCTTCTCTCAGGAAAAACAAAATATCTGCATTACCAGTATTTGGCCACTAGATGGCTCCAAATACTCAAACATAGCAATGTCCATAGATGTTTTATTAAAGTATGCAAACACACATCAGATATGGGAGAATATCAGCGCTATATATATATATATATATATATATATATATATTTATTGTTTGTTATTTATTTTACTTTATTTTCTTTATTTTGACACTTTTTTGTTTTTTATATATATAAATATGTAATGTAAACATCCCTTTTGATAGAAAAAAGCATGACAGGTCCTCAAATATGAGATCTGGGATCAAAAAGACCTCAGATATCATACACTAAAATGAAATAAAAAAATAAAATAAAAAATGATGTCATTATAAAAAGAAAAATCCCTTTAAGAGCTTCCCAAAAGAACATTTTGACATTGCTTCCACCCTGCAGTAATATGGATACGGGTGGGGGCTATCTTCCCCTCACTCTTCTCCATACTCAGCAAGGGGACAGACAGGATCGCTCCCGCCGCTGCCAATGGCTGAGGGCACCGAAGAGCAGCGGAAGGGGGGTCTCTCTCCCGCCGCCTATAAAAGTGATCACACAGATCCATGTCCTGTCAGAGGTGAGGAGACTGATGTGTGTTCCCAGTACAGAGGAACACACATTGGTCTCCTCCCCTTGTGAGTCCCCTCCCCCTTCAGTTAGAATCACTCACTAGGGAACATATTTAACCCCTTCAGCGCCCCCTAGTGTTAACCCCTTCCCTGCCAGTCACATTTACACAGTAATCAGTGCATTTTTATAGCACTAATCGCTGTATAAATGTGAATGGTCCCAAAAACGTGTCAAAAGTGTCTGATATGTCTGTAGCAATGTCAAGGTCACAATAAAAATCGCAGATCGCCGCCATTACTAGTAAAAATATTTAAAAAAAAACATAAAAATGCAATAAATCTATCCCCTATTTTGTAGACACACTGGCCCAGATTCACAGAGAGTGGGCGCACATTTACGCCGGCGTAGCGCACACATAGTACGTTACGCTGCCGCAGAGTGGAGAGGCAAGTACTGCATTCAGCAAGCCATTGCTCACCAAGATACGCCAGCGTAGCATATTTTCGAAGGCGCAGGCCAGCGTAAGTGGAAGTGGGCGTGACCCCATGCAAATGATGGTCCAAGCACGGTGCAGTGTTTTATGCCCGTAACTGTGACGTGGACGCATGAAACTGCACCCTTATGCGCATGCTCACAACTACGCCAGCACAACTGCCTAAGCTACGCTGGATCACCATGTACGCTGTGAACGTAACGTACGCCCAATACGCCGCCTGTGTTCTATGGGGCAGACCTTTGCATGTCTGTTGCCGGGTTGCGCCTCATCTATGGGGAATAACTTTACGCTGCACCTCGCGCAGCATGCGTCAGGTGCATGTTCGTTCGTGAATCACAGTATTTCCCTCATTTGCATATTTGAATGCCTAATCAATGGGAGCAGCAACATGCGTCCAGACGAAAAGTACGCCCACGCTACGCCGGGGTAAGTAAGCTAAGTCGGCGTAGGGTGGCCAGTCTTTAGGCGTATGTTGGTTTGTGGGTCCGGCGCACAGATACGCCGGCGCAAATTTGCACTTACTGAAGTGGTTAAACATGTACAAAAACCCAACAAGGGCTCTGGCAGTGAAAGGGTTAAGCACAGTAAGTACGGGTGGATTATAAAAGCATACATTGCTTTATACCTATATTTCTAGGTCAAACATTTTCTTATAGGTGAGTTTCAATTCTGCATGTAGCTTTTTAGGTTGGAGTTGCCCTTTAAATGAGTGCCGTTCATGGCAGAGGCCATTGCTTAGGATAAAATAACAGATGTTAAGTGGGTAGAATATTTCATAATGTGTAATCCTGCCAGATAATAATAATGATCACCTTGCAAGGACGTCCCATAATGGCTTCAGTGGAGAACTCATTAGTGAGAGGGTGCAGACGGCACTAAATGTGCCTATCGTCTGGAGTATAAAGGATTGCCACCTGAAAGTGAGGGCAGGGAGCCCGGAGGACAAGAGCTGTGAGCATAGATTCTGTGCCATGGGAGAGACGTCGTCAGCCTTACAGAAAACAATGCGTTCAAAGCACAGCTCAGAAGATATGAAGTAATGAGGCTGAAAAGCTGGTACAGATCACTGTCCTCGCAGGGAAGAGGGTGGCAGTACGGTCTGATAGAGGGAGATCGGCACAAGGAAAGAGGTGCAATCAGGGCCGCCATCAGGGGTGTTCTAGCAGTACACCTGTAAGGGGCCTGGAGGTCCCCAGGGCCCCGGATGGCAACCCCCTTTTTTTATTAAAGGGCCCAGAGGTCTCCAGGGTGCCAGATGGCAACCCCCTTTTTTTTCAAAGGGTGCTCAAAAAGTTAATAAAAACACAACAGTTTTTGGCAAGTCCTTGTCAAAATCGTCCCGAAAAAGTGTAATTCATTAGAAAATGAATGAATGAAACCAAACAAATACTGAAACAAATCAATCAAATATAATTAGTGACATATCTATACTAGACGAAAACAAAGCTAATGCTTCCGTTCTGCCCATGTCTAGCACTGGGCACACAGGCAGAATGTTTTACTCAGCTGCTCAGAATCTGAGAATTCCATCATGACCGTTGAGAAGCAGACAGATTGAGTCCAGGGGCGATCATCTGTCCCTTACTGCTCCTTGTGCCATTGCATCTGAACATCTGCGGCCAATGTCTGCCTGTAGTTCCTTTGTACGAGCTGAGCGGTCACAACTATCCATATCCACCAGTGAATACAGCTGCAGGAATACATTGGATTCTTCCTGCTGCTGGCACATAAATGCCATGTCAATGAGCCATTTCCTTTGAGGGGGGCCAGACCCCCTCTACATAGGGTGACCATGTGTCCCGGATTGCCTGGGACAGTCCCGCTTTTTGCAGGTCTGTCCCGGGCACCTTCATTCCAGGACAATACAGTGTCCCGGAATGAAACTGGCACAGCCACCCCCGGAACAATCTGATGCCCCCAAAAAAGGCCACCACATCACCTCTTTACTCACTGACAGTACTTGTCCTGGCCGGGAATGCCTGGAGGAGCACAATCCCTACCCCCCTGTTTGTGATTGGAGAAATCCAAAAATCCCACCTCTTGTGTCCAATCACTGTGCTTTGATTCGTTACAGCACAAGCTGATTTTTGGGAAGGGGGGGTGTCCCTGAATTGTAGTTTGGAAATGTGGTCATCCTACCTCTACAGCAGCTAGGACTTGCAGTCACAGGGCACCCAAAGACTTAAGTGTGACAGAGGCTCTCCCTAGCTCCTTCTTTGCTCTGGTCCCATGACACAACCAAGGAGGACTTCCCTTCACGCTGAACTGGCTGGTCTGGTGAGTGGGTTTCATGGAGTGAGGAGAGCTATATAGGGAGCGGAGATTTGTACATGGGGGAGATGTGTACTGAGAAAAGATCTGTACAGTGCAGGGAGCTCTGTACTGGTGGAAAGAGTTAAGATGGGGGTTCTGTACTGGGGAGAGCTTTACCGGGGGAAGGGTTCTGTACTAATGGGAGGGGAATGTACTGGGTGGGATTTGTACTAAGGGGGAGATCTGTACTGGGTGGGAGGACAGATTGGTATTGGTAGGAAGAAATGTACTAGAGGGGGGTAACTTTTACTCTTGGGGAGGTGGGGGGTGATCTACATGGGAGGGACCTGTACTAGTGAGAGAGTAGAGATCTGTATTGGGGGATCTTTACTAGTGGTGGGAGCTGTACTGGGTGAGGGGAGGGATATGTACTGGTGGGAGAACTGTGCTATGGGGGGGAAATGTACTTGGGGAGGGGGTCTGTACTAGTAGGTAGGAGAAACTGTACTGGTGAGAGAGATTTATTGTGGGTAGAGAGAAATGTGCTGGCGGGAAAGCTGTATTGGAGGGGAGAGTTGTACTGGAGAAGGGTGCTATACTGGGGTAAAGCGGCACAATTCAGGCCAAAATGAAAAAAGATCACGATTCCCGTGCTGTAACATCATCTTTCATATTATACAAAAAAATTGGGCTAACTTTACTGTTTAGTTTTTTTTTTATTATCCATTAACCACTTGCTTACTGGGCACATATACCCCCTTCCTGCCCAGGCAAAATTTCAGCTTCCGGCACTGCGTTGCTTTAACTGACAATTGCGCGGTCGTGCGACGTGGCTCCCAAACAAAATTGACGTCTTGTGGGAGGGGATCTTTCATGGGCTAAGGTTGTACTATCTGGAGACCGGTATCGAGAAAGGGTGAGATCTTTGCTGGGAGAATCACTACTAGTGGGAGAGGGAAGATATGTACTGAGGGGGATTTTGACTGAGGGATGGAATTCTTTGTGTACTCTGGGTGTTACATACCCTGGCCCCTGTGCTCTGTGCGTTACACACTCCTGACCTCTGAGCTCTATGCAATATGCACACCTGACCCTTGCACTATATACACTATACTGTGTATGTGATACTCCTGGCCCCCACACTCTATATGCTGGGCTTTATAGGATATACTGCTGACCTCTGCACTCTTTATATTGTGTAAGAGTTGCTGGCTGCTCAGTAGTTTAAGACTATGTTATTGAAGTTCTTCTTTAAAGTAAGTAGATAAGAATCGGCACTAATAGTGACTCATCAAATATGTTTACATGTGATAAACAAATAGGATTAAAATTGATAAAACAGCTTAAAAGTAATAATAAATTGTGCAATAAATACAGTAATGCATAAACCAAATAGCAAAAAGTCTCTTTCATAAGCTTTACAAGAAGAAATAAATATTTCATCACCCTGTGAAAAGATCTTCAATGAACGAGGGGCACTGTGAATCCACCACCACACAGAATGAAGGCTTACCAGCTATACAAGCTGTCAAAGCTTGTAACTCATACCCAGCCTGGGTCTTACGATCCTCCCAACGCATCAAACGGCTAACGAGCCGGGCGTTACTAGAGCCTTGGTGTTTGACCAGCAGAGGGAAGTGTCAGGGGAAGTAGCCTCAGTGAATGGATAAAACCAAGGGAATAAAGAAAAAAAAAGTCCACCATCGGTAAAACCAGATGATGTTTATATTGTAAAAAAGTTTGTGCTAACATCAGACTAGACAAAAAGATTCCATTAAAAAGAAGCAAAGTGGCCGGCAAGTAGTACGAAGCATGACCGTGCAAGTGGAATGTGAGAATAGCGCGTTGGCATCAGCAGGTCGCTCCCTACACGTTTCGTCACACAATGGACGTTGTCTCTGGGCCTTCTTTAAAGTATTGTGCAGAAAAGTATATGTAATGGAAGAGGTTGATTATTTCACAAATTATGAGGTTTTAATGTGTCCTTAGAAATAACTAACCAGTTATCATACACTTCCTTGAATATTTAGGAAGCACAGGCTCAATACCACCTATAGTTGTGCCATTCCTTCGACAGTCATGGGTCCCATAATAAGGGCTTAAGGTTTCATACACTTCTACGCCACTGCATTCTGTAGTGACGTAGGGTCTGGAGGAAGGCACCACAGCATATGGCAGTGGACACAGACATCAGACACTTCTGGAAGTATTGAGTATGGAAGTCTTATGGAGGCTGCAGTTCTGGAACAGGTGGAAGGTAGGAGACACAAGCCTTCAGAGAGGTTAGTATACTAGCACCTTTCTTATAGGGACCTATCACTGGGAAATATTTAAAGACCTAGCAGGGTTCCTAAGAAAAAACAGAGCACACAAGCATCGACACCCCCTTCTACTGGTGCCAAAAACATTATTTATTTCCTTAGAATCTCCTTGTTGCTTGATGAGCCTTTATGTAACATCTTATAGCATATATGATCTGAAGAGGGGCCAGCAGTACTTTATGAAATATGGAAATTAGTTCCACACTATCCACTCAATGTACCCCCTGAGATTGGAGTCCTTGTATCGATACATTAACTAGATGGGCTAACTCCTACTCTTCCTTGCGGTCAAGAGATACACCTACAATATCATAGCCAACTCCCTAGTAGCAGTTACCTTAAAAATATCATAGAGATATTCCACAGAAGTGTGGCAGATGAGTGCAGCATCAAGTAATTCAGGAGTCTCTCTCCCACTCTAGACCAATACCAAAGAAAATCTGATCATATTGGCATCTTTACAATGTAGGAGACTGGCCGACTCCTGCTGGAGCTACTGCTATTGTGTGAAGGTGTCCTATGTTTATACTTATGATAATATATAAACTACTGTGTGAAGCTTGGTGACAACAAGTCTGACCTGTAGTGAAATCCTGATGGGCATGGAGTCACATCGGCTGCTTTAAGGAATTAGTTAATTAGCTCATGTTAATTTATGTTTCTGGTTACAAGTGTATTGTTAGAGTAATATGAGCAGGAGAGCGGAACCTCCTCTTTAACTGTATATAAGACTTGTATTTTTGGTTCTAATAAACAGTCCATGTTCAGCAATCAAATGAGTATCGTCTTGTTTTGTGCTTGGGAGTGGTTGGAATATCTGATATCTACATTCAGACTGGAAGGAAGTGGTATATGGCGAAAGCACTCAAGTGGAGTGTGGGACCTTTCGTTACCCACTCCTCCTCTAAGTTTTAGTTTTACCTGAATTCCCCTTCCAGAGGCCTATTTGTGCATGAGAGCAGTCTAACCTGAGTCAGTGAACGCAACTTATTTCCACTCCACACTATGAGAGTAAAGCATTAGAAGCATTGGATTCACCACTTCTAACCCATTCCTTCTTAAAGGGTCACTAAAGGAAAACATTTTTTTAGCTAAATAGCTTCCTTTACCTCACAGCAATCCTGGTTTCATGTCCTCATTGTTCATTTTTGCTTTGAAGTTGCTGTAATCCTTCCCTGATCTCAACATGTCCTGCTTGTCTGTTTTCTTATGAAAAAGGTCATGGGAGCTTCTCTCTGTGGTCTCTGATCAAGGAGGTGTGATTACTGTGTGTCTAAAACCCCTCAGAACCTATCGGTTTCATTTTAAAAACAAACACTGCCCTGTATTGGCTCTGTGTCTTTGTATTTTACAGAAGCATGAAACTAGATGAAAAACGAAACTGAAACTGCTGGCACATTATATGATTGATTTTTATCTATTTTTAATCATTTTTTAAATTTAAGGTCTTTAATGCCATCTGAAGGGTAGGATTTCCATCAGGTCACTGAGTGAGGGAAGGGAGGGAAAATCTCTCTAGCGGAGACACATACAGTAATTAAAACACTTTGGGCCAGATTCACGTAGTCCAGAGCATCTTTGCTCTGGAGTAACGCTTCTCATTTGCGTTGCGCTGCCGATTTTTTAGGAGCAAGTGCTGTCATTCATGAAGCACTTGCTCCTAAAGTTGCGGCAGCGCATCACAAATGAGCCGGCGGAATTCAAATTGGGCGGGTACGGGGCGTGTAGTATGCTAACTACGCGCGATCCCGCCGCCGACGTACTGCGCATGCGTCGAGTGTCAAAACATCCCCGTGCGCATGCTCCAAAATCTGTGAATGAACGTCAATGACGTCACATTCCCATTCATGACCGTTTTACGCAAGCGACGTTTTTTTTTTTTTTCCCGACGCGATGACGACGCCTATACCTAACATAGGATACGCCAGCCCCATGTAGGTATAACTATGCGCCGCGTATCCCGTCCGGAAACGTCGTAACGTCACTGCGTCGCGCCGGATTTCGATCGTGAATTGCCGATTTCCGCTCATTAACATATTTTTTGAGCGTAAATCGGCGGGAACGCCCCCGGCGCCATTTTTAAGTTGAAGTAACGATGCGATGGCGAAACTCAGTTACGCTCACCGCATCGGAACTTCAACCCGGCGTTTCTTGTTTTCTGGTTACAGAAAACAGAAACGCCGGCTCAAAGCCACTGTTACGCTGGCGGATCACTCGATCCGCCAGCGTAACCTTTGCTGAATCTGGCCCTTTAGGTGAAACTGAAGGTACCTACATCAGTTCTCTTATTTCTGTCTCTGACATTGGAGAAATTCCCATACTAATGGATGATAACCCCAATGGAACTGTCACGTACCTGAAAAGAAACCAAGATGATGAGGACAGCATTTCATATCCCCTGGCTGAGCACCCCTGAAAGGGAGAAACAGGGTGCAAAGGGACAGAAGGAACACAAGTGCCAGAAAATGTAGTTTGCAGAAACCTACCAGGATAATTTAGGACTTTTGGGCAAGAGTAAGTGAAGTGTCATCAGGAAAACCAATAAAGGTTAAAGGGGAACTTAAGTTCACTAGAGGGTTCAGGATAGCAGAATTCATTAAAGACACTGGCAGGTATGGCATTATGATCAGCTCCCAGGGCATCTCTGACTCTCCCATCATCTCCAGGAGAGGCTGAGTGCGGGCGGACCTGGGGGAGTTTGTTTGCCGCCCCCCCCAAAAGTTTAGCACCAGCCTCCACTACTTGCATATTCTCTCTCTATGTTGTTTTTGAGTCATTCAACACACGATTGACTCAACATCTATAAGTTGTCAACCTAGTATCATCTGAAGTCACCAGGGCTGATGTCCTGTCTAAACCATGAATATTTAATAGTTCAAGAAAACAAAAACAGAATAATCAACACTCCCTTATCTTTGCTCTCACCTTGACTGAGGTGATTAGTATATAATTAATAATTTAACTATTGACAGGTTCATTTGCCATCTTGCTTCGTGTACGAGAGTGTTTTTACTTCATACTTGTCTATTATAGTAGATTTGGTTTGACTTTGTAAACCATAAGAAGTTATTATAATCAGCATAATTGGGATGAATAGCAAATGAGGTGTCAAGAAGTGTCTAATTGGCTGTTTATTGCTCAGAATTGATTGCTTGGTTGTTTCGGCATTTGTCAGGAGGAAAAAAAAAATTCTTGCGCTAGTGCTATGTAAAAAAGTCAAAATTATATCAATAAAGAGCGTGGTGTTATAAGCGCACTCCTTACGGTTACTGTATGTTTTATAAAAAATGAAAATGAGAGTTTGTGCTTCACCACAATTTCTGTAAATTGAGACAATATCAATGAAATTCACCATTAGGCAAAACGAACTGTCAATGAGTCCACAGCAAAGACCAATTTAAATGCCAAGCAAATGCAAACCCTAACTCCAAAGTAAGACAGAAATGCCCCAAGTGCCACCTTTATGACTAAGTCCCGTGGGTGGGGCGTAACACGTCGGGGCATTGCCTAAACGAAGCTGTGCTGAGGCTGCTGTTATCTAAGTGACTGCCAGGCTCCTTGGTGTGTGACACTTGGGGCATTTCTTGCTTGTTTGATGTAGTGTACTGAGCCAGGACAGGCTCTTCCCAGCCAGCACCCTTCAGTGTGAGTCGCCGGATATTTTTTTTCAGCAGAACACCGCTTTAAGCCCACCCTCTCCCACCAGATCTTATTAGACATGTCCACTACCGAAAAAGTATTTTTATTTTCTCTGCATTCGTTACTTTGGATAATTCATAACTTTGGATGCATTTGTATTCGTTACGTTCACTAACAGTTACTTTAGCCAAATTTAAACGGATATTCCAATAAAAATGTTAATCGAATCAATACCAAATTAGCTGCTATGGCGCAGAGACCAGAATTACTGACTTTAGCTATTTACCTATAATTTAATAGTTTATAATAACAAATATTAATAATAATAACTATAATAATAGTTAATATATTAATTTAAAAAAATGATCCGAATGTAATCAATTTATTAAACTCGTAGGTTAAAGCGGATCTCCACCCTAAAGTGAAGATCCGCTGATCGGAACCCTCCCCCCCTCCGGTGTCACAATTGACACCTTTTAGGGGGGAGGGGGGTGCAGGTATCTGCAACCACTTCCGGCCCGCAGTCTCGGGCAAAAGTCTGTTTTTTTGGCGACATCCCGTCGCCCCCCCGTTGTGTGCTGGGAACGCTCGGCTCCCAGCACACAGCGGGAGCCAATCGGCGGGCGCAGCGCGACTCGCGCATGCGCCGTAGGGAACCGGGCAGTGAAGCCGCAGCGCTTCACTTCCTGGTTCCCTCACCGTGGATGGAGGGGGGAGCAGCAGGGTGACGAGCGATCGCTCGTCCTCTGCTGCGGACGCCGCTGGACTCCAGGACAGGTAAGTGTCCTAATATTAAAAGTCAGCAGCTGCAGTATTTGTTGCTGCTGGCTTTTAATATTTTTTTCTGCTGAACCATCCGCTTTAAGTCGTATTTCATTCTTTCAGATTTTTGCATTTTTTGGATTTTCATTCTTTCAGGTTTTCGTTCTTTCGGATTTTAAATATAGAATATTGTTACCCCAATTGGGACTTTGAAAGTAGATTAGGAGAGACAGTAGAGATGTATAACAAAGTTTAAAAAGTATACCTATTTTTTATTAAATGAGTAAAAACATGATGACCACATGGTCACAACTGCATCACATCATAACATCCATTACATGCATAGGCGTGCACACAGGGTGTGCCAGGTATGCATAGGCACACCCTAGTCACCCTGTGCTGCTTCGCCACAGAGAAAGAGACTCCGGAATATTTGTCCTCTGCCCCTTTCTCTGTCTCAAAAGTGAGATATCAGGGGTCTCTCTAGGCCTCTGATATCTCACCAAAGCCCCCCAATGAAAAAATTGTAACAGAAAATAATAAAAAATTATTGTACAAAAATATTGTAAAAAATAATAATAAAAAATTGTAAAAAGCAATAATAAAAAAATAATAAAAATAAACTACTGACAACAGTCCCTGCCCACTGACACCATCCACTGTTCTGCTGACACCATCCATGTCCCTACTGCCATATATATATACACACTTGTGGGTTTGAGCTTTGGGGTGCACACCCTAATGTAATAGGCTGCGCACACTTATGATTACATGAGAACATCTAATTCCATGTAGACACAACCATTTTTAATGTCTTGGAAAAAAAACAATGTTTTTCTCAATGTAATTCCTCTCAAGCCTGCCTGCCTGCCTGCCTGCACACGATCATCATAAAAAATACAACACGTACGACGGCACTATAAAGGGGAAGTTCCATTCGAATGGCGCCACCCTTTGGGCTGATTACGCTAATTTTCCATCTCATAACTTGCTCCTGAGCATGCACATTTTTTCCCGTCGTTAAAGTATACACACGACTATTTTTCATGACGAGAAAAACAAGAAAAAATAGAGCATGTTCTACATTTTTAATGCCCATTTTTCTCATCGAGAAAAATGCTCTGGAGCCTACACACGACCAATTATAAAAATTGCTTTTTCTTGTCATGAAAAATGGTCGGGTGTATGCGGCATAAGGCTCGGATACAATAGAACACCATGTTGGCCCTGATAAGGCGACAGGCCAAATTACTTGTACATGTTCACCAAGAATGCCTACGCATTTCGTAAATATATGTTCCCTCGTAAAAATGGGGGCATATATACAGAATCATCATAAGTATAGAGGAAATGTATGTAGAAATAGCATTCTCCAATAAGTGTGCCATCGGACACATCAAGACCGGACAGGATGGGGCCAAGTCAATAGATTCCCGCACATAGAGGGACCATACAGCGATAGAGGATGTATGTGTAATACCCACAATGGTGATTTTGCCAACCCATCTAAGAATTGGTAAGCTGCAATATATTAAATGCTTTCGGTTTAATACCACTTTAAGCCCATTTGCGGCCATTGTTTTGCTCTTCATGTCTCCTATAGCTTGTTGCAGATTTTTTCTTTTTTCTGTATAATTATATTTCAGGGGTTTACAAACACTCAGGAATTGCAGACAGCAATTTCATGTATATGCTGATTAGGTGTAAAGCCAGTAATGAGGAAATATATCTAAATCTGCTGCGCTCACTTGATTGTACTCAGCCCAGGAAAAGAATTACGCTGTGTTTCCCAAATAAATTTTAAGTAGCTGAGAAGTGAATAACCGAGATGAAATATCAGAGACAGAGATCATTTGTAAAACATAAACACTTTGAAACCGAACGTATTTCATCCAGCACTTAAAGATGCACTTCAATCAGAATTGGAGATTATTAAATATGTGTATCCAGTCTACCTGGGTTCTGTTTTCAATAAAAAAAAAAAATAGGAAGCAACACAGGGCTACCCGCACTACCTATAGTGGGATTATGGACAAAATCAAAAATGGCATACAGTATATGAAGCATTCCACTTGAAGACCAGGCCTTTTCTAGCACCTTTTGTTTGTAAGTTTAAATCTGTATTTTTTAGCAGAGACCCTAGGGAATAAAATGGCGATTGTTGCAAATTTTTTTGTCACATTGTCACAATATATACCCCAATTTTTTGTATAATATGAAAGATGATGCTACGTTGAGTAAATAGATACCTAACATGTCACTCTTTAAAATTGAGACTAGTGGTAGATGAACATACAGCTCAGGAAGTTCCAAAGCATAAGCAATCCTAAGTCAACAACTCTGAAACAATCTCTTCAAGGGTTAGCAAGAACAGTCACTAGGGTCTCTGTCACTCTGGCTTTTAATCACTGTGCCCTGTGTACTTGGGTGCCTTCCTCTAGTACCAGCCACATTCTGTACTGTGAGCATCCAGGCCACATGCTCAGTGGACTTCCTCCAAACTGCTCTCTGCAACTTTAGGAATAGGTCCCACAGCTCCCCCGAGCAGAAGCCCCGTTGGCCTCTTGCAGACTTTAGCTAAGTGACCCAGAGGGCCATAGCCCTTTAGACTGGCTCTTCTCCACCACAAACAAGGACCCTGTTCCAATCCCCAGCCTATTTATGCACACATCAGCCCCCTGCTGGTCATTCTCCTTCCAAGGGATTGGCTGAGGCTGTATGAATATGTAAGTCCAGGGTCTGACTCTTCCAACCCACTAAATTCTAGAACTCACTAGAACAACGTTTTTCAACCAGTGTCCCCGGGTGTCCCGCGGCAAAATGACCCCAAATATTGGCAGCTATGGCTGCTATCTAATGCAACGTTTTTCAACCAGTGTTGGTTGTTGTGCAGCTCTGACCTTTCTTCTTTCAGTGTATGTGTACACATGTCTGTTAGTGTGTGTGTGATAAAAGTAGTTCTGATGGTACAGGAATAGGGGGGGTCAGGATTAGAAGTAACATACATACAGACAGATGTACGTGTGTCTGTTTGTGTGCGTGCGCATCTGTCTGTATGTATGTTACTTTTAATCCTGACCCCCCTATTCCTGTACCATCAGAACAACTTTTGTAGGGTTCGAGATAGCAGCAAGGACTGCTGCTCCTCTGAAAAGCAATTTGTGTTCATATCGCTTTTCAGGGGCATTTGTCAGCCAGTAAAGAGGCATATCTTGCCTCCTCACCACCTGTTTTAAGCCCGTAAATGCAATGCACACAGTTGCGGGGTAGTTGCAGTGCAGCCACATTATCCCTGGGTATACCTCCAGCTGCAGCCACAGCATGTTTACACCCCCAGCTGTTGCCTCTGCAGCTAAAGGGGCAAAAGTTGGGGGTGGTAAAAACAGCTCAAACATGTGGTTTTACTGCCCCTCCAGCCTGATATGTGAACAAGCTCTTGGTTCTGTGTGGATGCGTGCTGCGTGTAGGGCAGCCCATTCATTTCCTTACCCGCAGTAATGCGGGGAAAGAAGTCCCCGACCCTTTTTTTTTAATTGTGCCACAACAAAAGCAACCCATGTTTGCCAATGGATGGGGCACCATTAAGAATTAATGGCACCCCTAAAGAGCAGAGCATTTGTCTGTGTGTCAAGAACAAGCGCGATTTTGCGTGTGTTCCGCAACACACATCGACGTGAACCAAGCCTTGGACACGTGAACCAAGCTTTGGACAGGGGTGCCTCAAGACTGAAAATACTTTTCAAGGGCGCCCCGACTGGAAAAAGGTTGAGGAACACTGCACTAGAAAGCAGGGGGAAGTAGTTTGGCCTGCAACCAGCATTACCCAGAACAGCCAATGGCAATCAAACTCTGCCCCAGTGGCTTCAGAAGAGCCACAACTAACTTTGCCTTCATCCTACTAGCAACCTAACTAGGAGGGCACTACGTACGTTTTTCTGTGATACCCGGACATGGACTGGGACACAGCATTGGCATTACAGAGGGTCAAGGTGTTAGACTGCCACAGTCTTCCAGGCTGGGTCTTTTCCACCAGGACAAAGACCCTACTGTTCCAGCCACCAGCCTATTAATACACACATCAGCCCTGTACTGGTCATTGTCCTTCCAAGGGATTGGCTGAGGCTGTATGAATATGTAAGTCCAGGGTCTGCCTCTCCCAACCCACTTAATTCTAAAACGCACTAGAAAGCAGGGGGGAGTAGTTAGGCCTGCGACCAGCATTACCCAGAACAGCCAAGAGCAATCAATCTCTGCTCCAGTGGCTTCAGAAGAGCCAAGACTAGATTTGCCTTCATCCTACTAGCAACCTAACTAGGAGGGCACTACGTACGGTTTTCTGTGATAGTTGAACATGGCCTGGGACACAGCATTGGCATTACAGAGGGTCAAGGTGTGAGACTGCCATAGCCTTCCAGGCTGGGTCTTCTCCACCAGGACAAGGACCCTACTGTTCCAGCCCCCAGGCAATTTATACACACATGAGCCCCCTACTGGTCATTGCCTTTCCAAGAGAATGGCTGAGGCTGTGAGAATGTAAGTCCAGGGTCTGCCTCTTCCAACCCACTTAATTCTAGAACTCACTAGAAAGCAGGGGGAAGTAGTAGAGCCTGCAACCAGCATTACCCAGAACAACCAAGCGCAATAAACTCTATTCCACTAGCTACAGAGGAGCCAAACTAAATTTACCCTCATCTTACTAGAAACCTAACTAGGTGGGCATTACATACAGTTTTCTGTGATACTGGGACATGGCATGGGATACAGCATTGGCAGGACACAGGGTCAGGGTGTGGGACTGCCTCGAAAAATCAAGGACAGTTGGTATCTATGAAAAAAGTTCCATACCTTTAAGAAGAGCACATTGCCCAATTTAGGAAAACAATGGGTTAAACCTTCCCAGCATGGCTCTAAGTTATTGCATCCACTCTGTTTTTAGACAGGCCTGAAAGACACAATTGACTGAAAAAAAGAGGGCAATCACGCTTCAGTTACATAATTTTGAGTTAATTACATGGCGTGTTGATATATCTCTTTCGTAGCGGCTTCATGTCAACGAGGATGTTTTCTCTCAATCAAGCAGCATTTAATTAACATACATTAACTACCTTTTCAAATGGAATTCAATTTGTCTGGCATTTGAAACCTAGCATCAGACTTTTTAATGTTCTGATGTGTGAAAGTACTTCACACACAAATGTGCGATAGCCATTAATGCTTTGTGCAAAATGGCTGTTACGGAGTCATAATGGCCTATTGCTCTTCAATTAAGCTTCTTCTGGGGTTCGCTGGTGCCAAAGCTTCGGAGCCGTTAGTCTTGGAGTTTCACTATGGGGAGTGTTAAAGAGAGCAAGCTGAAGATTATACAGTGCTGCTTTGCAACCCGGGGCTTTGCACACAGTCATGCAAGAGCATTAAACTGTGCAACGCGTTAAATAATTGCCAAACCAAACAAGGCTCCAGTATTTCAATTTGCCTTAAAGACCATTGCATCTCACTTATAATCCATTAGCTCAGAACTAAATCATTCTTATTAGGGGAATATTTTAGCTTATAGAGTGGTAAAGTGGCAGATATTTGTATTATGCATGTAAAGTGTCCTGCGTGGAAGCAGGGAAGCAGATTCATACTCAGTTCTGTCTGCAGTCGGCACAAAAACGTTTGCCAAGGAAATCAGGCATTGGCTACTTCTAAAAAAATAAGGACAAAAGCTTATACTGTAGTTCATATTTTAATCCCTTCTTCGAGAAATTTGGTATACAGTATAGTATTGCTTTACCCTTAATGCTGCCTCTTAGCTGACATTTATTTGAGCTTCAAAGCCCAGGAGGTGATGTGGCTTCTGTATCATGTGTAAACTGCGATGGGTTCTCACAGCAGTCACATGATCTGGAGCCTGTCCCGGTGGCACTGGATCAAAATCCATGACCAAGAGCTGCCAGTGAAAGCTTGGTCAGTATGCTGGGAGCACCCTCAACATCAACCCACAATGGAAGGCTGGACGTTAAAGCTTTCTAGACCTTGAAGCCACATACATCACTGGCCACTTTATCATAAATTTTGCTCCATATTGACATGATAGCATCATGCAGTTGCTGCAGATTTGTTGGCTGTACATCCATGATGCGAGTCTCCAGTTTCACCACATCCCAAAGGTGCTCTTTCGGATTAAGATCTGGTGACTGTGGAGGCCATTGTAGTACAGTGACCTCATGGTCCAGTGGTGAGATGATTGGAGCTTTGTGACATGGTGCATTATCCTGCTGGAAGGATCCATCAGAAGATGGGTACACTGTAGTCACAAAGGGTTGGACCAGTGGCGACTGGTGTGATGACAAACAATGCACCCACAGCCAGCCTCCAGTCGGGTCAATCGCAGCCCCACACTTACCCCATCAAGCGGGCAGCGTTTGTGCCGCGGCTTCTCATTCGTCTCCTCATGGCAGGTGTGCGCCTCCTTCTCCTAGGTGGCCAATAGGATCGCCTGTTTTTTCAGTCAATTGGGTGGCAGGTCCACGTCCTGATTGTCTGGGAGGAGAATCAGTGTGACAATAGCGAATATTCAAGAGTCGATGTGTTGTGAAAAACCCTCTATAAAGATCTATTGATCCACCTATCTCTCCATCAAACTTAGCCCTGAAGAAAGGGGAAAATTTTGAGCCTCTGATGAAGAGAAAGGTATGGGTATGGCATTCCAAAGCAAGGGAATGTGAGTAGTCCCATAAAGTTAATTTAGTCCTTCCACCACTTCAGGCTTCCCTCCTTGGTGGAAGGTAAACAAATCAGGCCCAACTGCTTACATATCAATCTGGTCCAGTGTACCCACATAGAGAAAACCAGTAATCATTCTCCACCTATGTTGCTCCGTTGATTTACTGATCTCTCCATCACTCCTCCAATCTCTCTATCAAACTCAAACCCTGAAGAAGAAGTAGATCTTTGAGCCTTTAAAATGCAAAGCAAGGGAAGGTCATGTGTATGGGCATCTCAAAGCAAGGCAATGCGAGAAGTCCCTTAAAATGCATACAATCCTTCCACCACTTCAGTCTTTCCTCATCAAACACAAGGCTCGCAGGCCGAATCCGGCCCTCCAGGCCATTTCATGTGGCCCTTGCACTGTAATGTAAGGGAGTGTGGGGGACTCAACTTCTGATGGTGGGGTGGGGTGTAGGATGACCACATTTCCAAACTGCCATTCAGAGACACCCCCCCTTCCCAAAAATCAGCTTGTGCTGTAAAAAATCACAGCATAGTGATTGGACACAAGAGGTGGGATTTATGTTTTCTCCAATCACAAGCAGGGGGTGGGGATTGTGCTTCTTCAGGCATTCCCGGCCAGGGCATGTACTGTCAGTGAGTAAAGCAGTCATGTGGCGGCCTTTTTTGGGGGCATCAGATTAGCCTGGGGGGGGGTGGCTGTGTCAGCTTCATTCCGGGACACTGTATTGTCCTGAAATGAAGGGGCCCGGGAAGACCTGCAAAATGCCGGACTGTCCCGGGCAATCTGGGAGACGTGGTCACGGTAGTGGGGTGTCTTGAGACATCTAATGTGAGGGGAGGGGATGCGCTTGGCATCTAATCTTACAGATACAACCGACCCTTTTGAGGGCAATCATAATGCTGTTGCGGTCCACAATGAAATTGAGTTTGACATCCCTGTCCTAAGGGGAAGGTAAACGATTGAGGCCCAACTACCTACATGTTGATTTGGTCCAATCTACTAGACATGTGCACAGAAAAAAAATTTGTTTTTTTTGTTCTGTTTCGTATCGTTCCGTTTTTTCGTTTTCGTTCGTTTTTCGTAAGACGCCCATTTTCCTGTTTGTTCCCGTTTGTTTTTCGTATGACGCGATTTTTTCGTATTACGATCGTTTCGTATTTTCGTTACTGTTTTATTTTTGTACATGCGGGATGGTTCGTTATTCTTTTTAATTCATGTTCGTTACTTGTTAGACAATAATTTTCGTGAATTTTCGTCAATGATTTGCAGTATCTTGAAACCCTTTTCTTTTGCTATTTTCAGTCGTATGTTCATATGACATCTATAACAAAAGATTTGCATTCTGTATTTTAAATTCCTTTTTTCTGTTCGTATTTTGGATTCAAAATACAGCATGCAAATCTTTTGTTATAGATGTCATATGAACAATGAACATAGGACTGAAAACAAACAGAAAAAGGATTCAAACAAAATACAGAATGTAAATCTTTTGTTATAGATGTCATTTTTGTTCTTTTGCCGTTTTCGTTTTGTCGTTTTTTTTCGTCGGATCATTCGTTCGTATTTGCGGTTGTTCGTTATGCGGCTCATTCGTAATCTCGTAGTTTTCGTATTTTGGTGCTTTAATTTTTCGTATGTACACATTATCCTGCGGGTACGAAAATGAACATTTTCGTACGAAAATAACATTCGTACGAACGGGAATGCACATATCTACAATCTACCCCCATATACAGTAGATAACCAGTAATCATACTCCATCTATAATGATCCATTGATCCACTGATCTCTCTATCAGTGCTCCAATCTCTCCATCAAGCCCTGAAGAAGAGGGAGACCTTTGAGCACCTGAAATATGTTGTATTATCTCAAGTGAAAAAATATCGATATTGAAAGTGCATGAACTCTTATGCCGCGTACACACAATGATTTGTTGTAAAAACAACGTTTTTTAAAAATGTCATTTAAAACGATCGTGTGTGGGCTTCAGAGCATTTTTCGGGTTCTGAAAAACAAGCAAAAGAAATTTCGAACATGCTCTATTTTTTCACGACGTTTTAAACGTTGTCATTTCCGTGTGTGGGCTTTAACGATGTGAAAAACCTGTGCATGCTCAGAAGCAAGTCATGAGACGGGAGTGCTCCTTCTGGTAAAACTAGCGTTCGTAATGGAGTAAGCACATTTATCACGCTGTAACGCGCAAATCGTTTTTTACTAACATGAAATCAGCAAAACCAGCCCAAAGGTTGGTGTCATCCGCATGGAACTTCCCCTTTATAGTGCCGCCGTGTTGTACGTCACCGCGCTTTGCTAGAGAATTTTTTTTTTTTTTTACGATCGTGTGTAGGCAAGGCCGTTTTAATGATAAAGTTGAAAAAAAATAGTTTTTTTCTAGAGCCTAAAAAACATAGGGCCAGATTCACGTACATCGGTGCATATATAGACCGGCGAAAATTTAGATTTACGCCGGAGTATCTCGAGATACTCCGGCGTAAGTGCTTTGTGAATCTGGCCCATAGTTTTTTACAACTCGAAAAATGATCGTGTGTACGCGGCCTAAGACCTTTGTTTGGTCCTCTCATTGGACTTTGTACATGTTAATTACCACACTGGCTGAAAAGAATACAAAATCTTTATTCAAGTTTGGCGATTTACATTTATATATTATTAAAGGTCTCCCAGGTATGTCCACCAAGGCATTTTGATGTTTATCAAATAGAAGGACAAGAAGAAGGCATTGAACAGATTTTATATCCGCACCTGCAGGAGACCAGGTAGTTTTTGCAAACGACCCCACTAACTGGTTGTGATATTATATTTTTAACTTTATTGGCTGCCAGGTTTCAGCGTAATCTAAATGGCAAAACCTTTTGTATCCTGAGCAAGAAAGGTGAAGCATTCATTTTATTATTTAGCTGTGAGACAGGGTCATAAAATAAAGGCATAATGTGAATTGAACTCTCCAAGATAATTGAGAGCGCTGCTGTAAGGGCCTAGGGGAGGCACTGTATTGGAAGTGCGCCGGAGATCTCCAGACAGTTCATAAGGAGCTGCTTGAACATTCGGCAAAAGACGGAGACAGAGTAAAGGGAGGTGATAAAAAAACCAAAGCAGTTCAAAGAAAACTCAGCAGGCAGACGGAATGTCTGATCACTTAAAGGAAACCTGTCATGGAGGCCACCATTAATGACCTTGGCTAGTTAAAAAGTAAACTGCCACGTGCACAAGCAACTCTAGGGTATAAGCAACAATGAGACAGTAAGTATCTGCCCAAGAAATATTAGAATCTACTTACTGTTCTCTAAAATCGGCCTGGGGGCAACCTTACTTAATATATATATAACAGACAAAAGGCAATGGCATATCAATGTAGTGCAGGAATTTGCTTGACTAGGGTACCACAGTCTCCAAACCTGTACCTCGTTACCGCATGTGCCTCCACCACCTATAACTAAGAACAAATTAGATATGTGCATTCCCGTTCGTACGAATGTTATTTTCGTACGAAAATGTTAATTTTCGTACCCGCGGGATAATGTGTACATACGAAAATGGTAAAGCACCAAAATACGAAAACGACGGGATAACGGATGAGCCGCATAACGAACGAACGCAAATACGAACGAACGATCCGACGGGAAAAAACGACAAAACGAAAAATGGCAAAATAACGAAAATGAAATCTGTATCAATAGATTTGCATTGTGTATTTTGTTTGAATCCGTTTTGTGTTCGTTTTCAGTTGTATGTTCATTGTTTAATGACATCTGTAACAAAAGAATTTCATTATGTATATTGAATGAATTCCCTTTTCTGTTTGTATTGTATATTCAAAATACTGAAGGCAAATCTTTTGTTATAGGTGTCATATCAACATACGAAAATAACAAAAGAAACGGGTTCAAATGCAAATCTTTTGTTTATGTTTTTTTTGCATGGCCAGAGAGTTAGGCTGGCCATACATGATACAATTTTCTGTGCAATTTCCTTTAGATTTACCTTCAACTATGTAGTGCAAGGGCCTGCCTGATTGCATACAATTGAAAGTGTTGTTTAGTTTGACCTCATATTATATGGTTTTTGGTAAATCTAAAAGAAAATTGTACAAAAAAAATTGAACATGTATGGCCAGCCTCACTGAAAGCAGCTTCTCTTTTGTGCTGAGTAGTGAGTACACTTGTACAGTAAAGCCAAATAAACTTTTCTGTGGATTTTCATCTGAAGGGAGTTCAGTTGGCCAGACTTTTGAACCCAAAAATGGTTTTCTGATGCAGTTTAAAAACAAACAAATTTTCTGAGAACGATCGGAAAACTATCGTTTTTATGTTTGTTGTTAAAACAGTCTGACCAAGTGTATGGGGCTTAACAATAGTATTGTTAAGCCCCATACACTTGGTCAGACTGTTTTAACAACAAAATTTGTTTGTTTTTAAACTGCATCAGAAAACCATTTTTGGGTTCAAAAGTCTGGCCAACTGAACTCCCTTCAGATGAAAATCCACAGAAAAGTTTATTTGGCTTTACTGTACAAGTGTACTCACTACTCAGTACAAAAGAGAAGCTGCTTTCAGTCACTGAGGCTGGCCATACATGTTCAATTTTTCTTGTACAATTTTCTTTTAGATTTACCAAAAACCATATAATATGAGGTCAAACTAAACAACACTTTCAATTGTATGCAATCAGGCAGGCCCTTGCACTACATAGTTGAAGGTAAATCTAAAGAAAATTGCACAGAAAATTGTATCATGTATGGCCAGCCTAACTCTCTGGCCATGCAAAAAAAACATAAACAAAAGATTTGCATTTGAACCCGTTTCTTTTGTTATTTTCGTATGTTGATATGACACCTATAACAAAAGATTTGCCTTCAGTATTTTGAATAAACAATACAAGCAGAAAAGGGAATTCATTCAATATACATAATGAAATTATTTTGTTATAGATGTCATTGAACAATGAACATACAACTGACACTAACAAAAGAAAAGCATTCAAGATACACAGAATGCAAATTGACGAAAATTCACGATAATTATTGTCTAACAAGAAACGAACATGAATTAAACAGAATAACGAACCATTCCGCATGTACGAAAATAAAACGGTAACGGAAATACGAAACGATCGGAATACGAAAAAATTGCGTCGTACGACAAACGAACGGTAACGAACGGGAAAACGGGCGTCTTATGAAAAACGAACGGAAACGAACAGACGGGATCATACGAAACGGAACAAAAAAAAAAATGAAAACATTTTCTGTGCACATGTCTAGAACAAATAACGAACGGCACCATGACCAGTGTAGTCAAGATTGTAGTCAAGCTATTTCTAATTTTGTTACCACCCCTTAAACCCCACACTCACATTACCATACCCCCATACAATGATAAGACCAGACAAGAGTTTGGAGTATAAATGGCCATAACAGCCTTTTATTATTAACCAAAATATTTTAATAATTTACAAATAATTTCCAAATAACCTTTGCAACGACACTTTTAAAACCCACAGCCTGTTGGTCTTTGACGGCACCCCGAACTTCACATTTTCCACCACCACAATGCAGGACCTTTTTACCATACCAGGCCTCCAGCCGAACCAGCTCGGAGACAACCCCTTTTCCGCAGTGCAACCAATACCGTATTCCAGCAGACACCGTTCCACGGATGAGCCCCCCACCACTTCCATCACATCTGTTTTCTGCCACCATCAAAGACCAAAGACACCGCTGCTATGACAACCCGAAATCCATTGATCCTGAAATAGAAGAAAACAAAGAAAACACACAAAGACAAACCAGAGGGAGGGTGGGTGGGAAAACTGCTTCCTTCTGTCTTCCTCACCAACTGAGAATGTTCCCGGAAGTTCCCGCCTCCACATTTTATACAGCTCCACCCACTCTCCAGCACTTTACTCCTGAATCCTCCTCTTACATTCTTACCAACTTAACCCTTTTGTTGACTCTCCTTTACACCTTGTCATGTCCAACCCTTCACTATTTTTCCTTTGTCTTTTCTCGTTCCGGGCCTCTCTATCTGGAGTAAATTTTGCCAGGTTGGCCTTTTATTAACAAATAAACAAATATAGCATTACTTAAAACAGAAACATTATACTGTAGTTTCGGGAATATAAGGCGAACAGGCGTTCAAGACGACCCCCTAATTCTACCGTATTTCTACAGTTTTTGCCTATACTCACTGTACATAGGGCGACCCCCCCCCCCCTTCTGAGGCTTCATATTGCCTATACAGTAAAACCTTGGATTGCGAGGGTATAAAAGAGAAGAGAGGCACCTCTAAGGCCCCTTTTCGCACTGGGGCGTTTTTTGAGCATTATTCAAGTGTTTTTCGAGAGTTTTCGCTGTAAAAACTCTTATGCCGCGTACACACGGTCGTTTTTTGCGATGAAAAAAAACGACGTTTTCTGTGAAGTAAAAAACGACGTTTTTGAAACGTCACTTTTCAAAGACAATTTTGCATACACACCATAGTTTTTTCACAAAAAGCAAGGTTACGTTCACCACTCTTTTCCATTGAAGCTCGCTTCATAACTAGCTTCTGGGCATGCGCGGGTTGAAAAACGTCGTTTTGAACGACGTTTTTGCTACACACGGTGACTTTTTGTGAAACAAAAAACGACGTTTTGAAAAACGACACAAAAAATTCAAGCATGTTGGAATTTTTTTTTGGTCGTTTTTTTGAAGACAAAAAACGACGTTTTGCCCACACACGATCAATTTAAATGACGTTTTAAAAAACGTCGTTTTTTTTCATCGCAAAAAACGACCGTGTGTACGCGGCATTAGTGTAGCAATAACCCTTGATGGCTCCTCTCTTCTCTTTTATACTCAGTTGTGACATGACGCTACTCTTATGTCAAGACATCACTTGTATATCAAGGCAAAATGTATTAAAAAAATGTATTAAAAAATGTTGCTTGTCTTGCAAAGCGCTCTTAAATCAAGTTACTCTCAAACCAAGGTTTTACTGTATTTCCTTCTTCCTAATGGAAGTTGGAGCCATACCGCGCTGAGCCAATCACGGCGAGTGTTGTATTCTATTAATGAATACAAAGCCTGCTCGGATTGGCAGAGGCTGTAATATCATCAGCCCGCGCCTCTCTTATGCCGCATACACACGACCGTTTTTTGGGTTGTAAAAAATGTTTTTAATGGTCTAGAAAAAACAATGTTTTTTTCAACCCGATCGTTAAAACGGCCTTGCCTACACACGATCGTGAAAAAAAACAAGCTCTAGCAAAGCGTGGTGACGTACAACACGTACGACGGCACTATAAAGGGGAAGCTTTGTATTCATTTTTTTTTTTCATATAATGTGCCTGCAGTTTCAGTTTAGTTTTTCATCTAGTTTCATGCTTGTGTGAAGTACAGAGACACAGAGCCAATACAGGGCAGTGTTTGTTTTTAAAATGAAACTGATTGGTTCTGAGGGGTTTTAGACACACAGGGGTAGATTCACATAGAGATACGATGGTGTATCTACTGATACACCGTCGTATCTCTGAGATCCGACGATCGGATCTATGCGGCTGATTCATCGAATCAGGTTCTGCATAGATCTCCCTTAGAGCCGACAGGTGTAAGTGACTTACACTGTCAGATCTTAGGCTGCAATCTCCCGCCGGCCGCTAGGTGGCGCTTCCGTTTTTCTATGCGACGACTATGCAAATGAGGAGAACCGTCGATTCAGAAACGAGCGCCCGGCCGTCTTTTTTTTTTTTACGTCGTTTGCGTTCGCCTTTTTCCGGCGGATAGTGCGGCGTATCCTATGTTAAGTATGGCCGTCGTTCCCGCGTCGAGTTTTGAAATTTTTACGTCGTTTACGTAAGTCGATCGCGAATACGGCCATACGTAAATTGCGTTAACGTCGAAACCAATAACGTCCTTGTGACGTCATTTGGAGCAATGCACGCTGGGAAATTTAGCCGCCGGCGCATGCGCAGTACGATCGGCGCGGGGACGCGCCTGATTTAGATAGTAAACTCCCCCTAGCTGCGGAATTTGCATTCCGCCGGGGGATTTACGATCCGCCAGGGCAACTTACGAGGCAAGTGCTTTCTGAATACAGCACTTGCCTCAAAAACTGGCGCTGGCGGATCGTAAATAAGATAGATCACGCGGATCAAAAGATCCGCTGATCTATGTGAATCTACCCCACAGTAATCACACCTCCTTGATTAGAGACCAGCACCCTGTCTAACGCATAGATGTATCCATGGGAATGCCCCCCATTATCTATGCGAAAAAATAAAAGCTCATAATCCCAATCGCGTTCTGCGATCCACCAATCAAAATCTACTTCAGATACCGAAAGCCAACTACAAGTCCAAAGGAGATAGAAGATTCGCGGTCCAATTCCCAGACTATGGAACGATTTAGCAACCAGCATTCGTTTGGAGGAGAACCACTTAGCATTCAGGAGAAAGATCAAGACTCATCTCTTTTGATATCAAAGGAGACAGGAACAACAAGCGCATGTGCCGCGCTATACAAGTTTTCATTCATTCATTCATTCATTCACAGAGAGAAGCTCCCATGACTTTTTTCATAAGGAAACAGACAACCAGGGAGTGTGCAGAACTGAGAAGAATTACAGCAACATCATAGCAAAAACGAACAATGAGGACATGAAACCAGGACTGCAGTAAGGTAAAGTAAGCTATTTAGCTAAAAAAAAATCCTTTAGTGACCCTAGGTTAAACCTTATCCTTTCCTGTTTCCACTGCCCCACCCCCTACATGTGGCCCTTCACCTATTTTTATATGTTTTTGCTACGGGCAGGGCTGGCCTAATAGCATCATGGGCCCCTGGGCAAAGTAATGCTCTGTAATGGAGACAGTGCAGGTAAACATAAATCAAGTAGGTAGGAGGTAGGGTACATATAGAGTGTAGAAGGGTCAGAGTACAGGGGGGATATCTGGGATGTAGAGGGGCAGCACAGGCTCAAGGACCAGCTGCTTTTGGGAAAGGGCAGGGGCCCCCTATGCAGCTGGGGCCCCTGGGCAGTGCCCAGGTGTGCCCTCTCATTAAGACAGCCCTGGCTATGGGCCTATCTTTAACTACTCCAGCCCCGGAGGATTTGGCTGCCAAATAACCGGGCCACTTTTTGCGATTCGGCACTGCGTCGCTTTAACTGACAATTGCGCGGTTGTGCGACGTGGCTCCCAAACAAAATTGGCGTCCTTTCTTTCCCCACAAATAGAGCTTTCTTTTGGTGGTAATTGATCACCTCTGTGGTTTTTATTTTTTGCGCTATAAACAAAAATAGAGCGACAATTTTGAAAAAAATTCAATATTTTTTACTTTTTGCTATAATAAATATCCCCTAAAAATATATATACATTTTTTTTTCTCCTCAGTTTAGGCTGATACGTATTCTTCTACCTATTTTTTGTAAAAAAAATCGCAATAAGCGTTTATCGGTTGGTTTTCGCAAAATTTATAGCGTTTACAAAATAAGGGATAGTTTTATTGCATTTTTATAAAAAAAATTTTTTTTACTACTAATAGCGGCGATCAGCAATTTTTTTTCGTGACTGCGACATTATGGCGGACACTTCGGACAATTTTGACACATTTTTGGGACAATTGTCATTTTCACAGCAAAAAATGCATTTAAATTGCATTGTTTACTGTGCAAATGACAGTGCAGTTTGGGAGTTAACCCAATGTGTTAATGTGGCTCTCAAACAAAATTGACATTCTTTTTTTTCCCACAAATAGAGCTTTCTTTTGGTTGTATTTGATCACCTCTGCGGTTTTTATTTTTTCACCCCATAAACAAAAATAGAGCGACATTTAAAAAAATATATATATATTTTGTACTTTTTGCTATAATAAATATCCCATTAAAAAGAAAAAAAAATGTCCTCAGTTTACGCCGATACGTATTCTTCTACATATTTTTGGTACAAAAAAATCACAATAAGCGTTTATTGATTGGTTTGCATAAAAGATATAGCATCTACAAAATAGGGGATCGTTTTAAGGCATTTTTATTAATATTTTCTTTTTACTAATAATAACGGCGATCAGCGATTTTAATCGCGACTGCGACATTATGGTGGACACATCGGGCACTTTTGACACTATTTTGGGACCATTGTCATTTTTACAGCGATTAGTGCTATAAAAATGCACTGATTACTGTATGTCACTGGCAGGGAAGGGGTTAACCACTAGGGGGCGAGGAAGGGGTTAAATGTGTCCTAGGAAGTGATTCTAACTGTGTGTGGACAGGGCTTACTCTGACACGACAGTGATCACTGCTCCTGATGACAGGGAGCAGAAGATCGGTGCCCTGTCACTAGGCAGAACAGGGAAATGCCTTGTTTACACTGACCGTGACACAATCGCGGGACACCGGCGGACATTGAGTCTGCGGTTTTCCCGTGAGCACGGTCACACAGCCTAGGCAAAGCTGAAGCTTAGAGGAGCAAACTGATGACATCATCGCAGCCTAGGCAAAGTCGTCGGGCTGAAGCTTTAACCAGTTAACCGCCGCATGACTAAATACGTTGGCAGAATGGCACAGCTGGGCATATGGACAAACCCGATCGCCGCCGGTGTCCCGCAATCGGGTCACAGAGCTGAAGAACGGGGAGAGCTAAGTGTAAACTAACCTCTCCCCGTGCTTCCCAGTAATAGGGCACGACGATCGGTGACATCACAAGGTCAGCCACGCCACCTTACAGTAAGAAACACACATTAGAGAACACTTAACCTCTTTAGCGCCCCCTACAGGTTAACCCCTTCACTGCCGGTGTAATTTTCACAGTAATCAGTGCATTTTTATAGCACTGTTTGCTGTAAAAATGACAATGGTCCCAAAATAGTGTCAAAAGTGTCTGATGTGTCCACCATAATGTCGCAGTCACGATAAAAATCGCTGATAGCCGCCATTGCTAGTAAAAAAAATGATTAATAAAAATGCCATAAAACTGTCCCCTATTTTGTAGACGCTATAACTTTTGCGCAAACCAATCAATAAACGCATATTGCAATTTTTTTGCACCAAAAGTATGTAGAAAAATATGTATCGGCCTAAATGGAGGAAAAATAATAAAAAATGCTATATATATTTTTGGGGGCTATTTATTAAAGCAAAAATTTTTTTCAAAATTGCCGCTCTATTTTTGTTTATAGAGCAAAAAATAAAAACCGCAGAGGTAATCAAATACCACCAAAAGAAATCTCTATTTGTGGGAAAAAAAGGACGTCAATTTTGTCGCACAACCGCGCAATTGTCAGTTAAAACGACGCAGTGCCGAATTGCAAAAAGGGGCCTGGTCCTTTAGCTGCATAAAAGTCCGGGGCTTAAGTGGTTATGGATGGCTTTTAATACTGATGCTATTGCTGTATATTGCGACTGTCAAGAATGCCTTCATGTAGACTTGTTGATGTTCTTTTAGCGCTTTATGCATTAAAAAAAAAAAAATAATGGTGCAGAAGCGCCGATTCTCCAGTTGACGGACTGCGCACGTCTCGAAGCAACCAAGCTTTTAGCTGAGAGTATTCTGTGAGAACAGAAGGTGAGGAAATAACTCAACAACATTTTGTGAGAACAGGAGGTAAAGAATGCATACTGTTATTATGGAGTCCTGAGTTTGGGTTGCCTAGCGACAGCAATTTTAAGTCAGAATTTTTAAAGCGACGAGCGGCGCGTGTAGCATACAGGTGTGACTCACGACGGGTACCAGCTAGTCTGAAAATTGATTTTCCAGTAGGGGACATGTTTATTGATAGGGGGATTAGAATTTTGAAAGGACACAGGTTTTTCTCCTGGGAGAAACACACGTCTTTAAACATTCAAATGTTTTCTGGTGGCACATTCTGTGATTTTGCTTCTTCATGGATGGTCGGTTGATAGAGTGCGCCTTAGTGACAGAACACCAAAAATAATTTCTTTGTAACCCCTTCCCGCCAGCCATAGAAATGGCGATTGGTCTGTGCTCAAGCCTAAATGGTTCCTCTATAGCCTGATCCTATTCTACTTGAGATGCACTAAAATATTCGCCCGCCGAGAGACATATCTTTCAAAAATGGTGTTATCGCCATTTTGTGGATAAGAGAAAAAGATGCTGATCAGGGCTGATCCTAGGCAGGTACGTGGGGTGCAGTGCACCCAGGCACCACAGAGGTGGGGGCACTGAAGGCGCCATAGTGCTCCCCTTCCTCCTTCTCCTCTCCATGTCTAAAGACAGCTTTCTCCACCAGTCATCGTGTTTCCTGCCCAGACCCTTTCCGGTCTCTGTGTGGAGAGAGACCAGCTGCTGGTGGGGCGGTCCGTGCCTGACATGTTCTCCTTGGGCCAGATTCAGATACATCCGTGTATCTTTGTGCGGGCGTAGCGTATCTCATTTACTCTACGCCGCCGTAACTTTGAGAGGCAGGTGCCGTATTCTGAAAGACGTTGCATCAAAAGTTACGGCGGCGTAGCGTAAATGGGCCGGCGTAAGAGTGCCTAATTCAAAATAGGCAGGTAGGGGGCGTGATTCATGTAAATGAATCGTGACTCCGCGCAATTGACGTTTTTTTTCGAACCGCGCATGCACCGGCCGTGAATGTATCCTAGTGCACATGCTCCAAATCATGTCGCAAATAGTCAATGAAAACGACTTGAACGTAACTTACGCCCAGCCCCATTCTCGAACGACTTACGCAAACAGCGTAAACGACGTACAATACAACGCTGTCCCAACGTCCTTACTTAACATTGGCTGCGCCTCAATAGCAGGGGTAACTTTACGCCAGAATTACGCTTACACAAACAACGTAAAATACGACAACCGGGCGCAAGTACGCTAGTGAATCGGCGTATCTAGCTCATTTGCATATTCAACGCGAAAATCGACGGAAGCGCCACCTATCGGCCAGCGTAAATATGCAACTAACATACGACAGCGTAAGAGACTTGGGCCGGTCGTATCTTAGCTAAATTCCGGCGTATCTTGTTTTCTGAATACAGAAAAAAGATACGCCGGAGCATCTCAGAAGTTACGTGGCGTATATTGAGATACGCCGACGTATCTGTTTTCTGAATCTGGCCCCTTGTCTGTGTTAGGGGAGCATCTCTGTGTTTGAGTCATTGCCATAGAAACATTTGTAAAGGGGAGGAGTTGGTAAGATGACCACGCCCATGTGGGGGAGCCAGAAATATTTCTGCACCCAGGTGTCTGTGACCCTAGGATCGGCCCTGCTGATAATGGCACCAAAAACACACGCAATTTTGCTGCAATTTTACCACAATTTTGATATCATTCAACAGCGATTTTACTGCAATTTTACTGTGCTTATGGTGTGTTTTTCTTAGGTCATGTGACTCAAAAAACGCATCAAAAAGGTAACATGGGTGCATTATTGATGCACTCTTGCTGCATTTTTAATGCATTTCAATGGGTAGTGTGCGTTTTTGGTGTGTTTTTTATTAGCTGACCAAGAATGCAGCAAGCAGGATTTTTAACCACTTCAGCCCCGGAAGATATTTGGCTGCTCAATGACCAGGCCATTTTTTTGCGATACGGCACTGCGTCACTTTAACTGACAACTGCGCGCTCGTGCGACGCTGGAGCCAAACAAAATTGATATCCCTTTTTCCCCACAAATAGAGCTTTCTTTCGGTGGTATTTGATCACCTCTGAGGTTTTTATTTTATGCGCTATAAACAAAAGAATAGCATCAATTTTGGAAAAAAACACAATTGGGTGTTATTTACGAAAGACAAATCCACTTTGAAAGTGCACCTGTAAGTGCTTAGGTGAAGCTCTGCTGATTTTATCATCCAATCATGTGCAAGCAAAAATGCTGTTTTTTATTTCCCTTGCATGTCCCCTTCAGATCTACAGCGACTGCACTTGAAAGTGTACTTACAGTGCAAAGAGTGTTTGCCCTTCGTAAATAACCCCCATTTAACTTTTTGCTATAATAAATATCCCACTTTAAAAAAAAATAATAATATTTTTTATCTCAGTTTAGGTCGATATGAATTTTTCTACATACAATAAGCGTATATTGATTGGTTTGCGCAAAAGTTATAGCGTCTACAAAATAGGGGATAGATTTATGGCATTTTTATTATTATTATTTTTACTAGTAATGGCGGCGATCTGCGATTTTTATTGGGAGTGTGATATTGTGGCAGACACATCAGACACTTCTGACACATTTTTTGGCACCAATGATAATTATACAGTGATTATTGCTATAAAAATGCACTGATTACTGTATAAATGTCACTGGCAGGGAAGGGGTTAACACTAGGGGGCGATCAAGGTGTTGTAGGGGGGAAGAGAGAGATCGATGTTCATATTTTGTATGAACACAAGATCAGTCTCCTCTCCCCTGAAAGAACCGTGATCCGTCAAGAGCGATCGTGAGTGCCTGGCGGTCTTCGTGCCCACCGGGGCACTAGCATCAGCTCTGGGAGCGAGGCCGCCGGTGCACACGGATGCCTTTGGTGGCACACGTGTGCCCCTAGTGGCCAAAAGGCGAAGCGATGCAAGATAACGTCACTTCGCCCAGCCATGCCATTCTGCCGCAGTAAAACTGCGCCGGTTGGTCGGCAAGTGGCTAACACCACAACAGAAGCGCAACAGACCAGGGTGGAGACATACATTTAAAGGAATGCATTTTTCTTGAGCTCTTCTTGCGCTAAACGTGCCAATAATGGCCAATAACTACCAAAATTTCCATTCTGTGCACCTTTACATTCTACTGTGCAAAATGCCAAATATTCCATACTGTAACCCCTTAACGCAAGGTGGTCCTTTAAGGCCGCGTACACACGACCAAATCTGTCTGCTGGAAACGGTCTGCCAGACCGTCCCAGCAGACAGATTCGATCGTGTGTACGGGCGAGCAGACGGATTTAGCCAGCCGACAGATTTGAAAGCATGCTTACCAATCTGTCGGCTGGGAACCCGTCCGCCCGACATGTCTGCTGGTTAGTACGCTAACCAGCAGACATGTCTTCTCGCACACGCAGCGAATGATTTCGACGTATGCGCGGAAGTGTTTTACTTCCTGGTGCGGTGACGTGGCGGCGTCAACGTCACCGCCACGTCACCGACACGTCAGCGCGCTGTCTGCTGGCGGGGATTTTGGTTTGCTCGTGTGTACACGCGAGCAAACCAAAATACAAGCAGACAGATTTGTTCAAATCGGTCGGTCCGACCGATTTGAACAAATGGATTGCCTCGTGTATACGAGGCCTAAGAGGCTCATAAAGTGGAAAACGGTACTAAGGCCTAAACATTTTTATCATAACCAGTTCTCGACCGCCCCATAGAAGATTTACCATTACAGGGCGGCCGCGCTGCATAGAATCACGCACAGTGCTTTGAAAAAGTATTCATACCCCTTGAAATTTTCTATATTCTGTCATGTTACAACCAAAAATGAAAAACACAAAAGACAAAGAATATGAATTCTGGATATGAATCCCAAATATGGATTGAAGGAATCAGTCGAATTTAGCAAAACAAAATAACTAGATTAACGAATGGAAACAAAATGAAACAAAACAATTTTTTTTTGTCATGCACATGTCTAGATCTCATGACGTCCTTTCCCTTTGCACTCCCATCTGCCTACATATAAAGGATTGCTTTGCAGGGATGGTGGACTTGCAAGCAGATAAATGAAGTAGAGCAGGGATCCTCAAACTATGGCCCTCCGGCTGTTGCGGAACTACACATCCCATGAGGCATTGTAAAGCGCTGACATTAACAGACATGACTGGGCATGATGGGAATTGTAGTTCATGAACAACTGGAGGGCCGTAGTTTGAAGACCCATGACGTAAAGGGTTTCTTGCACTTTTTTCTCATCAGGTTTCTTCAGGAGAATCCTATGCTGAAAGGCAGTGAGACCTTGGGGTACACAGTGGTTGAGGCACTGGGACCCGCAAATACACTATATTACCAAAAGTGATGGGACGCCTGCCTTTACACGCACATGAACTTTAATGGCATCCCAGTCTTAGTCCGTAGGATTCAATATTGAGTTGGCCCCGCCCCTTGCAGCTATAACAGCTTCGACTCTCCGGGGAAGACTGTCCACAAAGTTTAGGAGTGTGTCTATAGGAATGTTTGACCATTCTTCCAGAAGAGCATTTGTGAGGTCACCAGGCACTCATGTGGTCAAGAAGGCCTGGCTTGCCGTCTCCACTGTAATTCATCCCAAAGGTTTTCTATCGGGTTGAGGTCAGGACTCTGTACAGGATAGTTCTGTGGGCACGTAGGAAGGAATTCCTTCAGCGGGTTGCACCCGGTATTTGATAATGGGTGATGAAACTTCTTGGGGTTTGGGCTGCTGCCTTTTGGGTACAGTTTTATGGTCATTTTCACATGTAGACTTGGAAATAGGAAGAAGGGAGCACGTGGTGTCCAATGGAATGCAAACTTGAGGGTAGGTTACAGGGTGTTTTTTGAAAGTAATGATGGGTATCTCAAGCTAACACATTTCTGGGGAAAGGACTGCTCCTTATTCAGGGCTGTTGCTTCATGCTATTAAATGAAGAAAAAATCCCCATATGCTGGATGCATATTTGCGAAGTATTAGAGAGCTGATTGACAGTGTGACAGCTGTGATTGCAGGTGCAGGGAGTCGTTTCTTCTGAAACACATTGGCTTGATGTACATATCAATACTTTCAATTTACACTTTTTAACCTACCTTCAAGCTTACATTTCTTTCGACACCAGGCACTCCTTCCTTCTTACTTTTTCAAATTTAAAGATTCCTGTAATTTACTAACCCTTTTTATACCTGAAACCTTTTCCACCATGTCATGTACTGTAGGCCCTATGCCAGGGATCTCCAAACTACGGCCCTCCAGCTGCTGTGGAACTACACTTCCCATGAGGCATTGTAAAACTCTGACATTCGTAGACATGACTAGGCATGATGGGAATTGTAGTTCCTGAACACCTGGAGGGCCATAGTTTGGAGACTCCTGCCCTATGCCAATGCTCCAAGTCTAAGGAAATCATAGTTCCACGCAGGTAGCATCTCTTCTATAGTCTGAAGCCATTATTATGAAGCCAGAACGTGAATGAGCTTCTGCTCTATATTTATGGGCAGTGGCGGCTGGTGCTCAAATTTTTTTTTTTGGGGGGGGGGGGGGGGGGGGCGCAAACAAACTGAAAAAAAATCCATCAAATGCAGCCACAGTGTCAGTCAAATGCAGCTACTGTGCCCATCAATTGCTGTCACTGTGCCATAAAAACCAGCCACTATGCCCATCAAACGCAACCACTGTGCCATCAAATGCAGCCACTGTGCCCATCAAACGCAGCCACTGTGCCCATCAATTGCTGACACTGTGCCCATCAATTGCCACTACTGTACCCATCAATGACTGCCAGTGTGCCATCAAAACCAGACACTCTGCCCATCAAACACAGCCACTGTGCCATCAAATGCAGCCACTGTGCCCATCAAACACAGCCACTGTGCCCATCAATTGCTGACACTGTGCCCATCAATTGCCACTACTGTACCCATCAATGGCTGCCAGTGAACCCAGCAATTGCTGCCAGTGTGCCCATCAATTGCCGCTACTGTGCTCATCAACTGCCGCTACTGTGCCCATCAACTGCTGCCAGTGTGTCTACCAACTGCCGCTACTGTGCCCATCAATTGCTGCCAGTGTGCACTTTCAATTACCTTTACTGTGCCCCCTCAAATGCTGCCAATGTGCCCATTAATTGCCACTACTGTGCCCATCAAATGCTGCCAATGTGCATCTCCCACTTACCTTGTCTCGGTGAGGCAGTGGGTCACGGCGATGTCCTCCACGCTCTTCGATGTCTTCTCCCATCCTCTCTTCCCATCCTCTGCTATAATTGGACGCCTGATAGGCGGCGTCCAATCACAGCGCCTGTCATTTCAGCTAATCAGGTGACAGGTAACAGACCCAAGCATTTGATTGGCTGAGAGGCGGTTCAGTTTTAGGAAAGTGAATAATCATGGCATCAGGTGCTTCCAAAAAATACTCGCTGCTGTAATTAAGGCTTCCGGAGCCCGCAAAGGGGTTGGGCACATGAATAGGGGGTGGCAGCGGTAACCAAAGATAGATTCATGCAATGCATGAATCTATGGTGAGAGAGAGGTGGCTGGAGAGAGGTGGTGGCGCCCGTGCGCCCTTTATGGGCGATGCTAGGGCTTAGAATGGTTGCTTCTACTACCTGCCTGGTCAGATACACTTAAACGTACTTCATCCCTTTGTTGCTAATTAAAGTGCAGCTGACATCCACACCCAGCCGGCTGTGGGCATAAGATTTAAAACGAGATGAATTTCAAAATTAAAGCCCTGTTAAAATATTTATGTAGATCTGGCTGGAAAAGTCTGGCATGGGATAAATCAGGCAGGGCCGTGGCATTTCACAGACACATGGTCCCATCGTTTTCTCCTTGCGCATTTAGTACTTACAACGCATTAATGGCGGTACAGCTCCCAGGACAGTCTCTGCAGACTAGATTTGATCAGCAGGTGGTAGAGATTTTGCATCCATATTTCAAAGCTAGTTCTATCTCATTACTGCTCTCTGATTTCTCCGTGATTTATATCTCTATAAAATTCCAGCAAGCGCAATGGGGAATGGGATTGCAAAAAGGCAAATTCTGCATAATTCGAACATTTATCATTTTCTTTTCTTCTATTGCTCTTCTATTTCTTCTCTGACTCCTTTCCTCGAGAGGCCTGAACGGAGACTACTGAACTGCAGCTTCTTTATTTTTTTTTACTTTATTTTTTTTTTTCTCAGTGATATGGAGAGTATTTAATGAATTTAGCATTTCAATGCAAGAAAGATTTCTTGTGTTCTATGTCTAAGATTATAAACTATGGGAATACTATGGCAAGAAAATGAACTGTTGGATTGTGTTGCAGGATCACAAAAGGGGGTATTTAATTAGAAATTGACATAACTTTTAAATGTGATCACTTATAAAACAGAGGAAAATTGTATTTACAATGTTTTTTTTATATATCTACATGATATTACCAAAAGTATTGTAACACCTGCCTTTACACACACATGAACTTTAATTTTGTCATACGTCAATCACTTAGTCTCTCAATAGGAACGCCCACTCCCGCGGTATTCACTACCCGGAAGTCGGGTATACCTATACTACGGTATGTAAATTGACATGTCATGTTGTCATGTCGGCAGTATGCTGGATTGAATGGTATATACTTGTTTTAGGGTGAACCTCCGCTTTAAGCCTCATACACACAGTACAATTGTTGACCAACCGAGTGTCTGATTTTTGTCAAAAGGGTGTGTGCCAGGATCTTGTCTTGCATACTAACAACTACACAACTGTCAAGTCACAAACACGAACGTAGTGACGTACTATGAGGAATTTCAGCTCTTGAGCACCACCTTTTGGGCCCCTTCTGCTAATTTCATGTTTGGTGAACCCCAAGTGGGACAGGGGTTAAAGCCGTTTAAAATATTCCATTCCGAACCCAAGACAGCTATCGACACTCCACAATCCGGCGAACACGACCCATACAAATTCCCTTAGTAACGAGACACAGCTCTGTTTGAGGTTTAAAACGAATAGAAAGTCAGGCTCTTATATACAGTTGGTAACCAAAAATGAACAATTACTCAACTCCACCCACGACATGACACAAAGAGCCCAATACACATCTTTTTTAGTAGACATTCTGGCACCAGCTCTTGATCTAATTTACATGAGCTAAATAACTACAGCTGATAAGTCAGACATCTGACCTTTAGACTGTCTGATTAACTCACAATACACATTTATCATCAATAGAACTTCACACAATACAGGGTCAATTAGAACAACACAATGACAGGTTCTTAGGAGCCATCCTAGATTCATTTACATCACAGTAGCAGACTTAATTACCACAGCAAGCTTTATGTACACAACAGCCAACACACAATATATATACAATATATACAATATCTATACCGCATTAAATGTGACTAGCACAGACCATAGTGGGGTTCTCATTTACCCTGTGTCCCTATTAAAGACACAGGGTGATCTACACATAGGAGGCATTGGTGAAGCTGAAATAGGAGTATCTCATACTTACTAAGCGCTTCTGGGTCCCACAGGCCATTCCGTTACAGTGAGCATTGATTCCAAAAATGCGTGTTTGTACTTTCGACTTTTGTGTGACGGATTTGTGTACTGACCATACGAAAATCAGACGTCAAACTGCCAAAAATTTGCGAGCCTGTCATCCAACATTTGTTGGCTGAAAGTTGGACAACAATTGTCAAAAGGAGCGTACTACCGGTAAGATTTTAGGACAACAGTCTGTCAGACAATCCCCTGCCAGCAATTGTATGATGTGTATGAGGCTTTAGTCCGTAAGGTTCAATATTCAGTTGGCCCACCCTTTGCAGCTATAACAGTTACACTCTTCCGGATTTTTACTCTCTTCATTGGATTTTGGATGTTCAGTACTACAGTATGTGAGCTCGGGCACAGATGTTTTGATTTTGTCCCATCTATCCTTTTTGGATTTTGGGGTTATAGCACTTCCAATGTTGCTCTAGTCTTTTATAACACTGGTGGGCCCGCCAAAACCAAAAGCCCAAGAAAACAGAACCAAAATGTTTTAACCCTACCCCAGCCTGGGCCGACTGAAAAAACTAGCTACATGCACTACAACCTGCCTACCAATATATATGTTGGTATATATATATATATATATATATATATATATATATATATATATATATATATATATACCGTATATACTCGAGTACAAGCCGAGTATTTCAGCACATTTTTTGGTTCTGAAAATGCCCCCTCGGCTTATACTCGAGTCACCTTTTTGCGCCTGATCTCCCGGACTTTGGGGACCTGTCAGGCACTTGGCACACATATGGCCTCACTCTTCCTCTACAACTGTGTAAAACTTGTTGTCCGGGGACACTGATTTTTCAAAGTCGGGCACCTCTTCCGTAGACTCTCATGTTAAACTGCCATTTCTCTGGTAAATTTCTCTACAAGTGTGAAACGTTTGCTGTCTAGGGAACCTACGGCTGGGGAGCACTGATTTTTCAAACCCGGGCACCCCTTCTATATACTCCCATGTTAAACACAAGTCTAGTCATGGACACAGTGAGGCATGGGCACAGTAATGCATGGACACAGTGAGGCACAGTGAGGCATAGACAGGGACACAGTGAGGCATGGGCACAGTGAGGCATAGACACAGTGAGGCACAGTGAGGCATGGACACGGACACAGTGAGGCAAAGTGAGGCACAGTAAGGTATGCAGATAGACACTCTAGGCTTATACTCGAGTCAATACATTTTCCCATTTTTTTGTGGTAAAATTAGGTGCCTCGGCTTATATTCGGGTCGGCTTATATTCAAGTTTATACGGTGTGTGTGTATATATATATATATATATATATATATATATATATATATATATAATATGTCTGGATTTTACTGATCGCCAGCAGAGCATACCCTTATGGAGTAACAGGTCTGCATTTTTCTGGGTCCAAAACGTGGACAGTGATGCAAAGTATGCTGTTTTCCGAGCCGTGTAAGAACAAACCTGCTGTTTATGGTTTGTTTTAACAATCCATTGGAGCCCAGTAAACTCAGTGAGAGTTATTTATCAACAGCCCCAAGCACTTTGATTAATTCATGTTTAATCTTTCGATTGTCCTTCAAATGTCAGAAAGATTTTCTTCCTTTTTAACTGCCAGATTGTGATAGTTCTGAAGGGGAAATTGATGTCGATAAAAGCATTTACGTAACTGTAAGTCGAGGGAAGCTCGCCAAAGGGAACATAGACTGCAATAAAAGTATATATATATATATATATATATATATATATATATATATATATATAACCATTAAATTAGATATTTCCAGTAGATTCTTCTCACTTTCTGTGGTGGGGGTTACTGGGACCGTTAGAGAGGAAAATACCCCTTCTGTGGGGACATGGACAGCGACAGTTCAAATCTTTCGACACACTTTCCAAAACATAAAAAAAATAGTTTTGGCTCAAGTTGGGCTTTACATATTAGGTGGCAAGGCTTGGAATACAATGCAATAGCTTAGCAAGTCGTTATGACAAGTCTTTTATTAAAAATCTTTTTTGCAGTCTTTTTTCTCCGATCTTCTGCCTCCGGTATTCTCCCTCTGGTTATCTCCCTCCAGTCTTTTTCCTCCGGTCTTCTTCCTCTAGTCTTTTCTGCCACTGCTGTCTTCTCTGCCACAGCTGTCTTCTCTGCCACCGACCCGCTCCTCCTCCGACTTTGTCTTCCGTAGTTGTGCCAGCTCCGCTCTCTGCCGGTTCTTCCATCACCATCACCTTTAGACCCTCGACCTTGTGACATACTTAGAACCCCCAAACATAATATATATGTTTTTAAGCAAAGACTCTGGAGAATAAAATGGCAGTTGTTAAGTTGTTGCAACATTTTATGTTACACGGTCTTTGCGCAGCAGTCTTTTAAATGCATTTTTTGGGGGGAAAAAATACACTTTTTTTTGAATAATAAAATAAGAAAACAGTAAAGTTAGCCTCTTTAATGTGAGATCTGGGGTCTAAAAAAACTATATTCATATTATTTTCAATATGTAAAGCACTAGAAGGAGGGGCTGAAGATGCATTTGTGTCAAAGAACCCACACTATGAAAATTAAAGGTACACTCCATTTGAGTGTTTGAATACAGGTCAGTCTTTGTATGTGGCACCTACAGTGGGGATCGAAAGTTTGGGCACCCCAGGTAAAAATTTGTATTAATGTGCATAACGAAGCCAAGGAAAGATGGAAAAATCTCCAAAAGGCATCAAATTACATTCTTATAATACTGTATGTCAAAAAAAGTTATATTTTTTTCCATCATTTACACTTTCAAAATTACAGAAAACAAAAAAATGGCGTCTGCAAAAGTTTGGGCACCCTGCAGAGTTAATATCTTGTACTGCACCCTTTGGCAAGTATCACAGCTTTCAGAGTCTTTCAATTCTTGTTTGAGGTATCTTTGCCCATTCTTCCTAACAAAAGTCTTGCAGTTCTTTGAGATCTCTGGGCAGTTTGTCACGCACTGCTCTTTTTAGGTCTATCCATAGATTTTCAATTATGTTGAGGTCAGGAGATTGTGAAGGTCATGGCAAAACCTTCAGTTTACGCCTCTTGATGTAATCCCCCATGGATTTTGAGGTGTGTTTAGGATCATTATCAATTTGTAGAAGCCATCCTCTCTTTAACTTCAGCTTTCTCACAGATGGCATCACGTTACCATCCAAAATTTGCTGAAATTGTATTGAATCTATTTTTTCTTCTACTTGTGAAATGTTCCCTTTGCCACTGGCTGCAATACAACCCCAAAGCATGATTGATCCACCCCCATGCTTAACAGAGGTTCTTTTCATTAAATTCTGTGCCCTTTCTTCTCTAAACGTACCTTTGCTCATTCCGGACAAAAAGTTATATTTTAACCTCATCGGTCCACAGAACTTGTTTCAAAAATGCATCAGGCTTGTCTATATGTTCATTTGCAAAGTTCAAACGCTGATTTTTGTGGTGAGGACGTAGAAGAGGTTTTCTTCTTGGGGTGCCCAAACGTTCGATCCCCACTCTTTGAAGGAAGTGAACTGTTGTCACAGCGAGTTTATAGATTAGCAATTTAACTCTTTGAGAGAATAATATTTCAAACTCATCGAATGCATTGACAGAACATCCCTCTTGCCAGAGACCTTTGACTTTGGCTATGTGAACATACTCTGTCTCATTCTTGACAAGAGACTCGTGTTGCGGGGCCTGAAGTCCCTACAGAAAGCGCTCACCCTCAAAACACCTTTATGTATAATCTTTTCAATCAATTTTTTTTTTGTGTGTTATTTTTTATTTTTTTGCCCAAACTCAAAATTTTCCCAAGCCAAGTAGGTGTAATATCGAAAACCATGCAAGCTCAATCCAATCAGCACAGATCCAAAAGGTCATGAAGGTACTTATTAACCACATCAATACCAGGCACTTTCGCCCCCCTTCCTGCCCAGACAAATTTTCAGCTTTCAGCGCTCTCGCATTTTCAATGACAACTGCGCGGTCATGCTACATGTACCCAAATAAATTTTTTATCATTTTGTTCACACAAATAGAGCTTTCTTTTGGTGTTATTTATTCACAACTTAATTTTCTTATTTTTTTGCAATATAAGTGAAAAAAGAGCGGAAATTTGGAAAGAAAATTATATTTCCGTCTTTCTATTTAAAAATAAATCCAATAAAATCAAATTTTGTCATAAATTTAAGCCAAAATGTATTCTACTACATGTTTTTGGTAAAACAAAATTGTTAAGTGTATAATAATTGGTTTGTGTGATCACGGACATATGTACGCAAATGATGGTGTACAGATGTGCTCAGGTGATCACATCTGTGTGCAAATGATCATTGGGACATGTGATTTTACTGTTACAAATGGGGGGCAGGTGTTTTTACTATGTGGGGACATGTGTTTTGGGAACATGTGTTTTGGGGACAAGTTTGTTTACTTTGTGTTTTACAGTGTGTGGGACACTAGACTGGTGATCAGTGAGTAAACAGCTGAAAAAAACAGCTCAAACTCACTGATCACCAGCCAGCTGCAGAGATCCACCCTCCTCTCCTCACCGACGACTGTGTGAGGAGAGGAGAGCTGATCGCTTAGCAACCGGCTGTTTGTTTACATCACATGATGGCTGTGATTGGACATGGCCATCATGTGATCAGGAGGGCCAATCACAGAGCCCTCCTGCCCATATATAATGCGCTGTGTCCGGGTTGACACAAGTGCATCGGGATCGCGCTGCTGCTATAGCATTGTGTGTGTAGAGCCTTTCTACTTTCAGAGCCGGTACTATGTTAAATTTAGGGGAAGGATTGAGAGAAATAGTTAGCTCTGAATTCATCTGATCGTTTAAATTTGTGTCTCTTCTCTAGCTTGGCTGTACTGTGGGCTGTCCTTTTGTCCGGGGACTCCTGTCACCCCCGGACAGCAGATGGCAGCAGTGTGGTCAAGTGCCACTCCTTAGCGGCCAGTCGGGGGTTGGCTGCCTCGCTGTCCAAGCTGGGGAGGGGTATAAAGGGGGCAGAGGCCATTACCTCGAGGTTCTTCCTCGTGTGGCACCCACCATTGGGGTAGCCATTCCACGACACCCCCACATATGGCCCTCCTGGCCGGGGTGTGCGTGGGCAGCAGTGTTCCTGGTTCCGGGACCACGTTGGCCCGGAGCAATTGATCCACTGTGTGGGCCCAGTAGTCAACTGGGTTCCCAATCTAGAGGGGGTCCCGAGCTGTCCGTCCAATTGAAGTAAGCTGACCGATGAGGAGTCTGTCTGAAGAATACCAAGCACGAGGCTGGTGTTCCAGGAGAGGCCTGTCCATTCATCGGGGACCACCTGAGTTCTGACAGGCTGGATGTTGGTCGCCTGTCAGTTGCCAATTCTGCAAAACTACCTGAAGGAGATCTGGGTGCTAAATTTAATTTTAAGTTCGAGTGACACTCTGGCTGCCAGGCTGGTGAGAGAGGCCTGTCCAGGTGCGCTATGCCCACTCTGGCTGGAGTGGCGAAGTAAAGTGTTGTTGGGAGCAGGACTGTTTCCCGTACACAGTTATACCTGGATCTACTGTCTCCTATTTGCTATCCCTTCACCTTTCTACTGTTGAATAGTTTTTACTCGGCTGGGCAATACAAAGCACAGAAAAGACACCTGTTGTGTGGACATTCCCTTTACTACAACTCTCATCAAGTACCCTAGACGGCGGAGATACAGAGGTAACATGCCACCCAAAACAAACCAGTGTAGTGAAGTCATATAATAGTGTAGTCCGGTTAGATAATTGATATTTAAGTATTAGTATGATGACTATAAATTATGTTCTGCAGCAACACCCCAGGTTCTCCAGAGAGTGCATTTATTTGACTTCCAATACAGAACAAAGTCCAAGTTCCACAGATGATACAAATCCAACAGAGTATATAATTCAGAATCTCATCTTTTCCTAGACCTGTGCGTTCATATTCAGAGAATATACAGAGAATATTCTGAGTAACAAGACTGACCTCCAGAATTATATTCCCTATCCACTGAATAGCTGAGCAATTTGATTGGCCATCTTTGATCTACATCCTGTCTTTCAGAGTGACAGATAATGACCCCAAACAAATGTTTCCCATGAATGAATACTCCCTCAACCCTAATTACCATCACTAAATACTTCCTTATGTATGTAAACAATGTACCCTTTGAGGTTAACAGGCCATACCTCACACACACCTAGGTAGTCTTGCATAAGATTAACACATCGCAGGGTCTCTACTAGTTTCGCGAATTTGCTTTCGCTTCGTCAGGAGACGGTCTATAGGCACATCGTCCACTGACCCAACAATCCAAGGCAGGAAATGGGTAGGTACCTTGCAGCTAGGCCAAGAGAATTCTTGGGGTAGACCTATGTGCCCCAATGGGCATAAAAAGGTAGGGAAAGTGGGGGTCCCAGGACTGCGGAAGTCCCCTTAAGTGGGGTTACTCAGGTGACACAGTGGTTAGACCTGCATAGCACGTATGTTCAGGTCTATGCACAGCAAAAGGTAAATCAGTTACCAATCTCCTGCTGGTAGCAGGGCTGGTTCTTGAACGTGTATGGTAATACACATGTCCTGGGACCCAGTCCGGTGCACCTGAACATACGTGCTATGCAGGTCTAACTGTGCTATGCAGGTCTAACCACTGTGTCACCTGAGTAACCCCACTTAAGGGGACTTCCGCAGTCCTGGGACCCCCACTTTCCCTACCTTTTTATGCCCATTGGGGCACATAGGTCTACCCCAAGAATTCTCTTAGCCTAGCTGCAAGGTACCCATTGCCTGCCTTGGATTGTTGGGTCAGTGGACGATGTGCCTATAGACCGTCTCCTGACGAAGCGAAAGCAAATTCGCGAAACTAGTAGAGACTAGAGACCGCCTGTCTCATGACTCCAATTTCTTCACCGAGATCCCCCCCTTTCCAATAGAAGGGATTGCACGACCGGTGTCCTGATTGTGGTTAAATGTGTTTGTATCGTTCCTGAATGTTATGTACTTTTTATCTTGTTTGATGTTTTTATGTGAATAAATCTTTTTATAATTTACCCTATGTGAATTACTCTGGTTGTTTTCAACCAATTCATACAGTACCGGTATAGTCCTCCCCGCCCACCCTTCTTGTTGGAACCTCAGGGTTTGTGGGGAATCCCTGAGTCCCCTAAATCCTTATGGGAAAGGGTGCTGCTTCAGGTGAAGAACAGGGGTAAGTGTGACATGTACCAATGGATACAAGTTCATGGAACTTTTTTCATGTTTTCCACCTACAAGAAAGTCACACAAAATTCTGCAAGCTCTAAGTGCAATACTGTCCAGAACCATTCGGCATTCTCACAATGCAAAAGCAACAGTGACATCAAGGGAGGCCTCAGGAGGACAAAACTGTAATATCTTTACTTTATTTTTGACTGCAGGCATAGTCAATATTATTACAAACTGCTCATGCTGAAACACAATTAGTAATGGAATTTAGCATAGAATTGTTTTTATATATATATGAAAGGTCCACTTCACAGGCACTATGAAAATATTCATAGATATATGTGATAACTAAAGCATCTCTGACACACATTGCTATGTCTCCGACCCAACATTCTCTTCTTTTTTTTTTTTTTTTTGTCAAGCCCCTCTCACAGTCTCTCTTTTGGGATTACACATATTAAATTCTCCATCCCCAACACAAATCATTTTAATAATTACATCTTGTCCAACTTTTCAGATTTAATTTATATTTTTACACTCAACCGGTTGTCAGAAAAATGATGGCTTCAAAGCAAAACTGATTTAGCGACAAGGGTCTTTCTTTTTTTTCTACCAAGCCTTAATTTTGTTCTAAGAATTTCCATAATCTGATATTCAACAGCTAATGTGCATTTCCATATCTGCAGAGGATTCAGCCGAGTTCGCCACTACGCCGTACTTTGCAAGATAAGGTACATTAATGCTTCCAATAACTATATTGAGATCATTCAGATAGCAAATAGATTCCTCATTTCTTTATGTTTTTCATCCATGAAATCTGATATTGTGTTCACAGTTTTTTTGTTTTCTTTCTTTTTTTTTCTTTTAAAGAAACTGAAGGAGGGAAAATGATGTCATGAAAAATATTTTTATTTTATTTTCGTAGGCCTAGTGTAATTAACCATTTGACCTTCAGAAGATTCCATGACCAGGTAATTTTTTGTTTATGGCACTGCATTAATTTAATTGAAAAAGAAAAAATAATGAGACCTGATACAAACGATCGTTTTATATAGGTCGAGAAAACCGGTTGTGTGTATGCACCCTAGCAGTTTTCTGGACTAAAAACTGCCCGCAAAAAAATTTGAAACCAGCTCTCTATTTTTATCTTCGTGTTTCGCGTCAGTCCTTTTCTCGTATTGAAAAATGGTCGTGTGTATGCTTTTCCGAGGGGAAAAAAAACGTGCATGCTCAGAATCAAGTATGAGACGGGAGCGCTCGTTCTGGTAAAACTAGTGTTCAGAATGGAGATAGCACATTCGTCACGCTGTAACAGACTGAAAAGCATGAAGACTGAAAAGCGCAAATCGTCCATCACCAAACTTTTACTAACACAAGGATCACCAAAAGCTGCCCAAAGGGTGGCGCCATTTGAAAGGAACTTCCCCTTAATAGTCCCATTGTACAACTTGTACATCACCGTGCTTTGGTCAGACTTTTTTTGCATGAACATGTGTATGCAAGTTAGGCTGGAGAGGAGTCACGTTGTGAAAAACAACGGGTTTTTGAACGACAAGAAAAACAATGGCGTGTACGCGGCATTACAATCACTTTAAACCAGTAAAAAAGGGGAAGGCTGAAAACTGAACAGAACTGACACCCTGTAGGAGCAGTCTCAGAGAGTAGAACAACATACAGTCATTAGAATCTTGAGCTTGTATCAGTACTCACAATATCCCAGGGCAGCTGCACACCTCCCAGATTCCACCAGGCACTCCCCATTGAGTGCTCCAGACTGAATCCTTAGCTCCAGAAGAAATTTGAAATCGATCCCCCAGCTCTGCTATAGCTAGGACCTCGATGAACATCAACAGACTCCAACAAGACTGCCCCAAAGTAGAAAAAGCCCCTGAGGCTGGAAACTTCCCCAGCAGGACAAGACCAGGGCTACTTCAGGCCCCAGACTATTTGTGTTCCTCCCCAGCCACCTACTTGGCACACCCCCCAGGGATTGGCTACAGCACAATAAACATTCAAGCTACACATTTGACTTCTTCCAGCCCTCTATGCTAGGGTGACCAGACATCCCCGGTTTCAGGGGACAGTCCCCGGTTTGAGGACACTGTCCCCAGACCAAATCTGTCCCCAGTTTTGTCCCCGGATTGGATTTAAACAGGGGCTGAGGCAATTTCAAAAGAGTCAGTGCAGAATAAAAAAAAAATCGGAATTACACCCCCGCTCCGCCGCTCCTACTAGCTTAGGGGGTGTATTATTTTCCATTATCTGTGCCCCTTTCTCATGATCATGTGCTGGTCAGAATGGAGTGAATATTTCTTCAGTTTCGGGTGCCCATCTCCACTTGCATGTTCTTCTGCCTTGGCTCACGTCTCGGCCAGCCGCCAGCCTGTTTTTTCTCCTTGCTTCTCCTTGCCTTCCCTGGCGGAGTGATCTTCCTCCGCTCCCCACCCAGTAGTAGCCGGGGCCCGAGTGAGACTTGACAGGCTGTGAGGGGGGCGGTGGCGGGCAGAGAGTCGCTGATTGCCGTCATTATTAGTAAAATCCAAAATATGTCCCCTGATTTATTTTTAAAAATCTGGTCACCTTACTCTATGCTCTTTAAGGCCCCGTACACACGACTGAGCTTCTCGGAAGAATCCAGCGAGGAGCTCGCTGGGAGACATATTCTGCCGAGAAAATCGGTCGTGCCAAAATAGAGAGCATGTTCTCTATTTCCTCGTTGTTCAATGAGGAAATTTGGCTTGACGACCTTTTCGACCGCTCATCGGGAACCTCGACGGGCAGAACGATGAGTTTAGCCCGACGAGGTTCTCGGACGTGTGTACGGGGCCTCAGCCTACAAAACACAGGGGAAAGCAATCAAACCTGCAGCCTGTGAAATCTAAAACAGGCAAAAAAGTAAGTACTAGGATGGTGCTACACATAATACTGCTTATCAATAAAATTAGCAAAGCATAGCAAGCATAATAAAAGATTGATAATAAGACCTCATAATGACAAATGGTATAAACCAGAGCTTTTTTTCTCAGAAAATAGGTGCAGGAACTCAACCACGACCCGTTCAGATTTCACAAACAGTAGAAGGGTCTTAAAGGGGCATTAAATACCAGAATTGCATTACATACAGTGTTCAGAGTTCAGGGGGTTACAAAGCAGTCACTTGTAAACACAGAAACCAAACTTCTGTGTTCACAAGTGATTGTGGTGAGCGGGCACCAAAGGGTCTGAGCCAAAGGTGGTGGAACTGAGTTCCACCAAGTTCCCCCAGAAAAAAAGCCCTGGTATAAACAAATGACCGAACAATATGTTTGAGAGAGTAAATTCTGAAGGAATCAATATAAACTATAAATTATGGATTATTGATTAAAGATTCAATGAGAATTACTCTCAACGGATTTAAAGGCCACACAGAGTACTGAACAAAAAGCTGCACCTACACTCCATACTTCAGGCACCCAGCTGCAGTACATAATGCTTAGGGGACATACACATACCATAACAACAGACTAAGCAAACCATTTGCCATTTTGGCCTAAAACAACAGGGTAGGAAGGGGGTTCAATACCCAAATTAGGTCCCCAACACCACCATTCAGAAAATTGCTCTCAAAGACTGTATCACTGCCAAGCTGCTCTTTGGAACCAGCTCCCTCATCATCTCTGAGCATCCTCCTCCTCCTTGATGGCCTTCTGTAAAGGCTTGAAAACACTGCTTTTTTCAGAAGCCTACGGATAGACACTTAGGAAAAAGAAGTTTACCCCATGGGGCTTTGGACAGCCAAAATATAAATATAACAATATACACTATATTGTTATATTTTTATTTTGGCTGTCCAAAGCCCCATGGGGTAAACTTCTTTTTTCTACATGTCTAAATCTCGGGGGTTCGCAGCCTACTTGTCTCTTCTGATATGTGTCCTTTCCTAGCACGGATAGACACTTGGCCATCCAAGCTCTTAGCAAGACGCTGCCTTAATCCCAGGCTGCGGTCCATGGTCAGGGAATAGGGATAGGCTCCTTGTGTCCTGCCCCCCTCCTCCCCTCCCCTCTTTTTATATTTCTGTTTACTTCTTGCTTGTTCACCTCTTTCACTTAGATGTCCTAGTCTCTTCTCTTAGCTCCTGAGAATTGGATACCCCCAGCTTGTTGGTAAGTGCTTAGACGCAAGTTTAACAACTCGCATTCGGCGCTCTATAAGCATTTATTCCAATCCAATCCAATTGTTTTGTTATCCATAGGAAAAATTTAAAACATGTTCTATATTTTTTCACCGATGGAAATCAAACCGATGGGGCCCACACACGATCGGTTTGTCCGATGAAAACAGTCCATCGGTCTGTTTTCATTGGACAAACCGATCATGTGTACAGGACTTAACATGGTGACGAATGTGCTATCTATTTTACGAACGCTAGTTTTACCAGAACGAGCGCTCCCGTCTCATACTTGATTCCGAGCATGCACGTTTTCTTTCCCTCGGAAAAGCATACACACGACCGGTTTTCCCGATGGGAAAAAGTTTGCTGGGAATCCCGACGGGAAAAAAGAAAGCTGGTTTTCCTTTTTTCCCGGCAGTTTTCTTAACGGGAAAACGGCGATGAAGCATACACACGGCTGATTTTCCCGGCCAAAAGCTCTCATGGCAGTTTTCCCGACGGGAAAACCGGTCGTGTGTACGAGGCATGAGGGTTGCATTCTACCCACTGACTACAAATTTGTTTTTTGTTTTTTTATATTGACCCCTATTGAATTGGTTTTAGTAAGCGTTCCAATAGACCTGAAAATTATTTTAGGGGTTGTTTTGTGAAAAAAAAAAGGCTTGAGAACTTGCCCTACACCATGAGAGATGTACAATAAAAAATACATTAAAAAAATGTAGCTTCTGCTAAAAAATAAAACCATGAGCTTTAAAATATAGAACAGCAACTGGGAAAAAAAAAATATATTTATTTTTATTTGAACACGTTGATTAGATAATTGAGATTTCCCACACAATTGTTGATGTTTATCTTTAACTCTTAGAAACAATTTCATTTTCTTTCATTTCAGGACTATTGAGTTTTCTTTTTCCCTATTTAATTAGGAAGATTTTTATCGAGTCAATTACGCTGTTTATTGATAGCTAGGAGATGATTGCACATTAGATAAACAGCACACAAATGGTTATAATTGCAAACAATCTTCTGTCTGAACTTTTCAGTGTAACATTTTCATAATTACACATTTGTAATTACTGTGCATTGATGTGGTTTGCTGGGTGTAGGGGGGGGGGGGCAATTTTATGTAAATTTGTAAGTTATATATTACCCTTTATGGAAGTAGATTTTTATAAAAGAATTTCCCACTTTTGACATTTATAAACCTGCAGGGTCATAGTTTAAATAAATTCCCAGCTTATTGTCAAATGGTGGCAGAACGGGACCTTTGTCGTTCCCGGTGCACGCCATATGTAGGGTGACCACGTGTCCCAGATTGCCCCGAAGGTCTTGCATTTTGCAGGTCTGTTCCGGGCACATTTATTCCAGGACCATACAGTGTCCCAGAATGAAACTGAAACAGCCAACCCCCCAGGCCAATCTGATGCCCCCAAAAAAGGCCACCACATCACCGCTTTATTCACTAAAAATACTTGTCCTGGCTGGGAATGCCTGGAGGAGCACATACCCCACCCCCTGCGTGTGATTGGAAAAATCATAATGCCCGCCTCTTGTGTCCAATCACTGTGCTGTGATTCGTTATAGCACAGGCTGATTTTTGGGAAGGGGGGTGTCCCTGAATGGTAGTTTGGAAATGTAGTTACCCTAGTCATATGACATCCTCCACCTTGCACACACCCCACAAACCATGCTGCATCTGTCACCCGCATATCACTCTACTGGGATTACTGAACACTCTAGCTGTGATTGGTCAAAGTGATCACATGGTACAGACAAGGCTAATCACAACAACACACATAGTTACATATTTAGTCAGGTTTAGTGTTGCTCACGAATATTCGCATTGCGAATATTCGCTACGAATATTGCATATTCGAGTATTCGCGAATAACTCGAATATCGCGGCGAATATTTGCTATTTCGAATATTCGCATTTTTCAAATTTCGCAATAAATTTCGCAATAAATTTCGCATTCGCATTTTTTTTTTTTATAAAATATAGCAAATATTCGTAAATATCGAATATTCGTGATATTTTATCAAAAAAAAAAAATAGCGAGATTTCGCAATTTTTTTTTTTTTTTTTTATAAAATATAGCGAATATTCGTAAATATCGAATATTCGTGAAATTTTATAAAAAAAAAAAAAATAGCGAAATTTCGCAATCATTTTCGCTTTTGCATATGCGAAATTTCGCTATTTTTTTTATTTTTTATAAAATATAGCGAATATTCGTAAATATTCGCTATATTTTATAAAAAAAAAAAATAGGGAAATTTTGCAATCATTTTCGCTTTCGCATATGCGAAATTTCGCTATTTATTTTTTATTTTTTTATAAAATATAGCGAATATTCGTAAATATCGAATATTCGTGATATTTTATCAAAAAAAAATAGCGAAATTTCGCAATCATTTTCGCTTTCGCATATGCAAAATTTCGCTATTTTTTTTTTTTTATAAAATATAGCGAATATTCGTAAATATCGAATATTCGTGATATTTTATAAAAAAAAAATCGCGAAAATTCGCATTGGCGAAAATTCGCAATTTTTTATTTTTTTTTATAAAATATCACGAATATTCGATATTAACGAATATTCTTCGAAATATTCGCGAAATATCGCGGAATCGAATATGGCGTATTCCGCTCATCACTAGTCAGGTTACAAAAAAGGCACAAGTCCATCCTTGTATTCTAGTTCAACTAAAAAACACACAAAATGAAAAGCTTTCGTTTAGTAAAAATGGTTGCTTATAACAGTGAAATTCACTGGTATAAACAATTCTTGACCAGTATTGCTCTGGTCACAGTGAGTTAAAAAAATGAAAGAAAAAATATTAAACATGTTTTTATTTTTTTATTTATATATTGTTACTAGTCAGTGTCCCTGATCTCCACATACCAGTTACTGTATATGATAACACTGTACTGCACCTATCACGGTATGCAAAAAGTTAAAATAAGTTAGATTTTTTTTATTTCTTAATCTTCCAAAAAATATTGTCATAAAATTTCAACTTTAAAAAACTCACTAGGCCTCTTACTAAATACTTTGGACTGTCTTATTTTAAGAAGGGGTCATTTGGTCATTTGGGGGATATTTGTACTATCCTGGCTTTTTTGAGCCTGGAGAAATGAGAGATGAGCTATCAGTACATCAGGATTGGTAGATCATAAGCTCAATAATAACATGCAATGCCAAGCTGCATTTTCCAAAACGAGCAAAGTCCTTTCTTGTATAAGAGAGGTATGGACTCCCCAGAGAGATATCATTTTGCCCCCTTGTACAAATCATTAGTAAGACCAGGGGCAGTACTTTCGATTAAGGGTGGAAAGAGCACACGGGCACCGCCTCCCCTATCCATGCATCCGGCTCCTTTCAGGACAGCGGCGCATGGATTCCAATGCAGAAGGGCTGTTTTCCTCCTTTTCTTGGGTCCATCTTCGGTGCTCCTGTCCCCTCCCTCCTGACGAGTACCCCCAGAGCAAACAGCATGCTATGGGGACACCTAAGCCAAGCCGATGCTCCGTGTGTCCATTCAGACATGGAGCCGTGGCTAGGCTCCGTCCCCTCTCTCTCCTCGTTGGCTCACTAACTTTAATTGACAGCAGTGAGCGCCTGCTGTCTCAGCCAATGAGGAGGGCGAGTCCAAGGCAGCCTAGTCTCTCCTGCAACATCGCTGGATGGAGAAGGGCTCGGGTAAGTATTAGGGGGCCTGAGGGGGGCTTCTGCACACAAAACCTTCTGCCTTTACAAACACTTACATTTTTATGTGTAACCAGTTATGGACCTTGTGGCAGACTCACCTGGGACATCCCTGAACCATCTTATGTCTAAAATCATCCTATGTCCACTAGGGGCATAGGATGACTGAGGAATGATATCTTGGACTACCTGAGATGGGATCATTATGTAATTATTATCCACAGTATATTCCAGAATATATGTAAAGAACTATTTACTGGTTGTTGATTCTGAACTCAACCGGTTAATTGTAAGAGTGACTCATTCATATTGTTAGATGCTAATGCCATCACCTCCAGCCATCTCTCTGTTCTCTGTGCTAATTGACCCTGCTATTGTGTGAAGATGTCCTGTGTTTACACTTATGATAATGTGTATTGTATAGCAGGTGAGCGGAGACAGGGCGTCTACTCTGACAGGTCATATCTCTTTGTCACCTCGTCAGGGTAAATGATTAGTTAATTAGCTCATGTTAATTTATGTTCTGGTTACCTCCTCTTTAAACTGTATATAAGGTTACATTCTTGGTTTTATTAAACACTCCATGTTTAGCACACAAACAAGTCTCATCTAGCCAATAGCAGGTTGTTGCTTTTACTTTCAAGGTCCGACCATAACATTGAAAACAGGGACAAATCTTCTTTTAGACAACTGAAGACCACTGTCTTTTTATAAAATTATTCGGGGAAACAGTATACTTTTTATATCTGATAGCTTCCTGCACAAGTTTGTTTTGTGGACACTGTCACGATCTCCGCAGTAATGAGGTCTCCTGCACGCTCCAAGGAGGAGCACTGGTTCATGAAATATTAATGCCGCTTTCAACAACTCTTTAGATGGAAGTCAGCGGTTTCCAGGGCTCTCTATTTATCATGGCATGGGTCCAACCGAAATACAATGAGAAGATCGATGAAGCTCATATATCAGTCCCACTGTCAGGTTTGGTCTATTTCTGTTCTTAAAGATGGATATCAATACACTTGCCCAGGAATGAGTACATCCCGCCTTTACCCTTCATGAAAGGTTGACAAGAAGTAATTACTGCAGAGACTTTGTAACAAAATGTAATCCATACTTATCTACTTTCTACACTGGAGATACTCGGTATCAGGCAGAGATGAGGTGCTGGGTGCAGAACCTACTGCAATCAGCCAAAGATGGACTCAACTGATTAGACAATGGTATATTGAAGTTTGATTGGACGCTATGGGTTATACATTTTCATTGCTTGTAATAAGCCTGATAAAGTTTTGATTTAAAATAACTCAAATAACCACTATTTGTATCAAAGGCCTTGTTTACCCTGGCGCCTGGGGTCCAACAAAAATAGGCGGTTAAGCCACTGTTTTACCAAAACTCAACCACCTTATGACTGTAGCTCTACCCCCAGAGGAGGCACTTGACTATGATGGGTCTTCTGTTCTGCCACGACACCTTTAACTGCTCAGTCCCCACTGACACACCCAGTTAAAAATTGACTTGCGCAACTTAAAGTGGTTGTAAACCCACATTTGTAAGTTTTACCTATAGGTAAGACTGTAATAAGGCTTACCTATAGTTAGTGGAAATATCTCCTAAAAATGCGCTGTTTAAAATATCTTTCTTTTACACTGCGCCGATGATGTCATCGGCGTATGCGCTGTGAAGAAACGGACCACACTCTGTTTGTTCCCTCGGATGTGCCGTGACTGACGGCTCCGGAACGCATGCTCGGGAGTGATGTCACACGGCTTGGGAGTGATGTCACACGGCTCCTGCCATTCGCAGAGCCGAAGTCTGTGGCCCCAAAAGGAAAAGGACAGAAGATGTATGCGGGCACCAGTGGGGACACCGGGGGTTCGTTTGGAGATAAGTGGCACATAATGGGCTATATATAACCTATTATGCTTTTTACATTGCAGGGTTTGTAGGAGAACAAAGTGGAAGTAATTGTACAAGTACATGTTTTAAGATGCTGAACTAAAAAGTGTGACTACTGGTGTAAATTATGGCAATTATTATATTTCAGCAGCACTTAACCAACTTTAACCAATGCAAACAGGGTTGAAAGTATCAGCAACAGCTAACCCAAAAAACAAAGGTACTTGTGGGCACACGATGCATACAGCCCCAATAGAGGGTGGGTCAATGTGTTTCTGAGGAAGGGGTACCCCTGGGGGAGATTGAAAAATACTTGGAGCCTAATTGTCAGTGTTGGACGGCTTTCGCTGGGGCTCTTCTGTAAGGTGGTGCACGTGTAGCTATATTTTTAAGAATGTGCAAACAAATAGCTAGTTGTTTCCTAAACAAGGAGCAGTTTTTTAATGGCAGTAACTGTATGCAGCAGAGGATTGAACTTGGTAGTTCAATGAGTTAAATCTCATATGCTTGGTGGTCTGTTGTCCCAGAAGTTTCGGTCCTCATGATCAGGTCTCTCAAAAGTCTCAGTCCCAGTGTTCAGACTCTCATTGGCACTCTCAGGATCTGTCTCTATGAAACCAGGTAAGAGCAGCAGATCTATGTTCCACAGTCCTCGTCACCAGAGCCTTTCCATGGCTCAGTCCTTAGCCTTTCTTAACACAGCACACAGATCTTATCCCTGTCTCCATAGGCAGGCACGCACAGCAGCAGGTTAATATGGTCAGGTTTCCCGAGCTGTTGCCCAGATCCCAGCAGAATTGCATGTCATCATCTCTCCTCTTGTGTGCTGGGTTTGTAATTTTGAAGGCCATAGCCTCCATTGTACAGTAACAGCGCTCCTCCAGAACTACATCACCCATGATCCATTAAAGAAGGCACATCCAGGTGGGAGGGAGGAGTTGAGCAGCGCACTCACACATACAGTCAGCAGTGGGGGTGGGGGAAGGGGGCACAAGTGGGGGAGAACACACACAGCTCAATTCTGCAGCTTCCCAGGTGCTCGGTACTCAAGGCAATAGCAAGGGAGTGGGAGAAAGCCTGCAGAACAGTGACGATGGGGAAGGGAAGGGAGAGAGGCACATGAAGCTGGCAGCACACCTGGTTTACACGACCATGTTGGTTCACACCACAGTTGGTGTTCAGCAGGCAGTATCACCACCAAACCCAACCTATTTAAATAAGTGGGTCTGTGCTGCAACTAACCAACCATTAATGCAGGAGAACAATTAAAGTACCTGTCACCGAGAATGTGTTTCCAGCAAGTCAGCATCGCGCTAATTCTCGGCGACAGGGTGCCGACATCTCGCACTCGCTGGAATAGACAAAGCACATTCCCTCGAGCGCGTCATAGAAGTGACAGGGATCCGACTTGGATTCCCGCCGAATCTACACGCGGCGTTTGGTATGTATCATGAGGGGTTCCCCCCCAGGGAACATACCAGGCCCTTAGGTCTGCTATGGATTGTAAGGAAAAACCCCCCCACGCCGAAAAAAACGGCGTGGGGGTTCCCCCACAATCCATACCAGACCCGTATCCAAAGCACGCCGCCCGGCCAGTCCTGAGCCGTACCAGTCGGCATGCCCTCAACATGGGGGGGTCAGGTGCTCTGGGGCCCCCCCCCACTGCGGCCCCCCCACCCCAGAGCACCCTGTCCCCATGTTGATAAGGACAGGGCCTCTTCCCGACAACCCTAGCCGTTGGTTGTCGGGGTCTGCGGGCGGACGGCTTATCGGAATCTGGGATCTGGAATCTGGAAAACCCTGTGTTGTTTATTTGTTTTTACACTTTGCCTCCAGGTGAATGGGTAGGGGTACGATGTACCCCATTTTCATTCACCTAGGGTGGGGGCCGGTATCTGGGGGCCCTCTTATTAAAGGGGGCTCCCAGATTCCGATAAGCCGCCCGCCCGCAGACACCGACAACCAGAGTTGTCGGGAAGAGGCCCTGTCCTTATCAACACGGGGACAGGGTGCTCTGGGGTGGGGGGGCCGCATTGCGCCCCCCCTGCCCCAGAGCACCCGACCCCCCCATGTTGAGGGCATGCATGCGCTCGCTCGCCCCCACTCCTTCCCTGACCGGCCGGGCGGCGTGCTTTGGATACGAGTCTGGTATGGATTGTGGGGGAACCCCCACGCCGTTTTTTTCGGCATGGGGGGGTTCTCCTCACAATCCATAGCAGACCTAAGGGCCTGGTATGTCCCCTGGGGGGAACCCATGCCGGATTTTTATTTAAAAATCCGGCGTGGAGTTCCCCCTCATGATACATACTAAATGCCATGTGTAGATTTAGCGGGAATCCAAGTCGGATCCCCGTCACTTCTATGACAACTTTGTCTCCATCGCAGCACGCCAGCTCGGCACTGGCTCCCGCGATGGGGCTCGTAGGTGGTAAATCTCGCTGAGAAAGGGAGCGAGATTGAGACAATATCGCGGTCACCTACTGTAGGACAGATCATTGTCAACCTATGACAAGAAGTGCCTGAACAAACACCTTCACGGCAGGATCACCAGGAATTATTTTAAAGCCTAAGTTTAGTTTATTTTTATTTATTTTTAAATCAGCATGATATTTACATTCAATAAAAAGTGTCCCATGCGCTGGTGGCTACTATCGTCATCAAAATCTTCTGTCCTCTGCCTCCCATGTACCCCACAGTAATAATATTCCAGTGCTACAGGGGTTAACACAGGTGTCGGAGATAGCATAGGCACTCATGAAGAGTGCCAACTATGCTTACCCTTTCCGCCACTCTCCTAAACTCAAGTTGTAATATAGCTTTCACCAACAAAAAATACTCTATGAATAGAGGAGGTGGACCTTTCATTCATCCACCAGGCCTCCATTCATAGAGCACTTGTATTATAACTTCTATGAGAGGAGGAGGGGGCAGAAGGGACAAGTGTAGTCAACACTCTTGACGAGTGTCTGATATAGGTCTATTGGTTGTATTAACCCCTTCTGTGGGGATATGGGGGGAGATTATTTAAAAAAATAACTTAACTTGGGTCTTAAATAAAAAATAATCGCACTTGACTGTCCCCAAGTCCTGCTTTTCCCTCTCCCAGCCTGCCCCAGCTGTGCAGAGGATATAATGGGTTGAAATCAACATTAAATTGTTATTTTTTACATGAATTTATGGTTTTTTTTTCGTAATATCAGTCCAGAGTCAACTACAACAACAATCTGCCTTTCAATCCATCATTTAAAAAATTAGGAGTATGAAACCCTGTAAAAAAAGTTTTCTTCCTTGTGAGTTTTGCTTTTCAATGGCTGCCTAAGGAATTATGATCTCTTCATAAATCATCAGAGAACCCCGTGCCAGTAGCCGTGCCAGGCTATGCAGCCATGTTTTGGCCGACCCCACTTTCAGCACCCGCTCTAGTGTGGATGATTTGTTAGGCTTTACTTGCCTGAACTTATTTAATATTTCCCTTCCACTGGCCCGCCAGTCATCTGTGACACAGCCTCCGCTGTTCTCAGCTTTATTCTTCAAAAAGACTGGGAAAATAATATTCATTTAATGCTTTGGCTACCATTCCATCCTTTGTGCATCCACCCAGAATGTCACAGATATTATGTTACAAGCCTCTATTTAAACAGATGCCTTTTTACTTTGCATTAGCACGAAATTGCATTTTTGTTCCAGATGTTGAACAATTTGACGCTAACATGCAGGCGAAGGTAATTACGTCTATTTCAGACACTTCCCTTCTACATGCACTCCATCCAGTATCAGCTGCAATGTGATTGCTCTGGACCTGCTTCCCGATAGGGAGTTGGGACAATGGTACACCATGTCTGTACATTGTGCATCAGCATGGCCACCTGTAGCTTAAGAACCTTCGCTGGCCTGGAACCTATAAGGCTCCTTTCACACTTGGTGTCTGCCATTGTTGATCATGGTTTATAGGGCAGTTTGTAGGTATTTAGTTGGGAATACTTCATGCATTTTTTTTATATTGCTGCATGGCAGCTTTGCATGGTAAGTGTTTGGCATTACGGGCATTGTGGGAATGCCCCGCAACTGTGAGCTAAGTGATTGGCATTGTGGGAATGCCCCACAACTGTGAGCTAAGTTTTTGGCATTGTGGGCATTGTCGGAATGCCCTGCAACTGTGTTTGTCTCTCAGTTGTGACTCGACCCCATCTACTTATATGAGAGAGTTTGATAGGCGGTGCCACCTGTCAAACTCAGCTTTGAAATTCCAATGGCAATGTCTTCCCATCCAAGTCGAACCATGGGTAGGTGGGCGGTTGGGGGGGGGGGGTAGTGGTGGTAAAAAACACAGAGCAACCTCTTGTTTTAGCATCCCCTCAAGAAGCAAGTTTTAAAGCAGCCTTGGTGTATTCAGCAAGGGTGTTGATTAGAATGTACACACTGATGTTATTCCTGCAGCCGCTCCCCTCAGATGTGATGTGGTCACACTAGCCTATCTCAAATTCACGGTCAACGCCCTTCGGACCATAATCCATGGAAAAGTTGGTTGGAAGTCCGATCGTGTGTACGAGGCTTTAGCATATATTGATTGGTTTGCGCAGTATATGCCCTGCCGCATATGTACGTGGGGTGGTCCTCAAGCGGTTAGGCACGCTCTGGCTCTGATGCACAAAGGATAGTAGCAGCACACAGTCTCTAGGATCCTACACTCAGGTCTGTATTCCCAATGCCCTTGAATACTTGGAAGTCTCCTTCAAATATCAGACAGATATTTCTACCCTTAAACTCTCCAGGTCATATCCTAAGTGAGATTCTCTAATCAGTTCCAGAAAGTTTCAGAAAAACAGGCCTCCCAGCCCTAGCATAACTGTGACCTTCAGCAAATGTAGAACTACAGGTGAACTGACCAGAAAAGCAGCAGTCCTTCAGGCTCCCCCTGGGCAAGAACGGGGCTGCTTCAGGCCCTAGCCTATTTATGCACTTTGCAGCCACATACTGGGCATCCTTCCCCAGGGATTGACCAAGACCACATTCATATTAAGGCTGTGAATTTCACTTTTCCAGCCCACTCTATTCCAGAATCATCCAGAAGGCAGGGGGAAGCAGTCAAACCTGCAGTCAATGAATCCTAGAAATACCCAAAGCAATCAGAAAATGCTGCTTGCCTAAAAGAAAAGTTTACCTTGCTCATCTAGCAGCCTATCTAGGAGGGTTCTATACCATTAAAGAAGACAGTACTGTATGTCAGGGGTTTTACGTGTACGTGTTGTACGTCACCGCGCTTTGCTAGAGCATTTTTTTTTTCACGATCGTGTGTAGGCAAGGTGATCAGGTTGAAAAAAAACGTTGTTTTTTTCTAGACCCTTAAAAACTTTGTTTTTTAGAACCCGAAAAACGGTCGTGTGTTTGCGGCGTTAGCGCTCTTCCATAGAACATCATTTACAGAGCTAGTAGTGGGTCACATTCAACTTGAATTGTTCTGCAATGTTGAAAACATTTTATAGCTTCTCCATGCAACTTCTTCAGTTCATTGGCCTGGAGAAACTTCAAAACACCTTCAACATTGCAGAACAAGTCTAGTTGAAAGTGACTACTACTACCAGCTATACAGTGACCTGGATAAATAAGAACCTTCACAGACACATCATTTATAGAGAGACAAAACTTCAAGCAAGGTACTGCGGGCTTTGAATACACATCTCAGGCAACAAGTATGGAATGAGATTGCCTTAAAAAGAACTATAACTATTCCCAGTTTTGTATGATGTTTACAGTTTTATACATTTTCATATATTTTTTTTATTACTTGCATCCAAATATTTAATTTCAAATTTCTTCCATAATGCAGTGTTCACAGGGCATGCTAGGCAACAAAAGACACAGCGGTGATTAGTAAGCAAGTTTGCTATACATTCATCAAATGTCCTCGAAATTTGATCAGTGGGTGGCCCTGTCACCTGCTTCCCATCCGGCATCCTTTGATAGAAAAGTTGCTGGATTCAAAATGAAAATTGTCAGCTGAGCAGTGCCTGCCACCAATCAGTTGCTGCAAGAGATTCATCCATCTGCGATGGATAGAGGTATTGATTATGGCTAGACGTGTGTGGCACATTTGGTTCTGAATTGAAATTTGGATAGATTTTTCCTTATTCGGAAAATTTGGATTTATCCGAATTTCCAAATTACAATAGTTACGTAGCAATATCGCAGCAGGAGGCAGCAAATTGGCAAACAAAAAGGGGGTGGGACCTTAAATGAAGCTCATGATGGCAAAATGAATATAGTGGTGTATAGTGGTGAATATAAAATATTTAATAGTATTACATAAAACAACTTGTTTACATACATTGGATTGCATATACAAAGAAATGCACCCCATAGAAGGTGCCGGTTTCCAAGCTGGCAATAACTGGTACTAACATGTTTATACGTATTAATGATATGGTAAATTCAAGGGATCCCCCAATATTCATTGTTAGGTATAAGAATTACAAAGATAGCATCTGCACAATCCATAGTCTTTCTATTCCCAATCATGCAAAAGGAGAAACCCCCCAAAAAAACAACTCAGATTCAGAGAAAGTAATAATATTCAAAGTTTTATTAACAATTTATACAAAAAAATGTTAAAATCATAGTTGGTGTGTTAGTGCGTGACTTGTCCACAATGGTCCAATAGAGCCCAACGCGTTTCAGGACTTTGTTCCTTCGTCAGGGGCTAATATCTGCGTGGAGTCACACTGTATATAATGCAAATAACCACATTTTAAAAGAAGCAATCATTTTATACAAAATTTAAATTAAATTACATATCTATACATATCAGGCGAACACAGTAACTGCATGGCATACACATCATACCCGTCACCATATATGCAGACTCGTGGCTGAGCTGGTTCACATCCAGGCAGTGGCAGAGACAACCCCCCAACAGATGGAAAAACGGGGTGTACAGTGGGGTGGGACCCCTCAATAACTCCAATCAAGCCCAAAGGTACCGAATCGAGGCAGACAGAGCATCAGTGACACTCCCAATCCTAAACATAACCAAAATATAAATAAGTATACTTCCGAAAACATCATCAGAATGCATGTACCAAAAATTAGGTAATGTACCCTCAAATTGGTAATCTCCCTGTATATGCCATTGTATAGCTGCTTGTTATCTAGTCTGTAAGTAAAGATCACAGACATACTTGTGTATTTTAAAAGTAGGTGTATTTTTAGAAAGTGGCCAGAGATGTCACTAGTGAGCAGGTAAGTTCACTATCTGTAAGAGACCGAGCGATATTAAAAAAACGATGTGAGTGAATATATGGTGAAAGCGGACTAATGGGGAGGAGAACCACACACGAGTGGAGGTAAATAACCATGGTAAGGGTCATCACCAACCATACAGTGAGAAAGGGGTGTGGGGGGAGGAGGTGGTGTGTGTGAACTTAGGGGGAGTGACAGCTGAGTAGTGGGAGAGTGATGGGGTGACCAACTGGGGGTAGAAGTGGAAGACCATGGTACAGGGTCCTCACCAAAATATCCGGTGGGAGGGGGGGAAGCAAAGGGGGGTACAGTGGGCAAGGTATACCTGTGTTCAGAGTAGGAACCAGTCCAAAATGTATGTGATGCCTGTGTTTTGTTTGCCATCTTGCAGCCTTCTGCTGCGATATTACTTCCTTCGTAACAATGACAGCGATGGAGGCACATGACTTCACCCAGCCATGATCTCATTTAAAGTCCCAAAATCCTCCTTACTACATTCAAGTTACAATAGTAACCAATTTAAACAAATCCGGAATAACAAAACAACATTTTGGACGAAACTCAAATGATAACCATTCATATATGTGTGACTTATGCCGCGTACACACGATCACTTTTTGTGATGAAAAAAAACGTCATTTTATCTGACAAAACAAAACGACGTTTTTCAAACTTCATTTTCAAAAACGACATTGCATACACACCATCGTTTTTCCAAAATGCTCTTGCAAAGCGCGGTTACGTAAGACACTTTCGACGGCACTCTGTTCCATTGAAGCTTCCATCTCATAACTTGCTTCTAAGCATGCGCGGGTTTAAAAACGTCGTTTTAAACAACGTTTTGCCCACACACCATCACTTTTTATGACACAAAAAACGACGTTTTGAAAAACGACATAAAAAAATCAAGCATGTTGGAATTTTTTTTTGGTCGTTTTTTTGAAGACATAAAACGACGTTTTGCCCACACACGATCATTTTAAATGACGTTTTTTAAAACGTCGTTTTTTTTCATCACAAAAAGTGATCGTGTGTACGCGGCATAAAAGTTGCAGCAACTTCAAAGTAGTTCATGTACTACTTTGGTCAAACTTTCATGCAACTTGAGGGCCATAGACTTCAATGGTAACCCTCAAAAGTTGTATGAAAGTCATACCTGAATGTTATACAATGCAACAGTAATGCAACAGTCATTAACACTGGTCAAATGCCTCGTACACGCGATCAGAATTTCCGATGGAAAAAGTCAGACGGAATTTTTTCATCTGATATTCCGACCATGTGTATGCCCCAACCGACTTTTTCGGAGTTAGAAAGTGTTAGAAAGAGAACATCCAACATCCTGACAAATTTTAATTGTGTGTACAGGGCAAAAGTCGTATCCAAGTTGTACCCATGCCAAGTTGCGTCAAAGTTGCGTCAAAGTTGCACTCTAAAATCGGTGCAACTTTGGAGTCATACAAGTGTGAATGGAGCCCAAAAGATATGCTTGTTGTCCTAAAAAAAATGGCACAGTAATGTTAAACTAATAGACCTATAACAGAAATGTAAAAATAGCTCTGGTCCATTGGGTGTGGGAGCTAAAGTGGTTTAAGATTTTTTTTAATGAAAAGATTGTTTCCAAAAGTGAAGTTCTGCTGCATTGTTGAAGCTAAGCGGTTTATTCTCTGTATGGTTTAATAGTGAAATAAATGTTCAGTTGGGCATGCAAGTATATGTTTCTTCCCTCTTAATGAAATAATCAATGTGTCTAATAGCTGAGGGCAAGTGGGCATGGCATGGTTGTCATTCACAAAAGTATTACAGGATGTCTGGGTATATTACAGAATATTCATGTCCATTCCAAGGTAATTTCAGCTTAAAATGTTGTTTGTGGTGCAGTTCTTTCGATCTTGGTTTATCTCACTGTATGGAATTAAGTATTTTTTTGCTGTTCCAAGAATTGTATTTACAGTAAAGGTATCACTTGACATGGGTATTTCAACGGGAATCTGCCAACTACTACCCCTAGGCCATATCCACCCTTAGTATTTGTGTTCATCCAGAACAAGACCACACCAATGGAATTTATTGGCCTTAGTAGTTTTATATTAAAACAATCCAGTCTAATAAATAACCTTAATTAACAATACATAACAAGAAAGATGAGTTAACGTTCCTTGACAGAACCAATTAAAGAACCAATTAACCAGAGTATTGTATCTGCAGCCCAAATTCTGTTACTTGGTATGCAATTGGCATGAATGCAATCTAGATCTTCGTTTAAACGCCGGACCTTTTATTTGTACGTCATGTGTGGTAGTGGTACTTCTACTGCTACCATAAATGACAGCATTCTTGCTGTAAATGGTTGCTAAAAAAGCAGAGGGTGCTGGCACCCGCCACGTCCTTAGCAACCAATGACATCACCCAGTGCCATACATTTACTGTACAGGATTCTTTGGCCATGTAAACAAAGCAGCAGAGTTAGATTGACATCACTGACCAACAACGACCAATGATGTCAATGAATGAGCGGGTGACCCTTTGTATACTTTCAGCTAAGGGATCGATTGTGTCGCCAGATGCTGGGATTTTTTTCTGTTTGACGGATGTATTTTTATCATAATGGAGGTGGATCTGCATTGCTGAATGAAGTGAATGATGATGGATGTACATTGTAGGACATTTGGGGATCTTCTTTTTTTAATATATGGCTTTGTCAGTGTTTTTTTTTTACTTTTACAGAAGGACTTCCTGGACGTTTTTATTGGTTTTCCCATGCAGTGGGACTGCAGCCGCACTGCATGGGTAACTGCTCGTTTTTGTCTAAGGGTGAGGAAATCAGGGATATACTTACCTAATCCGTTGAGCACAAGACCTGATGCTTCCCATACTAGCCTTCTTGTGCATGGACTGTTCCTGACATCATCAAGTCCATAGACCGGCTCTGGACACAAGGATGGCAGGAACAGCCCACCACTGGACATGGGGGAGCATTGTTTTCCAGAGGATGGAAAGATTGGGTGAGTTTATAGTTATATATTGAAGTTCTGCTTTAACTATTTTCTGTGAAAGAGTAGAGGTACTACGCACCCCTTTCTCATTCGCATGGGGGCAGTATCTGGGGCCCACCTTATGTAGCGCTACCCCATTCAGGAGCCGCTGAGTATAAGTGGGATCGGCGTGTTGTGTTACCTGGCAGGTGTCTAGGGGTGATACTTGTGAGTTGAGGAGAAGAGAAAGAATGTCCAGTCTTTAGTTGGATTTTCTTCAATGCTTTATTCCAAGGCCCAACATGGCCTTCATCAACATAGTATAGGATAGGAACAGGTTGATGAGCAGAGAGAGAGAGAGCTTGAGTATCAGGCCTTGGATATTGAAAGGTGAGAGAGCAATCTTACTCTCAGTAGTAATGAACTCAGTTCGTCACCACTCCAATTGGAATGGATAAAGTGCTCCCGGACAAGTCTCTGCCACAGGTCTGGCAGCCGGAACGTCACTTGCAAATGCTGGGAGGACCAGGCCTCTGCCACAGGCTCGGCTCGGACCTCTGCCACAGGCCTAGTAGTTGAATGAGCATGAAATTGAAGTGAGCTGTGGGACGTTCTAAGGCTGAGACTGAGATCCATGGGATGCTTTCTGGCACTGCGATTCCGAAGACTCTGGTTCGAATAAACTTCCCAAGGTATCACCATCTTCGAGCACAGAAGTAAAGTCGGAGGAGAGCAACTTCTCCGTGAGCAAATAGCCGCCAGGTTCAGCGGTGGAATCCTCAATCTGCTCCGACAAAGAACGCCGCGGGAGGAGGCCTCGACCGCAGCCGCGGGAGGCTGGTGCAGGCTCCATTTCGATAGAAGCACGCCACACGGAGATCAAAGTGGAGAGATCACTCCCTGAAGTGGCATCAGTCAATGATTTTGTCGCATCCGATAGACTGGAACTGTTGGTTAGATCACCTCCAGTCATAAGGCTTACCTCTGAGGAGCAGGATGGCGAGGCAGCCGAAAGCAAAGTCAGAGTGGGCGATACCGAGACAACCTCTACCTCAGGGGTCTCCGGTTCCATGAGCTCCACTGACAGGGACGACTCTGGTCTCGGGGGTTCCTCCTCGACAGTAACCGCAGCCGTAACAAAATCCACTCTGTATTCTCTTGGGGCCTTGACAGGTGGCGCAGCAATGAACAAATAAGCCCAACATTTCTGGCATCGGGCGAAGGGTTGGACCTTGACGGACAATTCCTAGCATTGGGGGTAGGACACGTGTAGCGCTACCCCATTCAGGAGCCGCTGAGTACAAGTGGGATCAGTGTGTTGTGTTACCTGGCAGGTGTCTAGGGGTGATACTTGTGAGTTGAGGAGAAGAGAGCGAATGTCCAGTCTTTAGTTGGATTTTCTTCAATGCTTTATTCCAAGGCCCAACATGGCCTTCATCAACATAGTATAGGATAAGAACAAGTTGATGAGCAGAGAGAGAGAGCTTGAGTATTAGGCCTTGGATATTGAAAGGTGAAAGAGCAATCTTACTCTCAGTAGTAATGAACTTAGTTCGTCGCCACTCCAATTGGAATGGGTAAAGTGCTCCCGGACAGGTCTCTGCCACAGGCCTGGCAGCCGGAACGTCACTTGCAAATGCTGGGAAGACCAGGCCTCTGCCACAGGCCTGGCTCGGCCTCTGCCACAGGCCTAGTAGTTGAGCATGAAATTGAAGTGAGCGAGTCCTCCCAATAAATTTAGTTAGAGTCACTGGATCCCCGATGGTTCATTCAAGCCCTATTGGATCACCTGCCTCAAGCCGATCCCCCACCGTACAGCTTCCAGCCTGGGATCCTTTTAGAAAAGGTTTGGGACCAAGCAGCTTCTGGGATCCCTCTCCACGTTAGAGTGAAGCTCCGCATGGTGCGCAACTTCGGCCAGGTAGGCCATGGCTGTGGGGTCCATGGATACGCGTACCCTGAAGGTGGATGCCACACCTAGAACTCGGACCCCGCAGGGAACAAGAACGGCCCCCAGGCAAAGGCGGCTGCCCCAGATATAGCCTCCCCCAGCATGCCCTGGCGAGGGAATCAACCCCTCTGATTGGCGGCTGAGGAAGACGAGTCTGCCAGAACCCCTCTAGCGCCAACTGCCGCCCAGGGGTGAACACACACCCCTGGAGTGCAGACCGGCCACAGGATAGTTACGGAATTGTCAGCAGCCCAAATTTTACAAATTGCGAATGGGAGCCATGTAACTCTCCCATTCCCCACTAACTTTAGCATAACACCCCCACAAAAAGGGGGCGCTACACTTAGTATTTAGGGGGCTTTCAGGGCAATTTTTCCTTTTGATTTTTGCATAATCCGTTCCAGGACTATGCTTGTAATCCAAAGTACTCGCAAATCAAAGCAAGTTGAAGTCAATGGAAATGAAAATAATTTGTTCCGCATTGACTTCAATGGGATGCAATAACGAATGCGGCCAGAGGTGGGGGGCGCCAAAGAGCGCCAAAAATGTCCGAGAAGACAATTGTGTGACACCAGTGGCGATCGGGTCCGTGGGTGCCGCGATCATGGAGCTTCAGAACGGGTCGCGGACGCACGCCCGCGGGCTACGGCTGGGCTCTTAAAGGCAAGGTACCTGTACGTGCCTGTGCCCAGCCATGCCACTCTGCCGAGGTATATGTGCAGGAGGCGGTCCTTAAGTGGTTAAAACGAAATCTTGTTAGTTTAGGACCCAAAATAATAGTCTGTATTGGGTCACCTATCTGTCTAATCTAAGACACGGCTACCTCTGCAATGACTTATCGGTATAGGCCATGAAATGCCTCTTTACTGCTTTCGGTGTAGCCTGTAACATTTAACACAAGCCATTCTCCTATCTATATGTAAACACACAGGGGCCTCTGGATTCTTGTTTTTCAGTAGAGAAATGAGGCCGTATTTTCATCACGATGACTCAGGTGAATGGTGAAAACAGCCCCCATACTTTCAAAGAAAGCAAACTGCTAACAAAAATATCCATTTGCAGCTTCAAAGAAATTGGCAGGTCTGCATCTCTCTGATAAATGGCAGATTTATGACTCCTTCTTAATTACAAATACCATTAAAAAAGAGGGCATTTTCGGCACCCGTCTGCAAACGATGATAAGCGTTTTTCATGCTTTCATAAACAAACGTGGAACTCTAACGTTTATTTCCCATACTATTTCTGCCCTTGAGTAAGGAGGCAAATGTTATATTCCTTCTTATGTCCAGGCTGGAAAGTGCAGCATAAGCTGCCGGTACAATACCGGTGTCTGGACCTGGTGCCCCCAGATTAAACACGCGCTTCGGTAAGATTCGAAAGGTAAGCATTATGTATCCCAGTGACATAACCTACCTGCTCAGACCCGGCACAGAAATATTATTTCACCCTATTATTTTAAGCAGAAGGCCATCTTTGTTAATAAAGAATAAATTAACCAGCATTTACAGTATAAGCAGCTTTCAATGCATTGAGTGCAATACTCACCTTCCAGTGCCGCTCCTCTTCCTATTTTAACCGCCTCAATACCGGGCATTTCACCCCCTTTCTGCCCTGGCCAATTTTCAGCTTTCAGCCCTGTTGCACTTTGAATGACAAATGTGTGATCATGAAATGCTGCACCCAAATGAAATTGTTGTCATTTTCTTTACACAAATAGAGCTTTCTTTTGGTGGTATTTAATCACCTCTGGGTTTTTATTCTTTTTTGCAAAAAATATGTAAAAGGACTGAAAATGAAAAAAAAATGTTTCTTAGCTTCTGTTAGATTATTCTGTAAATACTGTAACTATTTTTTTTTCTTTACTGATGTGTGCTCAGGGCCAGATTAAGAACATCATGGGCCTGGTGCTGAGGATTTTGGTGGGGCCTTTTATAAATAATAAATAAATGCGTGAGAATCACAGCGCAGCAATGGAGGGCCCAGTCTGAAAATGTAAGTGTACCCTAATGTGCTAATATGCTGTGCATACTTGTACATTGTGGCATAACCTACCCCAGGGCCTCTAAAAATAGTAATGTCAGGAAAGTTTACTACCGCTTTAATATCACAGGATCCCAGAAACCTCTCATGGGGTTGACCCAGTGGCCCTTGGGCAGTGCATAAGTGCATAGTTGCCAACATTTAAAAAATATTTTCAAGGACACTTTTTTTCACAAGTGCTATATTTAGAGTAGCTGAGATCCCCTATGTTCCTCTGTACATCACAGTAGTAATCACAAAATTAAATAAGTTCTAATAATGGAACAGAACAAATATGAGAACTGAGATTTCCTTTAGTTGAACTAACAAAAGTGTGTCCATTCTAGAGCTGGTAACATTGAGGGTATTCAGTATCATTTTAAAGAACTGTTTTTGTGGGTAAGCGACATAGGGGAGGAGTACGGATGGTATATAAGTGGGAATTATGTGCAGGTGAGTGAGAGGAATTTGGAGGGTCTAACATTAGGCACTATGTACAGGAGAAGAGTGCAAAGGGTATGGAAAAAGGCACAATGTACAGGAGAGGACAGTGGGCAGTATGTACAGGAGAGAAGTGTGGAGTGGATGACAGTGAGCAGTATGTACAGGAGAGAAGCGTGGAGGGTACGACAGTGGGCAGTATGTACAGGAGAGAAGTGTATGACAGCAGGCCCTATGTACAGGAGAGGAGTGTGGAGGGTATGACAGTAGGCAGTATGTACAGGAGAGGAGTGTGGATGGTATGATAGTGGGCACTATGTATAGGAGAGGAGTGTGGAGGGTATGACAGTGAACAGTATGTACAGGAGAGGAATTTGGAGGGTCTAACAGTGGGCACTATGTACAGGAGAGGAGTGTGGAGGGTATGGCAGTGGGCAGTATGTACAGGAGAGGAGTGTGGAGGGGATTCCAGTGAGCAGTATGTACAGGAGAGAAGTGTGGAGGGTATGACAGTGGGCGGTATGTACAGGAGAGAAGTGTATGACAGCAGGTACTATGTACAGGAAAGGAGTGTGAAGGGTATGGCAGTGGGCAGTTTGTACAGGAGAGGAGTGTAAAGGATATGACAGTGGGTAGTATGTACAGGAGGAGTGTGGGGGTATGACAGAGGGTAGTATGTACCAGAGAGAAGTGTGGAGGGTATGATGGGGCAGTATGTACAGGAGAGAAGTGTGGAGGGTATGACAGTGGGCAGTATGTACAGGAGAGGAATGAGGATGGTATGATAGTGGGCACTATGTATAGGAGAGGAGTGTGGAGGGTGCGACAGTGGGCACTATGTACAGGATAGAAGTGTATGACAGCAGGCACTATGTACAGGAGAGAAGTGTGGGGGTTATGACAGTGGGTGTTCTGTATAGGAGAGGAGTGTGGAGGGTATAATAGTGGTCACTATGTGCAGGAGAGGAGTGTGGAGGGTATGACAGTGGGCACTATGTACAGGAGAGGAGTGTGGAGAGTATGACAGACTATGTACAGGAGTGGAAGGATGTTTAGGAACTGCGTAGTGGTTAAGCGGGTCATACATGAATTGAAATGACACCAATTATGCAGAGACCAGCCATAGTCGATCTATGTATGGGCTAGCTGGTTTTACACAAGTCAATCTATTAATCGACTTGAGTACAACCAGCCTGTTGTTCCCAAAACAATCAGTGCTGCCAGATATGGATAGCAACACTGATCATTGTACTCACTGGCAGAACACAACAACACTACAGGAGTGATTCCCCCATCCACAGGTCAGCAGGTGAGAGGGTGTGTGGGGACAGGCTGGGGAGAGATACCAGTCAGTGGCTGGGTAGGCACCAGTGGCGTATCTACCGGGGGGGCAGCCGGTGCTTCTGCCCCGGGCGCTGAGCTGAGGGGGGACGAAACCCCGCGCCAGTATGTGTCACCGCTACTATAGCCTAATTTTAAGTTTCGTCCGACATGTTTAGTCTCAGGCCAGCCCCTGGTACCCCGTGATTGGGTCAAGTGATCACGTGCGCTGGCCTGGTCTATTCTCAATTGCGGGGAGCAGGGCTGGTCTACGATGCAAGCTGTGTATGGCTGTACGCTCACTGTCTCCAACGGCTTTCTCCTCCGCCTCCTCCTCTGACTCTACAGGTCATGGGTGAACATATTCCCGTCGGGGCGTGCAGTGTGGCTGGCGGCACTGAAGCAAAGTAGGAAGAAAAAAAACAGGTGAGAGATTCGTCTGTCTCCCTCGTGATTTTTGTTGCTGGCCCGGGGGAGTAGGGAGGGAGCAGCTGGAAAGTCTATGTGCCCAGCATTTTACTTTAGGATGGCTTTGGTGGACTACAATGCCCAGCATTTTACTTTAGGGTGGCTTTGGTGGATTACAAGGCCCAGCATTTTACTTTAGGAGGCATTGGTGGCCTACAAGGCCCAGCTGCTGGGCCTTGTAGTCCACCAATGCCTCCTATAGTAAAATGCTGGGCCTTGTAGTCCACCAATGCCTCCTAAAGTAAAATGCTGGGCCTTGTAGTCCACAATGCCTCCTTTAGTAAAATGCTGGGCCTTGTAGTCCACCAGTGCCTCCTATAGTAAAATGCTGGGGCCCAGAATTTTATTATAGGAGGCACTGGTGGACTACAAGGCCCAGCATTTTATTTTAGGATGCTTTGGTGGACTACAAGGCCGAGCATTTTACTTTAGAATGCTTTGATGGACTACAAGGCCCAGCATTTTACTTTAGGAGGCTTTGGTGGACTACAAGGCCCAGCGTTTTACTATAGGATGCTTTGGTGGACTACAAGGCCCAGCATTTTACTTTAGGAGGCATTGGTGGCCTACAAGGCCCAGCTGCTGGGCCTTGTAGTCCACCAATGCCTCCTATAGTAAAATGCTGGACCTTGTAGTCCACCAATTCCTCCTATAGTAAAATGCACCAATGCTGTAGTGTCAGTGTGTAGGGGTCTGTGGGTAGTATATTGTGTAGCGGTCACTGTGTGTATTGTGTAGCGGTCAGTGGGTAGTTTATTGTGTAGTGGTTAGTATGGGAATAAGGTAGGTTAGTGGGTAGTGTAGTAGTCAGTGTGTAGTGGTCAGTATAGGAATCGGGTGGGTCATTGTGTAGTGTAGTGGTTGATCAGGTGGGTTAGTGTAAGGGTCAGTACAGGAAAAAGACAGGTCAGCGTATAGTGTGGAGGTCAGTGTAGGAATCAGGTATGTCAGTACTATTGTAGGAAGGGAATGGACTCGGGGAGTGCGAAAAGTCAGCGGATTAGGGGGGCGCAAATTACTTACCTTGCCCTGGGCGCTGACAACGCTAGCTACGCCACTGGTAGGCACTGGCTAGTTTTAGAGCCATATACACACAGGTTACATACGTCGTGATCGTTAGAGCGAGAGCAATAATTATAGCACTAGACCTCCTCTGTAACTCTAAACATATAACCTAAAAAATGTTTTAAAAAATCGCGCTAACTTTGGTGTTTTTTTTTTTTTAATGAATGAACAGTTTATTTCCAAAAAAAAAACACGTTTGAAAAATTGCTGCGCAAATACAGTACCGTGCTAGAGCTGCACAATTAATCCTTAAAAAATCGTGATCTTGATTCAACCCCCCTGACATCTCCAATGCAGAGTTTGCTGATTCTTTCATATAACAAGTGGAGAGACTTTCAGCTGTCAAAAGTAAATATCCGGGCAGTCTGACAAGTTCTTAGCAGGAAACATTGTAACTAACACTTTCTTCATAGATCAAAGGGATAAACTTCTGTGTGTAAAGAAAATATCCGGGCAGTCTGCCAAGTTTGTAAACAACATGAAACATTGTAACCAACTTCCTTCTTAGATCAAACTTCTGTGTGTAAATGCAAGAAATGTAACCACTTAAAGTCCAACACTTGTTTAAGTTAAAAAGCAATATTTTTTGCTAGAAAATTACTTGGAATCATGATCTATCATCTAAGCAAAAAAATTGCAGTTGTCGTTTTAGTCAGAATCGTGCAGCTCTATACTGTGCAACATAAAAAGTTACAAAGACCACTAGGGTTGTCCCGATACCACTTTTTTAGGACCGAGTACAAGTACCGATACTTTTTTTCAAGTAGTCGCCGATACCGAATACCGATACTTTTTTTAAATGTGTGCCCAAATGCAGCCATGTCCCCCGACATATCGCAGCCATGTCCCCCCACAGATGCAGCCATGTCCCCCCACATATATTGCAGCAATGTCCCCCCACATATATTGCAGCCATGTCCCCCCACATATTGCAGCCATGTCCCCCACAGATGCAGCCATGCATGTCCCCCACATATTGCAGCCATGTCCCCCACAGATGCAGCCATGCATGTCCCCCACATATTGCAGCCATGTCCCCCACAGATGCAGCCATGTATGTCCCCCACATATTGCAGCCATGTCCCCCACATATTATTGCAGCCATGTCCCCCACATATTGCAGCCATGTCCCCCACATATTGCAGCCATGTCCCCCACAGATGCAGCCATGTATGTCCCCCACATATGCAGCCATGTCCTGTCCCCCATATTGCAGCCATGTCCCCCATACCTGTAGTAGTAGATATGATGCCGCCGCATACCGCCGCGTTAATCCCCCTGCATTACATGGCGCGGCGGGCATTACAAGTATTCAAACGAAAGCTTGTAATGCGCGCTGTAATGCAGGGGGATTAACGCGGCGGTATGCGGCGGCGGCTTTGCGGTATGCGGCGGCGGCAGCGCGGGGGGGGGGGGAGTATTCTATTTAGGTATTGGGGGTATTTGTGGGAGTACAAGTACTCCCGCAAATACTCGGTATCGGTCCCGATACCGATACTGGTATCGGTATCGGGACAACCCTAAAGACCTCCATAGAGTAATTTTCTAGCAAAAAACAAATGATGATTTTTTTTCTCAGTCTGCTGCAGTGTGCCAGCTTGTATTTATAATGGCCGCTCTGTATGTAGCTTCTGACAGGCTGTGCAAGCAGGCCCGTATCTCCGGAACCATAAATGATAGCCATCCCATATTTTGACCCATTGTGGGGTAGATCTTCAACTGCCTACCCCCCAAATGTGGGGTTTCTGTGACCTCTGGTCGTCGAACTACAACCCCCGAAGTCAAACTTTATTTTTTATTTTTATTTTATTTATTTTTTGGGGCAAATGGGCCTATCTTGAGAAAGGGGCCTGGAACTGCAGCTCCAACATCCCCTCTGTTAATCCGGCCCTGTGTGTGCTGATGAGGCTGCACTGATGGGCACTGATGAGGCTGCACTGAAGGGCACTGATGAGACAGCACTGATGGGCACTGATGAGGCGGCACTGATGAGGCAGCACTGATGGGCACTGATGAGGTGGCACTGATGGGCACTGATGAGATGGCACTAAAGGACACTGATTAAGAGGCACTGATATGCAGCACTGATGAACGCCTCTAAACATCTTCTTGGCCATCAAATTCTTGGCTAGTTTGGCATTGCATGGCTCCAGTAACATTGGTGTCCATGGAAAATCATGGTCAGCCTGGCCGCTTCCTGTATATGGATTCATCGGGTAGTGTGCGGGTATTCTGTCACTTCCTCGATGCCGCAATGTCTCCTGGGAGCTTTTGTCATTGTTCCCAGGAGACATTGCAGAGGTCTGCCGCGAGTTATCGCGGGATTTAGAAAGGAAGCGGCCAGTAACATAAAGGATTACTAAGGTACAGTGGATCGAAAAGAAGAAAAAAAACATGCGGTTTAGTAATTATGCATATAAGCGTTTCATATTTTTTATTTTTTTTTGGTGGGGGAGTGGATCTTGGGTGGGAGTTCCCACACTTTTTTCCCCAGGACTTGACCCCTGATGCCCACACTGGAGATGGTCGCGCTGTGCAGGAACATCACAGAGTAAGAAAACAATGCTGCACAGATAGAAAACTGGGCATAGTTTACAGCCTACCTTTGTTACATTGCACGAGCCGTGAGTATTCTTGGGGTATTTCTATCTTAGAAGTCATATTTCGACTGGAACTCCGCTTTAATATTTTTACTTCTATCTATCAGCACTGTTGGCAACAACCTATGGCGTAACCTGGGTGGTCTATTGTTTTGTTGAAACCTGGAAGGAAGACTGAGAGAAAATGGAAATGCCTATTACCAACTGAGTCGCTGACAGCGCAACGTTGAAGGGGGTCACTTTCCACATAAGCCTGCCATATTTGCAGTGCATAGTTGCATATTTTAGCTCAAAGCTCATGTGACCCATTCTTTTTTTTTTTCTTTGTGGAGGTTGAATTCCGACTTAAGCTTAGTTTCATCATATTGGGTTTTTAAACACACTATAGCTTCCTTTTGATGCTGCACTAGATTCAGTGCCAAGGCACCGTGCCTGTTCCTTAGCCTACTTCACTTTGTACAGTACATAAGGTAAACTAGCGACAGTACAATGGGCTCCTCTAGAGAGGACAAGCTCTAAAGAAACTGAATAGAGCCCTGTGGTGGAGGTGAAAATCCAGAGAGGATCGTAGCAGATGTCGGTTAGAATTAAAGAATTAAAAGGCCACAGCACGAGTTGGAATGAACAGAGTCCTACGACACAATATTGATAAAAAGCACATTGTGATCCTCGTTTTTTGTTCGCCACACATAGCAAAAGGAAGCAATCTTCTGCACAGCTGGGAGGACCTGTCACTTTACCGGCATGGATTAAATACATCCTCTGTGCCGCCACAGTACCTACAAGGCCTTTCTTTTGTGGTGTAACTGAATCTTGGCACACAAATGAATAAACGTAACCATTTCATGGCTGCAATGTGATTTTTTCAAGGTCCTCACGCACAGTGTTGCAAGCAGGGAGAGCATTCATTAACACTACAGCAGAGCTTATGAATGCACACCTGTGTGTGCTCCTACTTCTCAGACCTGCTGTCAAAGTAAGGTGTGGGTGAGAGGCACTGGATTAGTTCAATTTCACAGTGTAGGGTTAAGCAGGGGTCCTCAAACTTCGATATTTTAAAATCTGAAAACCTGAAAAATTTGAAAATCTGAAATAATAACTAATAATAGCTTAAAGCAGAGTTCCACCCAAAAAGTGGAAATTCCATTTTAAGCACTCCTCGCCCCTTTACATGCCACATTTGGCATGAATTTTTTTTGGGGGTGGAGTGGGGGCTTTGGTAGGAGTGGGACTTCCTATCCCACTTTCTACTTCCATTTAGGGACCACCTAAGCAACTCCTCATCGGGGTGTTTGTATCTTCAATCAAAATAATGGGGTATGTACTCTTACCAGAGATGGTGGACTCGAATGTTGGATGACAACGAGTCAATCAAGCAGAGAGAGCCAAGATGGGCAGTCTTCCTCAACGATCATGGAAATCCAGGCGTTTCCAGGAGCAGCTTCCAGGGGTCTTGTAGGTAAGGTTGAGAAACCGTGTTGAAACAGCTGGATGGAAGGGCCAAAAAAACTCTCATTGAGGAAGATGTAAAAAGAAAAAAGAAGGGCTCCACATGCTATAGGTCAAAAAGGATGAGTTGTATTGGATAAAAACTGATTGACGTCCATAGTAATACAATTTTGTGATCACAAAAGCAAAAAGGAGCACTATGGGGAGCAATAAGCCAAGCCCAATGCATTTTGTCTAAATAGACCTCAAACTTGGTTGGCATATATTATGTTTCACTCGATGCTTTGTATATGTACAGTTTGTAATAAAATGTGATTATTTTTACAAATTTTTATTACATCTTTGACTTTAATGTACCGGTGCCATAATAGTCACCACCACACTCGTCCATTGCAGCCATATTCCATATATTCAGATTTGGGAATTACAGCAGGGAGATCTTAGGTCTCGTGCACACGACTGGGAAACCCGTCGTAAGAAAAAACGTTGTTTTTCTCGACAAGATTCTTGTCAAGCTTGACGGGATTCTTGTCTATCTTTCCTTGCATACACACTGTCAATCAAAAATCTCATCGGTCTAAAGCGCGGTGACGTACAACACGTACAACGGCAGTCTAAAGGGAAAGTTCGATTCCAATGGGCTCCTTTTGCTAATCTCGTGTTACTGCGTGTTAGTTTGCTAGTTTTACCAGAAGGAGTGCTCCCGTCTCATACTTGATTCTGAGCATGCACGGTTTTTTAAGACTCGGAAAAGCATACACACAAACGGTTTTCTCGTCGTAAACCAGCCCAACAAGAATCACGATGAGAAAATTGAGACTCCCGACGAGAAAATAGAAACCAGGTTCTCTTTTTTTCTCGTCGAGATTCACGACGAGAAACCATACACACGAGCGGTTTTCTCGGCAAAAAGCTCTGCCAGCAGTTTTCTTGCTGGTTTCTTGCCGAGAAAACTGGTCGTGTGTACGAGGCTTTACCTGTTGAGTATCCAAAAACTAATTCAGCCCAACAGACTCCATCTGACATAAGACTTTTTTGTGGGATGACCCTTGAAACAAAGGTAAGGATCACTGGAAACTGCCGGAATGAGCGCCGTGTTCGATTCGAATTGTCTGTTCGTACGTTCGGACGAATTTCGAACAAAACGGGTCGTTCGCACCAAATCCGTTTTTTCAGGAGTCCTTGACCGTTTTTAAAAATAACCGTTTTTAAAACTTTTTCCCATTGATACATGTCCCCTCGGGCAAGACCCGGGTTCTTAATGACGTTTTCACAGGCAAACTATAGACACCCAGCACTGCAGGTACAATATTTAAAGGAATTTTTCATTTTTTTATTTTTTTTATTTAAACATTAAAATTACTGCTCCCGGAGCAGTGATTTTAATGATGCTTAAATAAAAAAAATAAAAAATATTGTACCTGCTAGGTGTCTATAGTTTGCCTGTGAAGACATCTTTGAGAACCCGGGTCTTGCCCCAGGGAACATGTATCAATGGAAAAAAGTTTTAAAAACGGTCATTTTTTCAGGAGTCCTGCTCCTGAAAAAACGGCCGTTTTTAAAACTTTTTTCCATTGATACATGTTCCCTGGGGCAAGACCCGGGTTCTCAAAGACGTATTCCAACAATAACTTGAATATTGGGCTTTAAAATGAGCAATTTTGAATTTGAACGTTTGAGTCCCATAGACTTTAATGGGGTTCTAAATGTTTGTGCGAACGGGCGGTCTGTTCGATCGTTCTGGTGCGAACCGAACGCGGGGGTGTTCGGCTCATCCCTACAGGCCACTCATTTCATAGAGAGCGAGATCAATTGTTTCTATTCAAATTTGGTAGCTATGAAAACAATAAAGCCAATCAGAAAACATCATATTCTGAATGTTAAAAAAAAGTGACAGATCCTTCACCCGCAAAAGAGGCAGGCAGGAAAAATGATGCCATCACCTGTGATTGTGAGACAGTAATGACAATCTGATGTTCGCCGAATACTTAACAAGGCCGATATTACTCTACGATAATACAGAAAATTGTGATATTAGGCAAAATTTCAGTAACGAGTTGGGTTTGTTTATCACATACATTTATTTTCCCGCTTGGCGTTACGAGCCGACATCACTCGTCTTTATGCGCTTTGCCCAAAACCAAGGCAAGATAGAGGGATAGTTTGTTTTTATTAATGGTAATAATATTCTAAAATACAGCCTTGCAAAACACACTTTACTCTCCGCTATCACTTTGCTTGATGAGCGCCGTAAAGAATTGAGAAGCACAAGCCTGTTAAAACACAAGCGCACCGCGGGGACATAAAACAACATGAAATTACAGTGCACTAAATGAGGATTTACTGGGGCTTTTGTACAAAGAAGCGTCAAGTCACCGTTCCGGAGCACATATGAAAAATAGGGCACTTTGTCAAAACGGAGATAAGCAAGGGTTTTTAGATCATATTCACGGATACATTTTATAGAAACTGATGTGGTTTATCTATAACCCCAGCATTTGTACACATTCTTCACAAGATGTTTTCATTTCTTGTTGGAAAGGTAAAAGATCTACAATACCATCTTGGTATTTTTGGTGGTCTTATCCTAGTGGAGGTCATGGTAGCAGTAAGAGACATTCAGACTGGGCAGACCTTAGGAGATTGGACCCCTAATTTTGCTATGACAAAAATATAGTTTCAGTTCACTTGATACATACTGGAGTAATAATTGTTTTACTACATATTTTGTAGTACATTTTTTGCTTTTTGGCTGTAGGAGAGCCAAGCAGAGTTCAAGAGTATAGGCTTTTTGCACCTAATTAAAGGACCTCTCTACTCAGTGGGTTTACTGGTTTTGATTGAAAACACCTTCCCCACTTTCTACAACGTAATTTCCCACTTAAGCACAATTAATGGACACTAAAGTATTGTACTTCTATATTTGGCTTATGACACCATAAGAGGCGTATTCTGCTTCTAAATTGCAAATGCAGGAGCCTAGGAAATGGATTAATAAAGGGTTCAAAGAAACTCTTTGTCAGTTTGTTAAAGATCAATTCAGGGCTGGCCCAGGACATTGTGCTACCTGGGTCCAAGAATTAAATGCTGCCCCCTCAAAAAAAAGCACACCCACCAAAAGGTCCCCACATCCATTATTTTATATCATGATAATTAAAACTAAAAGAATTTTTTTCAGGAAGTTAAATTTACATGCAACAGCACCTTGTCTTTATGCAAAATTATATGACATACCATTATGTTCAATCAATTTCAAGGGGCGGGCTAGGGCAGTATATATACAGGCTAGGGTAGTATACAGACAGGCTAGGGTGGTATATAGACAGGCTAGGGCAGTATATAGACAGGCTAGAGCAGTATATAGACAGGCTAGGGTAGAATATAGACAGGCTAGGGTAGTTTACAGACAGGCTATTGTAGTATACAGACAACTTAAAATAGTAGATAGAAAGGCTAGGGTAGTATACGGACAGGCTAGAGTAGTATACAGACAGGTTAGGGTAGTATATGGACAGGCTACGGTAGTATATTGACAGGCTAGAGCAGTATATAGACAGGCTGGGGTCGTATATAGACAGACAAGTGTAGTATATGGACGGGCTAGGGTGGTAAATGGAAAGGCTAGGGCAGTATTAGGGCAGGCTACAGTGGTATATAGACATGCTAGGGCAGTATAGTGGCAGGCTGGGGTAGTACATAAACAGGCTAGGGTAGTATATAGACAGACTGGGGCAGTATAGTGGCGGGCTAGGGTAGTATATGGCAGGCAGAGAGGCCGGGGGCAGTTGTCATCATGACACACAAAACTGCTGGAAAAAAATCTTGGTTGTCAATTTGCTGGGTAAATAGAAGAGAAGGAGAGCTGGCCGTGTTTCAATTTGCTGCCCCTCTCGTAGTACTGCCTATGTCCAATGGACCCACTGGGACCCATGGTAGGGTCAGCCCTGGCTCAATTCCAACTGGCAGTAGTTTAAAATAAAATTGCATTTCCAGTTACCACACCAGATTTTCAAAACTATTGCCCTTAGACTGACCGATATAAAGGCAGAGCCCCCAACCCTGTACTCACAGGAGAATGTTACAGAGAGCAGGCCCATGTCATTATGATTAGGATCCACCCACTGCTGGAGGATGATGATCCATGACATCATACGACCCAGCTAAAGACACCTGTAAAAAATATATTTACATATGTGTGTGTAAATTTGCATGGGCATGTCATGGTTACAGCAGCCCTTCACTTAAAAGGGATGCTGTACTGAATTTTTGCTGTTGCAACACAATCCTCCTCCCGGCCAATCAGGAAGAGTGCCTGATACCCGTCACCCAATTGGCTAAAAGGACAGGCGATCCTATTGGATGCCTAGGAGGAGGGGAGGGGACACATGGCGGAATCAGGGAGGAGAAGACACAGGAGCCACTGCCCGATCCCCTCCACAGCCTGATACCGCGATCCCCGCCACTACTCTATGTGCCTGATCCTCACTGCTGCCCGATGTGCCCGCCGCCTAGATGGGATAAGTCCAATGGACCAGCAGACAGTGACGGGGGGTGGTGGGGGGTTTGAGGTGCCACGGGGGTTGGTTGTTTGCTGACCCCCCAGCCCCCCCCCAAAAAAAACACCAGCTGCCACTAGTTCTAGCATCTGCACCTCCATCCTGTCCCTTTCAGTCTTAAATGTAAGACATCAGGGGTTTGTTTAGAACCCTAATATTTCTCCAAAGCCCCCGAAAAAAAAAAAAACGGCAGTTAAAAATGAAAAACATTGATAAAAATCGAAAATAATAAAAAAAGGTCTTGTTTACATGTGCTTTGCACTCGCCACTGCCTGAGCTACTGCCTTTGTTTCTCTGTGTTTGACCTTTGGGGTGCACACCCTATTGCAATAGGCTGCGCACACCTATGGATTGGGGAACTGCAAGCTGCTGCATGTATGTACAGGCACCTCTGGGTACAGTATATATAGGCACCTCTGGGTGCAGTATGTATAGGCACCTCTGGGTACAGTATGTATAGGCACCTCTGGGTGCAGTATGTATAGGCACCTCTGGGTACAGTATGTATAGGCACCTCTGGGTACAGTATGTACAGGCACCTTTTGGGTACAGTATATATAGGCACCTCTGGGTACAGTATGTATAGGCACCTCTAGATTTTTCTTTAAATGACAGAGTTAAAGGTCAAATCATATAGTAGGTGAGTTCAAGGAAAGGCTTGTCATGAAAATCCAGCATCTTGTAGAGCAGGGGTGGCAAACTCAAATTCATCGGGGGCCGCATCAGCAGTTTGGTTGCCCTCAAAGGGCCGGTCATATCTGCACTCCAGTTTTCTTGCGCTGCGTAGGGAGCTCAGTGTTCAGGAGTGCGCTGCGTAGGGAGCGCAGGGTTCAGGAGTGTCCCCCCCTCCTCTCTGGTGTCACTGGTGTCCCCCCTCCTCTCTGGTGTCACTGGTGTCCCCCCTCCTCTCTGGTGTCACTGGTGTCCCCCCTCCTCTCTGGTGTCACTGGTGTCCCCCCAGAGAGGAGGGGGACCCCAGTGACACCAGAGAGGAGGGGGACCCCAGTGACACCAGAGAGGAGAGGAGGGGGACCCCAGTGACACCAGAGAGGAGAGGAGGGGGACCCCAGTGACACCAGATAGAAGAGGAGGACCCCAGTGACACCAGAGAGGAGAGGGACCCCAGAGAGGAGAGGAGGGGGACCCCAGGGACACCAGAGAGGAGAGGAGGGGGACCCCAGTGACACCAGAGAGGAGAGGAGGGGGACCCCAGTGACACAAGAGAGGAGAGGAGGGTGACCCCAGTGACACCAGAGAGGAGAGGAGGGGGACCCCAGTGACACCAGATAGAAGAGGAGGACCCCAGTGACACCAGAGAGGAGAGGGACCCCAGAGAGGAGAGGAGGGGGACCCCAGGGACACCAGAGAGGAGAGGAGGGGGACCCCAGTGACACCAGAGAGGAGAGGAGGGGGACCCCAGTGACACAAGAGAGGAGAGGAGGGTGACCCCAGTGACACCAGAGAGGTGAGGAGGGGGACCCCAGTGACACCATAGAGGAGAGGAGGGGGACCCCAGTGACACCAGAGAGGTGAGGAGGGGGACCCCAGTGACACCAGAGAGGAGGGGACCCCAGAGAGGTTGGGGACCCCAGGGACACCAGAGAGGAGAGGAGGGGGACCCCAGAGAGGTTGGGACCCCAGGGACACCAGAGAGGAAAGAAGGGGGACCTCAGTGACACCAGAGAGGAGGGTGACCCCAGTGACACCAGAGAGGAGAGGAGGGGGACCCCAGAGAGGTTGGGGACCCCAGGGACACCAGAGTGGAGAGAAGGGGGACCCCAGTGACACCAGAGAGGAGAGGAGGGTGACCCCAGTGACACCAGAGAGGTGAGGAGGGGGACCCCAGAGAGGTTGGGGACCCCAGGGACACCAGAGAGGAGAGGAGGGGGACCCCAGAGAGGTTGGGACCCCAGGGACACCAGAGAGGAAAGAAGGGGGACCTCAGTGACACCAGAGAGGAGGGTGACCCCAGTGACACCAGAGAGGAGAGGAGGGGGACCCCAGTGACACCAGAGAGTAAAGGGACCTCAGAGAGGTTGGGGACCCCAGGGACACCAGAGAGGAGAGGAGGGGGACCCCAGGGACACCAGAGAGGAGAGGAGGGTGACCCCAGTGACACCAGAGAGGTGAGGAGGGGGACCCCAGTGACACCAGAGAGGTGAGGAGGGGGACCCCAGTGACACCAGAGAGGAGAGGGACCCCAGAGAGTTTGGGGGACCCCAGGGACACCAGAGAGGAGAGGAGGGGGACCCCAGGGACACCAGAGAGGAGAGAAGGGGGACCCCAGTGACACCAGAGAGGAGAGAAGGGGGACCCCAGTGACACCAGAGAGGAGAGAAGGGGGACCCCAGTGACATGAGGAGCCCCACCCAGTGACACTGGTCCCCCTCCTCTCCTCTCTGGTGTCACAGGTGTCCCCCTCCTCTGCTCAGTACAGACAGCCATGCTCCCCGGGTGATGGTCTCTCCTACCTGCAGGTGCAGATCTTGCAGTTCTCCTCATGTCTGCGGTTGTGGTCCTGGGTCTTTAATCAGTGAGCTGAGGCGGTGCAGTGTCACGCCGTGCAGGCAAGCCGACTGGGGTGGAGCAAGATGGCGGCGGCGAAACGTCACTTCCTGACGAGACAGCCGCCGCCGGGTGTACCAAGATGGCCACCGCTCCGGAGCTAGGCCGAAGCCGGGGACTTTCCTATGGCCGAGGCTGCGGAGCGGATCGCGTGGTGTCACGGATCGGTAACACTCTGTTGCCACCGCCGCGCGGGCCACATGGCAAGGCCTGGCGGGCCGGATTCGGCCCGCGGGCCTTGTGTTTGCCACCCCTGTTGTAGAGGTTCTGGTAAAAATTTGAAGTCACGTAAGTTACTCTGTATTTTCCAGTGAATATACAATTAGTGTTTTATCAATTTCTTCTTAAAAACTTTTTATACAAAACAACTTCACTAGTTTCCATAATGCATTGAAATAAATTTCCAATTAGAAAATGCATTTCCTTATGGCACGCAAGCGCATTTTTGTAGCGTGTCATGTCCCAGTGAGCCTTTTGCTTCTCCTTTGGAATGCCATCATTATTTTCTCAAGATTCGCTTTACATAATTGAGGGAGTACGACTAATTTTGTGAACATTACTAGAGAATAAAATAACTTATACAGTAATTGGGCTACAAAAGGGGAACTATGCGTCAAACCTAATGAGATGAGGAAGCTTAAATTTTTTAGAATAATAGTCATTGAAGGTCGTGTGTCATTTTCTTTTTCTTAAATAGCCAAAGTGCAAGATACAAATATCCTAAAAGCTGCTTTCACAGGCATTTGAGATTTTATTTCAGCTTGATGAAGCTTGCGCTATTTTGTGATCTTGTGCACATTTTTATGGAGCTTCTTCAAGCTTCTTTGAGCTTTTTTGACCATAAGCGTTTTTTCCTAGATAGTATTTTCTTAACTACTGTATAAACAAAATAGAAAGCTAGAACAAACGTTTTTATTGGTTTTCAAGCTTCTTTGAGCTTTTTTGAGCACTTTTTAGCTTTTTTGAGCCCTTTGGGGCACTAGCTTCTCCTAAAAACGCCAGTTGGGGGTGGGGGGTGTCTGCCTGTAGGAGCATATGCCTGAAAATGCCTTAAAAAGCCATTGGGCCAGATTCAGGTAGAGTTACGCTGGAGTATCAGTGATTCGCCAGCATAACTCACACTTTGAGCCGGCTTATCTGTTTTCTGTAGTCAGAAAACAAGATACGCCGGGATTGAGTTCAGATACGAGCGGCGTAATTGAATTTCGCCGTCGTATCGGAACTGCAATTTGAAAATGGGCGCGTTTGGGGCGTTCCCGCTGATTTACGCCAAGAATATGTAAATCAGCGAGAGACGGAAATTCACGATCGTACGCTGGCCCGACGCAGTGACTTTCCGACGTTTCCGTAAGCGATACGCGGCGTAATGAAAAACATGCCCCCTAGGTGGAGTATCCTATGTTAAGTATGGCCGTCATCATCGCGTCGAATTTAAAAAGTTTAGCGTCGTTTGCGTAAAAGGTCCGTGAATGGGGATTGACGTCATTGACTTTCACTGACAGAATTTGGAGCATGCGCACTGACAGTCGACGCATGCGCAGTACGTTCGCCGCGGGATCGCGCCTAGTTTAAATAATACACGCCCCCTACCCGCCCAATTTGAATTCCGCCGCCTCATTTTCCCTACGGCGCCGCAACTTTAGGAGCAAGTGCTATGTGAATAACAGTACTTGCTCCTAAAATTTTGGCGGAATAACGTAAGTGACAAACGTTACTCCAACATAAAGATCCGCTCTCCTACCTGAATCTGGCCCATAGTGTGCATTGACACATAGGCTAACATGGAGGGGAGTTTCCAGGCAGAAAAATAGGAGTTTAAAAGTGCTCAAAAGCTTGTAGGAGCCGCTTCTTTGAGCCCCTTAAAGCTGCAGTGTGCATGAGCCCTAAAAGGTTCCATGTTAGGACCCCTTTCACACTGAGAAGTTTTTCAGGCGTTTTAGTGCTAAAAATAGCGCAAAAATACCGACTGAAAAACTCCTGCCCTGCAGTCTCAATGTGAAAGCTGAGGGTTTTCACACTGGAGCGGTGCACTAGCAGGACCGCTCCAAAAGTCCTGCTAGCCGGATCTTTGGAGTGGTGAAGGAGCGGTGTGTTTCCCATTGAAAGCAATGGGAAACAGCGGTAATACCACCGGCAATTCGCCTTTGCAGAGGCACACTGCGGCAGGATTAAGCCTTTTTCGGCTGCTAGCGAGGGGTTAAAACCGCTCATATAAACAAACAGGGAATATGGCACAGGGCGTTGGGTTGCTATTATTTTAGAGCAACCAAAGAGGTTCATGTATAGCTGAGAGACCGCAGCCCAAATATGGGTGAATTACCGTAGCTAGCATAAGTGGATCAAAAGAAAGGACTACCAAACAGTTAATCTCCAAGAGGGGAGGAGATCACAGTTGATAAAGGGAGCTACTATTGGCAATAATGGGTCATACACGCTAATATATAAAATTATATAAATTTATTTCAAAATTAATTAGAACCTCCCATGCCTAATAAAGGTGGCTGAATAGGCCAATAACATATAGGTCTCAAGAGTGACAAACAATAGTACATTAGTGAGCAACCAGCTCACTGTGTACGTGTTGGTTACCAACACACAAGGACAAATACAGACATACAACAAAAATAAATAAAAAAAAACGCTCCGCTAGCGTCCGAATACCACCGCAATTCCGTGGCAATTCTGACGGTATAGCGCCGCTATACCGTCAGCGCACCACCCGCCACAGTGTGAAAGGGGCTTTACAATACTGCTGAAGTCTAGGCACCTACAGTAGGTGTGCCTAGTGCCTACATCAACTTTCAATGTGATCTTTTGGGTCCAACTTGGAATTTCTCTAGAATTTTCCCCTTGTAATGGGATTTAATCACAGTAATTTCAAGAGGTAGCAATGTCACCTGTGCCTCCCAGAAGGAGCAAAAATCAGGGCTGAGGTTAGTATTGTTAATTTTGACTTTGGTAGATTTCAGTAGAGATGGCTTTACATTCCATCATGCTTAAAAAAATAGGCTGTGAAAAAAAATCAATGGCAACCAGCAACAATAAAGAAACATGCCCTGTGAAAAAACACATGCATCCTGCTTATACCGTAGTGTATGTGGAAAGGGACAGGCTGTAATAAAGGTGTAACAAAGGATGAAAATGGGTTAAAAAACCCTTTCCTGACCCCCAACACACATGATTCTGTGACCTACAGGACAACAAGGATTTACATCTACTTTAACAAACCTGCAACACAACAATGTTATCAGCTCCACAACCAAATCCCATATATCACAACACTCGTACACACGATCGGATATCTGATGGAATCTATTCCGATGGATTTTTTTGGCTGGTACCTGATGAAGCTGACTTTCATCAGTCTTACATACACACCATCAGTTAAAAATCTGACCGTGCCAAAACGCGGTGATGTAAAACACTACAACGTGCTGAGAAAAATGAAGTTCAATGCTTCCGAGCATGCATCGACTTGATTCTGAGCATGCATGGATGTTTGACCACACAGGCGATCGTTTTTTTCTATCGGGTTTTAATTCATAGGAAAAATTTAAAACATGTTCTATTTTTGGAAAACAACCGATGGGGCCCACACACGATCAGTTTGTCCGATGAAAACAGCCAATCGGTCAAACCGATCATGTGTACAGGGCTTAAGGCTCCATTCACACTTGTGCGACTTGTCATACAACTTTGGACAACAAAATCGCATGACAAGTCATTCCCCATGTTTTCCAGTGATAACCATTCATATACATCTCCAGAAATCATGCTGCTACTCCAAAAAAAAACCTTAATAATAAACAGTATGAGATGGAGACTCATGTGCTTGGCTAGCCCCAGTACTCAGGCAATCAAGCCAATCAAAGAGAAAAAAAATCGGAAAAACACGATGTCTCAAAAATAAAACATATGCGATTTTTTTAGATCCATCAATAAAAAGGAATTAATGCCTGTAATAATAGTACTTCATATAAACTACATTGTCAAAAGTATTGGGACACCGCCTTTACACACACATGAAATTTAGTCCGTAGGGTTCAATATTGAGTTGGCCCACCCTTTACAGCTTTAACAGCTTCAACTCTTCTGGGAAGGCCGTCCACAAGGTTTAGGAGTGTGTCTATGGGAATGTTTGACTTGTGTGTCTTCTTCCAGAAGCGCATTTGTGGGGTCAGGCACTGATTTTGGACTAGAAGGCCTGTCTCGCAGTCTCCGCTCCAATTCACCCCAAAGGTGAGATCAGGACTCTGTGCAGGCCAGTCAAGTTCACCCACCCCAAACTCACTCATCCATGTCTTTATGGACCTTGCTTTGTGCACTGGTGCGCAGTCATGTTGGAACAGGAAGGGGCTGTCCCCAAACTGTTCCCGCAAAGTTTGGAGCATGAAATTGTCCAAAATTTCTTGGTGCAAATTATTCCCCCCTTTAATGCTGGTCTTGTGATCAGGGCCTCACGTGACCTGCACCGGTGGGTTTCAGAACTAGAGCACTTATGACGTATACACACGATCAGTTTTACCAATGGAAAAAGTCCAATGGAATTTTTTCATCGGACAAACCGATCGTGTGTGGGTCCCATCGGTCTTTTTTCCATAAAAAATAGAACATGTTTTACATTTTTCCGATGAAAAAAAACGATAGTAAAAACCGATCGTCTGTGTGGAATTCCATCGGAGAAAAATCCACGCATGCTCAGAATCAAGTCGACGCATGCTCGGAAGCATTGAACTTCATTTATCCCGGCTCGCCGTCGTGTTTTACGTCACCGCGTTTTGGACGGTCAGAATTTAGTATGATAGTATGTATGCAAGACTGATGAAAGTCAGCTTCATCGGATTTCCGATGAAAAAAATCCATCGGTTTTTAGACCATCTGAATTCTGATTACACAGCTTATTTTTTTCTTTCTATATGAAAATTACTATGTAATACAAGAAAGAGAGTCTACATGAGCAGGGCACTTAGTTTTTCAAATGATATCAAGAAATTGAAAGCCATGAAAGAATGAAGGAGTATCTAACATTGGTGTTCTACAAACATAATATGTAGAAAGAGATGAACACTAGGAAGCAGGTGAAAAGTTTCACATCACTTTTCCCTCCAGCTTCTCCGGTAATTCTCACCTCCATTGTAGACCTTCACAGAAGATGGAAATGTATTTTAATACGTAATCAGGATTCCCTTAGTAATTGAAGAGCTCACAGCTGGCAAGAGTAAACTCTGCTCATGGAAACGTGATTATTACATTAGTGCAACAGGCAAAAGGAAGCTGGCACACTGATGTACAGACATGGAGTCATCAATCACTTGAAGCACAAAGCACTAATCACCCTCAGCATACATGCAGATCGTGTGTTTCAGCCTCAGAACACTAACTGGATCAATCGTTGTTGGGTTGTAGAGTCCACATGGCAAACCAGAGCCTTATTCTTTCTTCCTTTTTTTTTTCTTTCTTTCTCATATTTTTTATTTTATTTTTTAAACCATCCCCTCCATCCTGTTCCTTCCTTCCACTTTCTTTCCTTTTTTTTCTTTCTTTCATTCCTTCCATTTTTTTTCTTGCTTTCTCCTATTTTGTATTTGTTTAAACCTCCTTCCTTGCTTCCTTGCTTCCTTCCTTCCTTGCTTCCTTCCTTCCTCCCTTCCTTTCATGTTCTTTTATTCTTGCTTGCTTTCTCTTTCTTTCTTTCTCCTATTTAATTTTTTTTAAACCTTCCCTTCCATCCTATTCCCTTCTTCCTTCCTTCCACTATCTTTCTTTATTTCTTTCTTTTCTTTCTTTTCTTTTCTTTCTTTCCTTCCTCACACTTTCTTTCTTGCTTTCTCCTATTTATTTTAACTTCCCCTTCCATTTCCTTCCTTCCTACCTCTCTCTTTCTTTCGTTATTTCTTTCTTTCTTTCTTTCTTTCTTGCTTTCGTTTTCTTTCTTTCTCCTATTTTTTTTAAACCTTCCATTCCATCCTCTTCCTTTTTTTTCCCTCTTTCTTTCTTTCTTTCTTTCTTTCTTTCTTTCTTTCTTTCTTTATTTCTTTCTTTTTCTCCTATTTTTTTTTAAACCTTCCCTTCCATCCTCTTCCTTCCACTATCTTTCTTTCTTTTCTATCCGTCCTTTCCTTTCTTTCCTTCTTTTTTTATTTTTTTTCCTTCCACTTACTTTCTTGCTTTCTCCTATTTTTTTATTTTTTTAAACCTCCCCTTCCATTTCCTTCCTCTCACGTTCTTTCTTTCTTGCTTGCTTTCTTCCTTGCCTTCTCTCTCTTTCTCCTATTTTAATTTATTTATTAAACATTACTTTCCATCCTATTCCTTTCTTCCACTATCTTTCTTTCTTTCTTTCTTTCTTTCTTTCTTTCTTTCTTTCTTTCTTTCTTTCTTTCTTTCTTTCTTTCTTTCTTTCATGCAGATTGTGTGTTTCAGCCTCAGAACACTAAATGAATCAATCTTTGTTGCGTTCAACATGGCAAACCAGAGCCCTGTTCTTTCTTTTCTCTCCTACCTGTATTTATTAATTTCTTTCTTTCCTTCACTTTCCGTTTCTTTCAATTTTACTTCCTTTTTCTCTTTCACTATTCTTTAATACTCCCCTTCTCCTTCTCCTCATTCCTTTATCCTCCCCTTTTTTCGCCCTTCGCTTTAATCTTCTTAACTCTCCTCTTTCTTTTTTTTTCTTCCTTCCTTCATCCTTTCCTACATTTTTTGCTCATATCCTTCCTTTCTTCCGGTCCTTTTTCTTTAATGTCCTTCTCCCTGGCATTTCCACTCTCATTCTCCCCATCCAGTGAATCTGCTACTGGGAGTCCCTTCCAGGCTGGTGGTCTCTAGCAGTCCCTCTAATTAAGGCACTGGCAGGAGATGAAATGGTGGCGCACACTGATCACCACCTGCTCGGTTTGCACTTATGATGTGTTTGGCAGATGACAGACAGTCACTGATCCGTGTCTCACTATTTATAGACGCACAAAACAGTTTGTCAATATTGTCACCAAAAACATTGCGAAAAGCCTGGAAGGGAAGATCTTTTTACCATCCAGCTGTTGTAGGATGACATTGTACAATACGGGGATTCTGCGAGGCTGTGATGGAGTCTCTGCTGCAGTAGGATAAAAAGGTTTCATCTGCATCATTCTAAGAGAGATCCAAAATCATGACATAGGATATTTAGACTCCTTCTGACTCCGCTCCAACCATGCCCATATTGGGCAACCAGTAAAAGGCAAAATATAGGCAAATTAAACTTCAGCTTTAGTGAATCAAAAACTAAAATGTCTCTCCACGGGCATACACAACTTATTAAATTAAATTGGATATTATATTGTGTTTATGTACAACCGCTTGCTGCCGATCCACCGTCAAATGATGGAGGGACGATGCGACTCTCATTCTTGGTGGACGTCATACATCGGCCCAGAACAGACGCTCTCACATGCCCATTGCGGCCGGGCCGTGTTCCTAGGACACAGCACAACCCCGATCTCTGGGGCTCCTTAACTATGTAATCAGCTGTGTCCAATCACAGCCAGTCACATTTAAACACAGAGGTGCCGGTGATCTGCTCTCCTCGCCTCACGCTGACAGTGTCAGTGTGTGGTGAGGAGAGCCAATCAGCGCATTGCCTCGCAGGGAACAGCCAGACATGTAATCAGGGCACTGATCATCTGTACCATGATTACAGTAAAGCCCCAGCAGTGCCACCAATAAGTGCCCATTAGTGATGCGAGTCACTGCTGCCCATCAGTGCCTCCTATCTGTGTCCATCAGTGCCACCTATCTGTGCCCAACAGTGTGACATATTAGTGCCTCCTCATTAGTGCCACCTCATCAGTGCCCATAAGTACCACCTCATCAGTGCCAATCAGTGCAGCCTATCAGTGCCCATTAGTGATGCCAGTCAATTCTGCCCATCAGTGCCTTCTATCTGTGCTCATCAGTGCCACCTATCTGTGCCCAACAGTGCGACATATTAGTGCCTCCTCATCAGTGCCCATAAGTGCCACCTCATCAGTGCCAATCAGTGCCCATTAGTGATGCCAATCACTGCTGCCTTTCTGTGTCCATCAGCGCCTGCTCATCAGTGCTGCCAATTAATAAAAAAAAAAACTATGGGCCAGATTCAGGTACATCTGCACATTATTGGACCGACGTAGCGCACCGCCTTTACGTTAGACTTGCGCAATGTAGCCGCGTAATCACCCTATTCTCGTAGCTTTTGCGCTGAAAATTGCGCATGCGTAACGTTATTTCAGAGGCGTAAGGCAGAGTAATACAAATTGGGAAGGACGTGGGCGGGTTACATTGAAATGAGCCGTGACCCCATGCAAATGAAGTGGCCGGCCGGCTCGCGCATGCGCGCTTGAAGGAGACCATGGTCAGCTCCGCTGTGCGCATGCTCACAACTCGGGAGCGGCGCAATCAGTGAAATTGGAAATCGACTAAGGACTACGCAGACAGCATAAATAGACAGACACAAACGCACTTGCATTGCAAAAGTACATCCCTTTGTCCCTTCCCATTTAACCAAGTGCTTTTGTCCCGTTGTTCGTTGCGTTGTGTTTTGTATTTGTCAGATTAGTGTTCTGTGTGATCAAGTGTTTGTTAGTAGATCTTTGAAAGTGTTTTTTGATAAGTGTTTGAGAGACTGTTTGTTTGATATATTTCTGTTCATTTGTTTTCTTGCTGAATTGTTGCTGTTTGTTTTTGTGACTGTTTTTTGCTGAGTGCTTGTGTGATTTTTTGGGTGTTAGTTTTCTCTTTGTGTGTGTTCTTGCTTGATTGGTTGTGCTTGTTTTTGTGACTGATTTTTGTTGACTGGGAGTGAGTTTTTGCAGTATGACAGAGAGAAAGCTAAAACTAAATTTTACTTTGGGGGAAAAAAGAATTCTTGCCCGGGCCATTAGCGATTATGGGCGTTTCCTCCATGGCCCGGACAGTGCCAACACCACCCCCCGGCCAGGAGGAGGGAGATTTTGGACCTCATCACTGAGCAGGTCAATTCAGCGGGGGAGGGGGAGACACGGACCCGGTCTGGGATTGACAAAAAGATTAATGACCTCCGGCGTCTGGTCAAACAGAAGCTGTCCAAAATGCTTGCCCATGCCAGGGGCACTGGAGGGGGCCCACCATGCCGTATTAGGCTGACAGCGGAGGAGCGTGCGGTGGCCCTGACCTTTCATCGGCATGAAGTGGAGGGCCTGCCCGGCTTTGACTCAAGTCCGGAGCCCGTGGTGCCAGGTAAGTATTTTTTTTAATATCAGGTGTGTAGCATGTGTGGGGGAGGGGGTGAAAGGGAATATGTGGCAAGTGTGTGAATCCTCCAACCTGTGAATGTTTTGTGTCATCCACAGATGTGCAGGAGGGTGCAGGGCCATCTGGCCTGACCGCACCATCCCCAGGACAGCAGCCTAATGAGGCCCCCCCGACAAGGCCGGAGTCCGCGGAGGAGGTTGAAGAGGAGGAGGAGGAGGTTGAGGAGGAGGAGTTTCATGAGGAGGAGGAGTCCATGTCAGGCACTGGACTTGTGGTTTTTGAGGACTCTTCCCCTCTGGCTGGCAGCAGGCAGCCCTCCCTAAGGGGGAGCCCCCCCCTCCTCCCCCAACATGGCTCCCCTCCCAAGGGCCTCCACTTCTCCCCGGCCACAAGCATCAGCTGGAGGCAGGAAGTCGTCCCAGAAGACCAGGGGGATGGCCGATCTCCTGCCCGCCACTCTGAGAAGGGACCAGTTCCTCCAGACCCGCCATCTGGGACAGGTCAGCCAGACATTGGTGCGGATGGAGGAGAGCCTGTCCTCCATCAAGGATACGCTGGGGAACCTGGACTCCCACTCCCGGGCTTTCACAAACTGCCTAAACGAACTGCAGACGACATCAGCAGGCGTTGGGCAGGATGTGAGGGCCCTTACCCAGGCTATCCAGGCCAACACGGCAACACTTGGTGCTGCCCTGGACAGAATAGCCGTGGCCTTGGAGAGCAGGCCGCCAGGTGGGCAGAGATCAGGGGCTGCTCCTCCTTCCCTGGTTTTCCCCCTCCCCCATGAGTCTCCCCTGAGGAGCCGGGGCCGTGGCCGGGGGCGCCCCAGGCGTGGCTCACGTCAAGGACACTAATTTTTTTTCCCCTCTTTTTTTTTTTTTGCTGGAAATTTTTTGATTTTGCTGGTCATTTTTTTTTTTGGGTTGTAAATGCTGTTTGAATGTGGGGGTGACATTCCTGCCATAAAAGGGCTGTCACCCTCAATTTAGGTGGAGTAGGGTTCCCCAGGACCAGGGAGAAGTGATCCCCAGGTCCGTGTGAATGGTGTATGAATGTACAGTGACATAATTGGAGCCTTGGCGTGGCGTTACTGCTCACAAGTCCTGCATGGTGGACTGGTGCCAATCCAATTTGATGTGGATGTGGGGTGTGTGTGCTAGGGACCACAGTGGTGTGCATGCATGCATTCTCATTGTGCCATGATTAATGTGTGTGTTTAACGTGCAAAGATGCCCAATGTGAGCTGTCTCCTGGCTGCTCTTCCCTCAGAAGACGGGGTATCCTCGGTTAGGGGGGGATTGTCTGGTTCAGGGGTCAGGTGATCACGTAGGTCAATCTGCAGGCCCTTTCTTACTGTGAAGTTGTGCAGCATGCAACATGCACCGATGATCTGGCACACGAAAGTTTGGGGAATACAAGAGACTTATCCAGGCATCGGAAACGTGACTTTAGTAGGCCAAAGGTGCGCTCCACCACTGTACGTGTTTGGGCATGTGCTTGATTGTATCTTTCCTCTCCTGGGGTTTGGGGGTTCTGGATAGGAGTCATGAGATGGGGTCCCAGTGGATATGCAGAGTCACCTATAAGGGAAAAGACAGGAGGATGTTAGTCATGCATGTGCCCCTTGTGATGTGTGCATCATGGGGGGGGGACAGTCATGCCTGCCACCCATGTCACTCACCAACCAGCCAGGTGGCCCCATACACGTTCTGATCGAATTCCATTCGGATGCGGCATTGATTGTATATGTAGCTGTCATGGCTGGACCCTGGGTGTTTGGCACGGACGTGCCATATGAGGCCTTGGGCATCGACTATCACCTGTACATTGATGGAATGCCAATGCTTCCGATTGCGGTACATGTGCTCTGTCTCCTGGGGGGGCTGGAGTGCCACATGTGTGCAATCAATGGCCCCCACGGTGCGTGGGAATCTGGCAATTCTGTAGAAATCTGTCATTACAAAAAACTATAGGTACAGCGCTAGAAAAATCATGACATATGTGAAATGAAAAGTAATAATTAATGAATAAAAAAACTTATAAATAAGGTGAGAATAGTGTGATTATAAGAAGTGAGAATCAAAAGTGATCCAATAAATATAGTCCATAATATGTGAAATTGAACATAAAATCTTCTTCCACCAAACGACACCCAGTGAATAAGGTTGGCTCCTTACCACAAAAATAGACCGTATATACACCGGTCAGATGAGCATAGGGATGATTATAGTCTTCCCAGACAGACCTCTCCAAAGCAACAGACAGAACATATGATGGTTCCACAGCGTTGTTTAAGCAAAGTATGGGGATGTTTTCAAAGGCTCATGGGAGAGAAAACAAAAAGACCCATAGTGCAGTATGTAAAGATAACGGGTTTATTGAACAAAGGATAAATGGAAATGCACTCACACTTTAGTTGAAAAAAAACAGCGCGATATAATAATGCAAAGTTGCGGCGTCTCCTCTGTTCCGTGTTGGGGCTCCGTACTGTGTAATCCGTATCCGGTGGACGTGATGACGCACCACTGCTTAGGCCACACCTACGCGTTTCGTCATCAAAAGACGTCGTCGGGGATTGGCTGGCCGATCGCGTCATCACAGTGCCCTTAAATAATACACCTGCGCCATCTTTGATAAAGGCGGAAGTACGGGCTTGATAGGAAAACATATAACGTCGGCGTCAACGCGTTAATCGCGTACAACGTTATCTGCACTTACGGAGCATAGAGAATTAGAAAAAAAAGAAGACTGCCATCTTGTGGAAAAAAAAGGAGAACACAGAGCGGCCCGCATTAAACCAAAAACAAGCTTGAGAAGGAGATGCCGCAACCTTTAACAAACGCCAATACATGAAATATCTGACATAGTTTAAAAGGAACAATAGGCAATACGCACAATATGCCTATTAATAAAAGTAAAAATAGATAGATTAAATACATAACATGAATATGCTTTAAAATTAATAAATTAATAAATTAATAAAAAATATATATCTAAATCTTAAATGAAAAATATATATAGAAATAGATATAAAAAAGAATTGATAAATTCTTTTTATATTATTAAAAAATGCAATGATACTGAATAAAAATAATTAGGTGTTGTTTAAAAAACAGTTGATGTCCCACCACGTTCAACCCGAAAGGAATATAAGATCTCATCTCAAATATCCATTTGGTTTCAATCCTGGATATTGACCTAACTTTATTAGTACCCCTCCAGTTGGGACATAACTTCTCGATGGGAACGAAAAGGGTCCCTTTAATTGATTTGTTGTGATATGGGTTGGAAGCGGTGCGTTTTTATTTGGAACAGGACAAAACTCTATCAGTGATACAGAAGGATTTTATTATTAATCTGTTAATTTTTGCCACAAGCCATAATTACTTTTGGTTTGATGGCAATTTTTATATTCAAAACTGCGGAGTTGCCATGGGAGCTAAATTCGCTCCGAGTTTAGCTAACCTCTTTATGGCATTCTGGGAGAGGGAAGTTATTGATGTTAATCCCCCCCGTCAATTAAGGCTTTGGAAAAGATATATAGATGACATTTTGGTGGTGTGGGAGGGTGACCTCCCCTCCCTGGATATATTCTTTTCCAGCCTTAATGAAAATAATAAGGGCATCTTTCTTAAATATGAGATGAGTGAATCACAGATTCATTTTTTGGATCTTAACATCAAGGTTTATGATGGCTTGGTGCAAACCACCACCTTTTTTAAAGACACTGATCGTAATGCATATATACCTTTATCCAGTTGTCATCACCCTCAATGGCTTAATGCTGTACCTAAGGGTCAGTTTCAAAGAATTCGGAGAAATTGTACTACTTCGGCAGATTATTATCAACAAGCCCTTGTGTTGAAATCTAGATTTCTAGAAAAAGGGTATGATGAGACAAAAATTGACGAAACCATCAATCTAGAGAGTAATATGGATAGGAACCAGATGTTGAGTGGCACTGTGAAGGCCAACCGGAATAGTGCAATTAATTTTGGATTTTCTATGTTGACCAGCTATTCTAATCAACACTTTTCGGTTAAAAAAATATTAAATAAACACTGGAATGTCCTTAAAAACGATAGGATATTAGGTCCAATTATCCCGGATCGTCCATTGGTCATTTTTAGGGGAGCACCCTCTTTGCGGTTTAAAGTGGCCCCTAATGTGATCAATCCTCCCAAAACACTTCAATTTTTTCATAACATGAAGGGGTTCTTTCTGTGTCGGAAGTGCAAGATTTGCAAAATCAATGCCTTCCAGGGACGGAAGCTAGAGACTTTTCAGTCAACTCAAACTAATAAGACCTATAATATTGACACATTCATCACCTGTTCAAGTGAATGTGTCATATATCTCATTCAATGCCCATGCTCTAAGCAGTATATAGGGCGTACAAAAAGAGCGGTGCACGTTAGGTTAGAAGAGCATGTGGGGAAAGTAGGAAGTGGGTTCCCCAAACATAACCTCTCGAAACACTATGCTAAATATCACAACAAATCAATTAAAGGGACCCTTTTCGTTCCCATCGAGAAGTTATGTCCCAACTGGAGGGGTACTAATAAAGTTAGGTCAATATCCAGGATTGAAACCAAATGGATATTTGAGATGAGATCTTATATTCCTTTCGGGTTGAACGTGGATTGGGACATCAACTGTTTTTTAAACAACACCTAATTATTTTTATTCAGTATCATTGCATTTTTTAATAATATAAAAAGAATTTATCAATTCTTTTTTATATCTATTTCTATATATATTTTTCATTTAAGATTTAGATATATATTTTTTATTAATTTATTAATTTATTAATTTTAAAGCATATTCATGTTATGTATTTAATCTATCTATTTTTACTTTTATTAATAGGCATATTGTGCGTATTGCCTATTGTTCCTTTTAAACTATGTCAGATATTTCATGTATTGGCGTTTGTTAAAGGTTGCGGCATCTCCTTCTCAAGCTTGTTTTTGTTTTAATGCGGGCCGCTCTGTGTTCTCCTTTTTTTTCCACAAGATGGCAGTCTTCTTTTTTTTCTAATTCTCTATGCTCCGTAAGTGCAGATAACGTTGTACGCGATTAACGCGTTGACGCCGACGTTATATGTTTTCCTATCAAGCCCGTACTTCCGCCTTTATCAAAGATGGCGCAGGTGTATTATTTAAGGGCACTGTGATGACGCGATCGGCCAGCCAATCCCCGACGACGTCTTTTGATGACGAAACGCGTAGGTGTGGCCTAAGCAGTGGTGCGTCATCACGTCCACCGGATACGGATTACACAGTACGGAGCCCCAACACGGAACAGAGGAGACGCCGCAACTTTGCATTATTATATCGCGCTGTTTTTTTTCAACTAAAGTGTGAGTGCATTTCCATTTATCCTTTGTTCAATAAACCCGTTATCTTTACATACTGCACTATGGGTCTTTTTGTTTTCTCTCCCATGAGCCTTTGAAAACATCCCCATACTTTGCTTAAACAACGCTGTGGAACCATCATATGTTCTGTCTGTTGCTTTGGAGAGGTCTGTCTGGGAAGACTATAATCATCCCTATGCTCATCTGACCGGTGTATATACGGTCTATTTTTGTGGTAAGGAGCCAACCTTATTCACTGGGTGTCGTTTGGTGGAAGAAGGTTTTATGTTCAATTTCACATATTATGGACTATATTTATTGGATCACTTTTGATTCTCACTTCTTATAATCACACTATTCTCACCTTATTTATAAGTTTTTTTATTCATTAATTATTACTTTTCATTTCACATATGTCATGATTTTTCTAGCGCTGTACCTATAGTTTTTTGTATTTTCGTGGATTGCTTTGGTTTAAGTAATTGGTACTGGCAGCTTGTTTATTCAATATTTTTCACTTATATACGTTAGCGCAGTGTTTTTCTCCCTTAGGGGGGATTTTTTATGTTTTTAGAAATCTGTCATTGCCTTCAGCCGCAGGTCCTCAGTGGTTGCTTTGATGATTTGGTTGGCCATGCGTCTGAGGATTGCAGGGACAACCTGGTGCACACATCTGCTCATGGAGGATTGTGACATCCCAGTCACCACTCCACTTGTACGCTGAAAAGAGCCACTGGCAAGGACATGGAGTGTTGCCATTACCTTGACCAGTGGCTGCACTGCATGTGAGCGTTGTGTTGGGCTGGTGATGTCATCCTGCAGGGTTGTGGTTAATTCCAGGATGGCATGAGGGGTGAATCTGAAGATGCGATACACCTCAGAATCACTCATGCCAAACAGGTCTATGCGGGTGCGGTATATCCTCTCCCGTGCCATCCTCCGTGCCCTCCTCCTTCTTTGCTCATCTAAAGTCAGTAGTATAGCTATGCGCGACGATGCCCCTGGCATGTTGGCATACAGATTGTTGTGCAACACGTGTGACTGCTGAGCTCCTCACTAACAGTGTTGCTTTATCTAACATGAAGACTTTTTTTCTCTTTTTAGATCAGCTTTTATATGGTCTAATTTTAGACAGGACATTTTGCTGTTGCGCACACTGCGTAGCCTGCGCTGCCCCAACGTTCTTTTGTGGATCCCCGTAAGTCCCTCATTAGCATATTTGACTAGCAAATCAATGGTCTGTCTAGCGCAGTCTAACGAAATTACGCTGGGGGTTATTTATTATAGTAAAAAGTAAAAAATATTGAATTTTTTTCAAAATTGTCGCTCAATTATTGTTTATAGCGCAAAAAACTAAAAACCGCAGAGGTGATCAAACACCACTAAGGCCCCATACACACGAGCAGACAGATTTGTTCAAATCTGTCCGTCCGACAGATTTGAACAAATCTGTCTGCTGGGATTTTGGTTTGCTTGCGTGTACACACGAGCAAACCAAAATCTCCGCCAGCAGAGAGCGCGCTGACGTGTCGGTGACGTGGAGGTGACGTTGACGCCGCCACGTCACCGCACCAGGAAGTAAAACACTTCCGCGCATGCGCCGAATCCATTCGGCGGCGGTGCGGCGGCGGTGCAAGACGACATGTCTGCTGGTAAGTGTACTAACCAGCAGACATGTCGGGCGGACGGATTCCCACCCGATAGATTTCAAAGCATGCTTTGAAATCTGTCGGGTGGCCAAATCCGTCGGCTCAGCCGTACACATGATCGAATCTGTCTGCTGAAACGGTCCGGCGGACCGTTTCCAGCGGACAGATTTGATCGTGTGTACGAGGCCTAAAAGAAAGCTCTATTTGTGGGGAATAAAGGACGCCAATTTTGTTTGAGAGCCACGTCGTACGACCGCGCAATTGTCAGTTAAAGCGACGCAGCGCCGAATCCCAAGAAGGGGAAAGGTCCTTAACCTGCTTAATGGTCGGGGTCTTAAGTGGTTAATATTGACACGTCCGATGGTAATATATTGACCTTCCATAGTATTATACTTCTAACATGTAAAAATATTTTCTGGAGATACTTTTCTGCCAAAACAGAACCTTTCAAAAAGAACCTGTCACCAAAAACAAGCAAGAGCCGAATAATTATCCCGCTCCCTCTGGCCCTTGTCATTGTTGTCTGCCTGTAAACCATCCTTGGTGCAAAAAAAATACAACAAAGGCTATAACACTCCTAGAGCCATATCATCCCCTCCCCCCCTCAGCAGATGGTAAATATAATTACATATGACTGATCTCAAAATATTATTAATGGCATAAAACATTATTTTCACACATCTATCGGTTTGCAGTATCTTTTTGCCCGGCGTCAGTGTTTCGGCGCACGGTGTGTCAGATGCTTGTGGGATATATAGCTGAATGGTTCTTCGTGCCGGCCTGTAACATCTGCTTCGGGGGCCCTCGTACATGATTTCCAACTAACTGACTCATTTGAAATAAAATTGCTGTAGGGGAACAATCTGGATAAGCTATGAAATAAATGCTGCAGTTAGCCTGTGAGCTGCTGGTAAATTTAGCCCTCACCAGCGCTCGGATGTCAGCGATACGTCTTCTCAAACTACATCCTGTGATATCTGGGAATAAACGCAGAGATTATCTGACATTCCGTAATGACCTTCGGTTCTTTTTTTCCTTTACTCGCTATGTGTTGCTGATGTTGCCGCTGATGATCATCACCTTATATCGAAATACTTGGAGAATGGTTTTATATATATATATATATATATATATATATATATATATATATATATATATATAATATATACGCTATTTTGGCAAATGTATTGGGACACCTGCCTTTACATACACATGAACTTTAATGGCATCACAGTCTTAGTCAATAGGGTTCAATATTAACCACTTAAGACACGGACCAATATGCAGGTAAAGGACCTGGGCAGTTTTTACGATTCGGCACTGCGTCGCTTTAACCGACGTGGCTCCCAAACAATATTGGCGTCCTTTTTTCCCCACAAATAGAGCTTTTATTTGGTGGTATTTGATCACCTCTGCAGTTTTTATTTTTTGCGCTATAAAAAAAAATAGAGCGACAATTTTACTTTTTGCTATAATAAATATACCCCAAAAATATATAAAAAACGTTTTTTTTTCCTCAGTTTAGGCCGATACATATTCTTCTACCTATTTTTGGTAAAAAATGATAATTTTATTGCATTTTTATTAATAATTTTCTTTTACTAGTAATGGCTGCGATCAGCGATTTTTTTCATGACTGCGACATTATGGCGGACATATCGGACAATTTTGACACATTTTTGGGACAATTGTAATTTTCACAGCAAAAAATGCTATAAAAATGCATTGATTACTGTGAAAATTACAATTGCAGTTTGGGAGTTAACCACTATGGAGCGCTGAAGGGGTTAAGTGTGACCTCATATGTGTTTCTAACTGTAGGGGGCGGGGCTGGACATGTGACGTCATTGATCGTCTTTCCCTTTATCATATATCAGGGAAGGCGTTCTTCAGCTCCTGTGACTGATCGCTGGACTCCGGCACCGATCGGGTCCATGGGTCCCGTGGCCGCGGTCACGGAGCTTCGGACCGGGTCGCGGGCATGCGACCCATGGCTGGGCACTTAAAGAGGACGTACAGGTACGTGCTTGTGCCCAGCCGTGCCATTCTGCCGACGTATATTGGCGTTAGGCGGTCCTTAAGTGGTTAAGTTGGCCCACCCTTTGCAGCTATAACAGCTTCAACTCTTCTGGGAAGGCTGTCCACAAGGTTTAGGAGTGTGTCTATGGGAATTTTGGACCATTCTTCCAGAAGCACAATTGTGAGGTCAGGCACTAATGTCTGATGAGAAGGCCTGGCTCGCAGTTTCCGTTCTAATTCATCCCAAAGGTGTTCTGTCAGGTTGAGTTCAGGACTGTGGAGGCCAGTCAAGTTCCTCCACCCCAAACTTGCTCATCCATGTCTTTATAGACCCTGCTCCAAATCATTTGGTGGAGGGGGGGGTTATGGTGTGGGGTTGTTTTTTAGGGCTTGGGCTTGGCCCTTTAGTTCCAATGAAGGTAACTCTTAAGGTGTCAGCATACCAAGACGTTTTGGACAATTTTTTTTTATATATATATACCTAACTTAGCTTATCTTTATTTTTTTTTCAATTTCTTTATTAAATTTTAAAAATACATACAAAAATTCCATCAGAGCCGAGTTGCCACTACCTGCCCTACTTATACAAAATACCACAGTTTGGAATTATCCCGCCCCACCGCAAGACCCCCCTGCCAACCCTCTTCTTCTCTCCAACTTTCTGTCTCCTGTCTTGCAGCCCCACACTCACTCCCCCAGCCTACAGAAAAAATAGATTTGATGGCGCACAATCAACTCAAGCATGCAAAGTATAAGTCCTGAAATCATTAGTTTAAAATCACCATAGAATAAAGTCTCTATGGGTCACTAAGGGTCCATAGGGTTCAAACAGTTCATAGCATATCCGGAGGGTCTTGAGATATGGTGAATTGGACAGGAGACTTAGCGGCAGCATCTGAAGCAGAAGCAAGCCTCTAGGAGATTCAAAAAAACATAGAAGAGATGCGCCAATCTAAGTGCAGCAAGTTGATATTTATTTCACCATGAGTATAAAACATTAAAATGACTACTCACAAAACTAGATAAATGAGGAGCCTTAATAGCGCTGTTAATCGGGAGTCACCGCCATTGTTCTCCGGTATAATCCTCGTTCAAGGGCTGAGAGCCGCGGGTGTTATACGATTCGTAGATACCAGGAAGGACAGGCAGGTGCGGCGTGCGTTCCACCTTGGAGCGCAGCGTAGCGACGTCGCACTGGAAGTGACGCTGGAGTCCCGAGCAGCCAATTGGATTACGTGTTTCACAGCGTCAGCTGTTTCGTCAGATCCAGATCCGTCAGATCTGACGAAACAGCTGACTCTGTGAAACGCGTAATCCGATTGGCTGCTCGGGACTCCAGCGTCACTTCCGGTGCGACGTCGCTACGCTGCGCTCCAAGGTGGAACGCACGGCGCACCTGCCTGTCCTTCCTGGTATTTACGAATCGTATAACACCCGCGGCTCTCAGCCCTTGAACGAGGATTATACCGGAGAACAATGGCGGTGACTCCCGATTAACAGCGCTATTAAGGCTCCTCATGTATCTAGTTTTGTGAGTAGTCATTTTAATGTTTTATACTCATGGTGAAATAAATATCAACATGCTGCACTTAGATTGGCGCATCTCTTCTATGTTTTTTTGACTCCCCCAGCCTTCACTCTACCATCCTTTCGGCATATCTCGTGATTGGGTAAAGTATAAACAGTCTTTTCATCTCCTTTTCAACCCTTCTTCTCCTACCTCCCCACGAGACCTTAGAAACTCCATATTTTAAATGTTGTTTACTTTACATAACTCCTCAACGAAGGGCTCTCAGGATCTTTCCACTGTCTGGGGATTAAACTTTTTGCTGCATTTAGGAGATGGGGCAGCAGTGTTTTCCTCTATTGTTTGATTGACATTCTGACCCCGTGGAACAGACAAACCCATGGCTCCTCAGGTATTTAAGTTCCAGTAATTTCCTCTATTACTAATACTACTTCTTTCTAGTATATTTTTATTTTGTGGCATGTCCACCAAATATGGGACATAATCTTGATAGTGGTTTACTTTAATCTGGAGTTATGTACCAGCGTGCCAAGCACTTGTAATTCATTGCTGGCGAGCTACAATACGTTGAGGTACCATGTGTAAACCGTATTATTTTACCCACATCTACTGCCATATCTCCTGTTCCCATCTCTTCTTCCCATGTTTTGATAAATGGTGATGATATTTTTAATCCGTTCAAAATGTTATAAATCCATTTTGGACAATTTCATGCTCCCAACTTTTTGGTAACAGTTTAAAATTCATGAGGACATCTTTACAACAGAGAGGACTTTCTTTTCTACCCCATAGATTTGTGAAGAATGGACTTATTCATGCTACAGTGCCTGTACAAGGATCCCAGGATTTGGGCCATAAAGGAGAGTGACCATTACTGGCTGTCTGTGAAAATAAATAAAATCCGCGCCAATATTGAATAGAGTAAACTAAACCTTATTCAGTGAACAATTGTGTATATATACACCGTGATATATTAAAGTGGTAAGCTGCTCCTCGGTGGTGTAGTGAGTAACTACAAATAGTGCAAGCAAAGAACGATAGAGGGCGCTAATAGGTATCTAAGTGTTCCACCTAACTAGCATTGGGTGGAACATAAATTAGGTACTGTAGGTGAGAATAGACAATATACACCATTAGAAAACAGTTACTAATACGATGACGTGTAAATAATGAATAAAACAAAGGAACAAATAAAACAAATAATCTTTCTAGGTGCAATAGTAGTAGAACAAATTGACTAATTGGGTAGTCAATAACCAACAATAAATTAGTCCAACTGTTAGACAATAAGTGCAGGAATCTTCATTGTGCAAAGTGAAATTTTGGTTGTGCAAAGTCCCATAAAGTCCGTAGACGGATCTGTGACTGAATTTTAGGAAGTTGGTTTCTGAATGTGAGGGATTCCTTCACCAATATACTCAGTGCTCCACCCAAAGTGTTGAAGAGATACTAGATTCTTACCAGATAGCAAGACCTCTTTATTACAAGTAGGTCAGATGGACAGGACAGGATAAGTGCCTGTTACACTTGGGGCATGCTGGATCTCGATGGGACCAAAATAGCGGTTGATATGCTCATATATTGACAGAGAAAAATATGGAAAAAATCATGGTGCAATACCGTTTAATAAAATAAATAAAATTTGCACACAAACAGCCAATTGACCTCTTACTCTGGCTGGTGCCTGCCTGGCACTGGGACTGTAGGGACGTCAATGCTCTCCACTAGGGCGTCTCACCGATAGCGCTATGTGTGGCAGAAAGTCAGGGTTGGGTAGGCACTATTAGGTTTGTATGGCAGGCAAGGAGCCAGATGTCGCCGCCGACATATGTTTCGTACTCGTGTACGTCTTCAGGGGGGCGCCCCCCTGAAGACGTACACGAGTATCAACCGCTATCGGTGAAACGAGATCGGGCGCCCCCCTGAAGACGTACACGAGTACGAAACATATGTCGGCGGCGACATCTGGCTCCCTGCATGCCATACAAACCTAATAGTGCCTACCCAACCCTGACTTTCTGCCACACATAGCGCTATCGGTGAGACGCCCTAGTGGAGAGCATTGACGTCCCTACAGTCCCAGTGCCAGGCAGGCACCAGCCAGAGTAAGAGGCCAATTGGCTGTTTGTGTGCAAATTTTATTTATTTTATTAAACGGTATTGCACCATGATTTTTTCCGTATTTTTCTCTGTCAATATATGAGCATATCAACCGCTATTTTGGTCCCATCGAGATCCAGCATGCCCCAAGTGTAACAGGCCCTTATCCTGTCCTGTCCATCTGACCTACTTGTAATAAAGAGGTCTTGCTATCTGGTAAGAATCTAGTATCTCTTCAACACTTTGGGTGGAGCACTGAGTATATTGGTGAAGGAATCCCTCACATTCAGAAACCAACTTCCTAAAATTCAGTCACAGATCCGTCTACGGTCTTTATGGGACTTTGCACAACCAAAATGTCACTTTGCACAATGAAGATTCCTGCACTTATTGTCTAACAGTTGGACTAATTTATTGTTGGTTATTGACTACCCAATTAGTCAATTTGTTATACTACTATTGCACCTAGAAAGATTATTTGTTTTATTTGTTCCTTTGTTTTATTCATTATTTACACGTCATCGCATTAGTAACTGTTTTCTAATGGTGTATATTGTCTATTCTCACCTACCTAATTTATGTTCCACCTAATGCTAGTTAGGTGGAACACTTAGATATCTATTAGCGCCTTCTATCGTTCTTTGTTTGCATTACTGGCTGTCTGCCTTTTTATATCCAAAATACAAAGGGAAAATAGTAGACCTCATCCTCCCATCGCAGAGGTAGCAAAAATGTGCAACTTTGAAGTGGGGGAGAAAACTCTTGGCTGCCTTTCCAGTGACAGAATCACCTTTCGTGGTCAACATGCCTCAGAATCTCATGTCACTGAAAGGAGCAGCAGTGGTGGTTGTTTCAGTGAAGTTTTAAAGTTGTTCTATAGAATGCATTGGCCAGGCCTGGCTGCTGGCAGCAGTCACAGCCTGTGTCTAAACCATATGAACAGATTACATGTGGTTGAGGTGGTGAAATATTGTGAAATAGTGAAATAATTCTGCTCCATCAAGAATATTTGTGGCTATTCTCTTTCTGAAATAGTGTACTCTGGCTGTGATTTCTTCAGTAAAATCTGTTTGATCTCTCCCCATGAAACTGCAGCCTAGTAAAAGTGTTTACACACTGTGCATGGTCTCAATAAAATAACAATATACAAAAATAATATAACAAAATAATATAAAGTTAAATAGTTGTTATTGTCCTCCAGAGGTAAATGAGGAATGCATTTAGCCAATGAGGCCTACAAGAACTCACAAGGCCTATGAATGTGCACAATATTACTCCTTTTTAGTGTACAACTACACTTTATTGTGTATATTTGATCTGAATATATTATGAATATATTATGATAAAAAAAAACTCTTCTTCTGAACTTGTAGCCTAGTCAAAAGGCTGAAATAATGTGCAAGGAGTCTGTATCCTATTTCTGGCATTTGTTTTAGAAATTATACAAAAATAGATACAATATTCACACTCAAGTGTTAAACATTCTTTTACCAATTTTTTTTTTTATTATTATTATTATTCTTACAGTAATCTCAACTTTTAGTTGCAGAATTGTGGTTCATTATTTATTTTTTTTATGACGAATTTCCCAACAAATCGCTAGCCTGAGGAAATTTTTGACTAAAGGGACACTTTTGGTTGCAATACTAGGCAAATCAAAAAGAGAGAGAGCACACTGGCCTAGTGCAACACTTTTAGCTTTTAGACACCACTTAAATAAAAAAGTTTATTTAAATATTGATTAAAGCCAGCCAAACCTTTAGTCTCATGCTTGTGAAAGATTGTGAAAACGTGTATGATATCTGATCAAGCTCCCTGTCTATCTGCCCTAATCTGGTAGATTGGATTTCTGTGTGTATGATTTGGGGCCGGATAATGACTATTCTCTGAACTCTGTCTACCTTGCCAACCACAAGTACCTGTTTGCTCAGTTCATGACTGCCCTGGTGTGGTAGCCAGGCACTATAGCATTGTGTATAAGTCCTGGGGGCATCCGGTAGGCCTGCTTGCCTTATGGGGAAGGGGGCTGCTATAGGTGAAGAGCACATCAGCCAGCTATAGTCTCTGACCACCTGCATTAAGGATAGGCATGACAATAGACCTCTTTAATCACTTGTCTACCAGCCGCTGTCAATTGACGACGGCAAGGTAGCTCAGTTGTTCTGACAGGACGTCATATGACGTTCTCGTCTTTTAAAGCCGATAGCACCCGCAGCCTTGTTGGGAACTCGATGCGCGTGCCTGGCCGCAACGATCACCGCCGGGCACCCGCGATTGCCCAGTAACTGAGCAGGGACATGGAGCTCTGTGTGTAAACACAGAGCTCCACGTCCTGTCAGGGAGAGGAGACTGATGCTGTGTCCCTTGTACATAGGGACACAGATCGATCACCTCCCCCAGTCAGGCTACACATTTAACCCCTTCCCTGCCCCCTAGTGGTTAACCCCTTCCCTGCCAGTCACATTTATACAGTAATCAGTGCATATTTATAGCATTAATCACTGTATAGATGTGAATGGTCCCAAAAATGTGTCAAAAGTGTCCGATGTGTCCGCCATAATGTCGCAGTCCCAATAAACAATGAACAGATCGCCACCATTACTAGTAAAAAAAAATAATTAAAAAAAATCATAATTATGTCCCCTATTTTGTAGGCGCTATAACTTTTGCGCAAACAAGTCACTATACGCTTATTGCGATTTTTTATTTTTTTACCAAAAATATGTAGAAAAATTTGTGTCGGCCTAAACTGAGAAAAACATTTTTTTATTTTTTTTAAATGGGATATTTATTATAGCAAAAAGTAAAAAATATTGTGTTTTTTTTTCAAAATTGATGCTCTTTTTTTGTTTATAGAACAAAAATAAAAACTGCACAAGCGATCAAATACCACCAAAAGAAAGCTCTATTTGCGGGGAAAAAAGGACGGCAATTTTGTTTGGGAGCCACTTCGCACGACCGCGCAATTGTCAGTTAAAGCGACGCAGTGCCGTAAGCTGAAATTTAGCCTAGGCAGGAAGGGGGTAAAACCTTCTAGGGCTGAAGTGGTTAAGTGCAAAAGATGCAAATGTGCAGACTAAGCAGACTTGCACCTGCATGCGAGTTATTGCAGGAGCTTACAAAATCATTAGCCAGTAATCAACAGTAGTCTAGAATACATATTCACCAGCCACTGTGCTATATGTTTGGCTATTGTCTCTGCAATAGTTACATTGCAATTTTTTTTTCAACATAATAAGTGCCCCGTCTCTGGAATGTGGGATTTGAGTTTTCAGTGCACTTTGTGTTGACATTTTTATTAAACTTTTTAGACAGTACAGCATGGTACTGCATACAAAAAAACATCACAAGCTACGCTATGAAACTGTACAAAGTTGAAGGCTTTAGCCTTATTACGTGAAAAACTTCAGCTTTTAGATCTGTTGTATCTGCTACTTCTAATGTTCACTTCTAGCCTATTATTGCTAGATAAAAAATAAATAAATCAAATGTCGCAGCAAAAACTACTTTAAAACGTTTTTTTCAAGCTGAAATAAAATTCATTAAATGAGCGTGCTGCTGCTGTATGTAAGCCACGGATTAATGTAAAAGTAAACAAAATCAGCCATAATAACATGACAACTGAGGCCGCGTACACACAATCGAATTTGTCCGCTCAAACTGGTCCGACGGACCAGTTCAGCGGACAAGTCCGATCGTGTGTATGGGCTAGCGGACATGTCTGACCGGCGGACAAATTTTAAAACATGCTTTAAAATGTGTCCGCCGGAGACATGTCCGTCGGATATGTCCGCTGGTCAGTACACTCACCAGCGGACATATCTTCCCGCACATGCGTCGAATGGATTTGACGCATGCGCGGAAGTATTTTTTATCCTGGTGCGGTGACGTGGCGGCGCCAACGTCACCGCCACGTCACCGCGCTGTCTGCCGGCAGGGATTTTGATCCGATGGTGTTGATTAAAAAAGTTTATGTTGATTAAAATTGTTCTTTATTTTAAATATTGTATTGTTTTTTCCTGTTTTTTTTTTCCTTCAAATAAGATGTGTGCATAGGTTCATATTTTTTTAAAACTATAGTCCGGCCCCCCAACAGTCTGAGGGACCATGAACTGGCCCCCTGTTTAAAAAGTTTAAGGACCCCTGTATTAGACAATAAGCAAGCATGTTTGTCCCTGGATATTGATGTTTTGAAAGAAGAAAAAATGGGCAAGCATAATGATTTGAGTGACTTTTACAAGGCTCAAATGTAATGGTTAGAAGACTGTGTCAGAGCCAGTCCAAAAATAAACATGTTTGTGGCATGTTCCTGGTCTGCAGCAGTCAGAAGCTACCAAAAGCGGTCCAAGGAAGGAAAATGGTGAACCAGCAACAGAGTCATGGGCAGCCAATGCTCATTGATGCATGTGGGGAGTAAAGTCTGGCCCATGTAGTCCAATCCGATAGAAGATCTACTGACACCTTTCTATCAGAACCACCATTAACTTTTTCAGATTGCTGAAAAAGTTAATGGTGGTTCTGATAGAAAGGTGTCAGAACACATAGTTCATCGTAGTTTGTTGTGCATTGGGGCTGCATAGCCTCAGACCAGTCAAGGTATCCATGTTGACCCGTGTCCACAACCAAAAGCACCTACAGTGGGCAGAAGAGCATTAGAACTGAACCACAGAGAAATGGAAGAAGGTGGCCTGGTCTGATGAATCATGTTTTGTTTTACATCATGTGGATGGTGAAGAAATGGCACCAGGATGCACTGTGTGAAATCTAATTATAGAGGCCCCACCTTGCAACTTACGGGACTTAAACTGACATCTTGGTGCCAGATACCACAGCATACCTTCAGAGGTCTAGAGGAGTCTCTGCCTGAAAGGGTCAGCGCTGTTTTGGCAGCCAAAGGGGGGCCTACTCAATATTAGATGGGTGGTCATAATGGTATGATTGGTGATCATAATGTTATGGCTGATCGGTGTATATTACACATGCAAATTATGTTATACCAGAATATGGTGTCGCTGACTCTGTTTGTGAAAATTGTACTGGTATGTAACGTCCTATACAGCTTAAAGGGGAGTCCCAGACTTTTTTTATCTTTATTAAAAGTCAGAAGCTACAAAAAGTGTAGCTGCTGACTTTTAACAAACAGACACTCACCCGCTCCACGTTCCAGCGTTGTGCCGCCCGAACCTCCGCTCCTCTCCCCCCTCTTCGGCTGGCGCCTTAATTTCTAGTGTGGGCAACTGGCCGTGACAGCTTTCGGCTTCACGGCCGGGCACTTACTGCGCATGTGGACCTGTCACGTGTCCCAGGCGATCGCCTACAGGGAGGGGCCGCCGTAGGCTATATGACGTATCGCCTAAGCGGTCCCTGGGAGGAAAGAGGAAGTGGCATAGGAAGTCTCACTCCTACTGAAGCCCCCACTCCTCCTCCAAAAAAATGACATGCCAAATGTGGCATGTATGGGGGCAAAGAGTGGTTTAAGTGGAAGTTCCACTTTTGGGTGGAACTCTGCTTTAAAGGCAGCTAGCACACATGTAATTTGAGGAATTGGTGTTTTAACCAACACCTTCACCTTCAAAGTCTTATAAAACAGGTGGCTGTCCTGCTGTGGAATGGTATTTCTTAAAAATAATTGCAATGGTACATGTCAGCCATGACATTGTTCAGCTTCACATGCCTTTTGCTTAACAATCCTTTCAATGGGGTTTGCATTAAAGTTTGCGATTTTCCATAGTTTGAGATGAGTTCAATGAACGTAACCGTACCCATCTTTAGAAGCTGTGCCCTCAGATTTGTAGCGCAAAGATCTCTCGGATTCGGCTCCATAAATTTGTGAATCTGTGCTTCCTCTTGCTCTCCCACTGCTTCTTGAATATTGCCCCATCAGTCATCGGACCACCAGTCATAGGGGACAACCAAGATTGCCACCCCCACACAGAGGCACATTGTAGAACAAGGCAAGGTAAATCAGTACCAACGAAAAGCTTAACTGCAAGGAGACCACAGACAATGCTGTTGATTAGTCATTCCCCTTTTGTTTGCCTTTTTAGGTACAGGTTCCACAATACAGGCCCTCATTCGTGGGCAATTGTGCAATCAGCAAAGCAGCCCTTGGTCTCCTTTTTACCAAATAGGAAAACTTGCCAAGCTTCACGAAATGTTCTTAGTAAACAACATCTGGATGCCATCACCCTTGGTTCCATCATGCCAAACCTATACCCCAGTTTACGTTATTGGGCCAAGTCTCCCCTATGTTTCTCCCTGTGTGAGTGGAAACATTAGAAAATATTATAGGACTCTTCCATAAGCTGATAACCTGGGAATTCACTGAAGAGTTCAGTCAAGCACTTATAAAGATGTACTATGAAAGTGCAAATGTTTATCAGCATATCCATCCTCCCGTGGATATCTATCTTGCTCTATTAATGAAACATTAATCATGTTGAGTAAATGAGTTAATTATTGTAACCAACTTGTAAATAATTCCCATTTAATTATTGCCAAAGGAGAAGTCAAAAGTGTAAACACACTTGACATTTTGGTGTAATTTATTGCTGCGAACCGCGCATGCATCATGATATGCACATCAATTAGTGACCACTTAGAATTATTACTCAATTATGCAATTAAAGCAGGCCCCAGAAGTGGGTAGAAAAGTACGCTGCAATGGTAAACTCCTGGCTTTGAAAAATGGTTTCGCCTGAATTGAAGTATATCTTAAGCCTAAAATTTTGGTCAAAATCCCTGTCTATATTGTGTCTCCACTGGGAAAATTGAAAATGTTATAGTTGTCACTGCAGCACAAGGAAATGGGGGCGGGGGTTCCTTCTATAGGAACTAGACATGTGCACACTGAAATATTTTGTTTCGGAATTTCGTTTTTGTCCGAAAAATAAATGTATTTAGTTACTCCCGAAATTTGTTTTTATTCATTTAGTTTTTCGTTGGAAATTTCATTCGTCCGAAAATCCAAACGAATTAAGGTTGAATCTTTCATTTAAGACTTATTGTGTCTGACTGTCTGTCGAATCTTCAAAGAAGAGCAGCGAAACTGTACAACGCCGCTATCATACTTTTTCAGTGGAATGTTCTGCTTACAAGCTATAGTAGAATTCTAATGTTGTATGACTAGTAATTACTATATTTATTAATTATTATTACTATGTAAAAAAAATATGTGTAATGACACCTATGTGTGAACAATGTATCAAGAGTTGTATAAAGCAGCGCTTACATAAGTGTATAAACTGAACATATAATTTAAATGAATAAAAGAAAAGTGAATGACCGCCCTATACTGTATGTGAGTTTAAAATATAACAAAAGTATATAGAAAATATACGTAAGCACAAAGAGGTTGAAACAATAAAAAGTCTGTAATCCGTGAACTTAATAAGTGGAACTAAAAGTTCATAAGTGATGACTCCTTCACAAGTTTTCAGATATTCTTCCACCACACCAAAGTGTTGAAGTGATACCGTCACCCTTCAGAAATGCAAACTCACCGGAACAGTAGGCCTCACACTCTCGTGTTTGGGCACTTGAACTTAACACAGGATCCCTCAGATCAAATGGATAGGAATTCGCTCCCAAGCCGTGGAATTCAAGAAAGTTGTCACATATATAATGAGAAAAAAATGCACAATAGTGTAATACTGTAAAGCAACTTTAATAAAACACTGAATGAAAATCCTCCAAACTATGCACTCACAAACAGTCTCTTTAAACCAAGCAGTGAATAACTCCAAAGTAGATAAAAAGTGTTGCACAAGAAAAAAACTTCTCCAGATGAATCAGTGGTCACGGCGGACCAACGAACAGCCCAACACGTACTCACAGCCCCTATGGTATATTGGAGTAGATTGCTGTAGTTGGTGCCTGTCCTGGCTCAAGTCGTCCCACGTCCGAATAGTTCAGGATAGACTATGGTAATGACCTAGTGACCATTCCCCGACATGTTTCGTCGTGTAGACTTAATCATGGCTATGGTCACCAAGTCCCAGATCATTACTTATATATGTTATGTCTCAATTAGTTTAATCCAATGCATCCGCTCGTTCCCGCCCCACGTGTCCTTACGATTAGAGAGTTACCTCATATTATGTTGCCCTCAGTTGTCTTTGAGCACGTCCGTGCGTGCGTCCGACGTGATTGCGTCGTATCCCGTTGTCCTCAGCTGTCGATGAGAACGTCCGCACGCATGTCCACCCATGCGTCAGCCCATAATAGACGCCAGGTTAGTATACCTCAGTAAACATGGTCGACGTTTGGTACGCTCGTACCCCGGGTATCAATCCCCAGTGGTTACACAGGGAACTGCACTCAGCGTATTAAATGATAAACAGGAAACCAGGTCTGTAGCTCCTAGTTGGCTTATCGGGTGTCCCCGTGACCGTGTGTCACCTCCATCACATAAACAAATTGATCAAACAATAACAAATCTAACTACAAAGTACAAATGTATCCCAATTAAACATATGGGATACCTGAATGGTTAAAATTACATTAAAATCACAGTATAAATGATCTGATAATATTAAAAAACATAATATATATATGTATAAAATAATTATAAATACATAGAATGTGTGCCTAGCTGTGATTGATTATGACCTATATGTGTAATGAGCATATATACGTGTTACACTTAGTGGGTGACCCCAAGTGTTTCATCATGCACAAGGTAACCACCATATAGTCAAAAGGTATAGCTGATCATGATAAGTGGCCCAGTTGCCCGGCCACCATGAAAAATCATATGCCACAATCAACTTACATTAAATGTACATTAAAATTACTGAAAAATACTAAAATGATAAATCCCTCACTCAGGTCATTACCATAGTCTATTTGATCTGAGGGATCCTGTGTTAAGCTCATGTGCCAAAACACGAGAGTGTTTTGGCACATTGTTCCGGTGAGTTTGCATTTCTGAAGGGTGACAATATCACTTCAACACTTTAGTGTGGTGGAAGAATATCTGAAGACTTGTGAAGGAGTCATCACTTATGAACTTTTAGTTCCACTTATTAAGTTCACGGATTACAGACTTTTTATTGTTTCAACCTCTTTGTGCTTACGTATATTCTCTATATACTTTTGTTATATTTTAAACTCACATATAGGGCGGTCATTCACTTTTCTTTTATTCATTTAAATTACCGTATTTATCGGGGTATAGCGCGCTCCCGCGTATAGCGTGCACCCCTAAAGTGGCCACCATTCCTGTGGAAAAAAAGATTTTTGTACTTACAGTTTTGGTGTCTTGCACGGCGTCCTTCGGCAGCTTCGGGTGTCCTCTTCGTCGGGTCCGGCGTCCTTCTGCGGCGTCCTCCCCGCTCGATCCCCGCTTTCCCGCGCCGAGTTTGAATACTGCGCCTGCATATACCGAGCGCAGTACACTCGTGTATAGTTGGGCAGGCTCGGCTACTCTCTTGCTCACGTCCTGTACGTCCAGGACGTAAGCGCGAGAGGAGCCGAGCCTGCCCGACTATACATGAGTGTACTGCGCTCGGTATATGCCGGCGCAGTATTCAAAGTCGGCCCGGGAAAGCGGGTATCGGTGTATATCGCGCACCCACGATTTTGCCCTGATTTTCAAGGCAAAAAAGTGTGCGGTATACGCCGAAAAATACGGTATATGTTCAGTTTATACACTTATGTAAGCGCTGCTTTATACAACCCTTGATACATTGTTCACACATAGGTGTCATTACACATATTTTTTCACATATTATATTCACTTTAATAGCAGCAGCTACAGATCACTTGTTTTGAATTTTTCCAGCTGAGTGCAGTGGGGGTGGTTCAAACCTTTTCTCAAACTACCAACTTGCTCAATTATTATTACTAGTCAACCAACAATAGAACTTTTCTATAGCCTATGGACCGAGCATTTGACCGGAAATGTACGATTGCAGCTTCGTACAGTTTAGCTGCTCCGTCGAATCTTCTTAGAACTATCAACAGACACCATAAGCCTTCAATGACAGATTCTACATTTGTATGTTTTTCGATGCTTTGTTGAATCTTTGTCGTTTATGTTGAATTGTCAAGTTAGTTCTAGCTATTTTACTGCTCCTCCTCTTTAAGTTACAATCAGCCAATAACATTCATCATCATCATTATCATTATTTTTATTTTACTTCCCCCACCCAATTCCAGCAGCGACCTTTTCTCTCTATAATGTCGAATCTTTTCTCTATATAATGTCAAATCTTTTCTCTCTATAATGTTGAATCTTTTCTCTCTATAATGTCGAATCTTTTCTCTCTATAATGTCGAATCTTTTCTCTCTATAATGTCAAATCTTTTCTCTCTATAATGTCGAATCTTTTCTCTCTATGTAGAATAATCTTGGACTCATAGGGCCAGATTCACGTATTCCAGAGCATCTTTGCTCTGGAGTAACGCTTCTCATTTGCGTTGCGCTGCCGAATTTTTAGGAGCAAGTGCTGTCATTCACGAAGCACTTGCTCCTAAAGTTGCGGCAGCGCATCGCAAATGAGCCGGCGGAATTCAAATGTCGCGGGTACGGGGCGTGTAGTATGCTAACTACGCGCGATCCCGCCGCCGACGTACTGCGCATGCGTCGAGTGTCAAAACATCCCCGTGCGCATGCTCCAAAATCTGTGAATGAACGTCAATGACGTCACATTCCCATTCATGACCGTTTTACGCAAGCGACGTTTTTTTTTTTTTTCCCGACGCGATGACGACGCCTATACCTAACATAGGATACTCCAGCCCCATGTAGGTATATCTATGCGCCGCGTATCCCGTCCGGAAACGTCGTACCGTCATTGCGTCGCGCCGGAATTCGATCGTGAATTGCCGATTTCCGCTCATTAACATATTTTTTGAGCGTAAATCGGCGGGAACGCCCCCGGCGCCATTTTTAAGTTGAAGTAACGATGCGATGGCGAAACTCAGTTACGCTCATCGCATCGGAACTTCAACCCGGCGTTTCTTGTTTTCTGGTTACAGAAAACAGAAACGCCGGCTCAAAGCCACTGTTACGCTGGCGGATCACTCGATCCGCCAGCGTAACCTTTCATGAATCTGGCCCATAGAGTTAAGGTTAGGCACATTCGACCGACGAAAACTAAAATAAAGCATTTGTTTATGTCCGATCTTTCAGTTTTCTGATTCTGTGCATTCGTTTTAGTTTGTTAAAACTATAACGAAAATACCTGAAATTCGAACGAAAAAAGCATTCGTACTAAAACTAATGCACATGTCTAATAGGAACACTTGTTCTGATGATACCTAACATACAGGGGATTTCCACTCACTTTCAGGTATGTTCCTTTCTTGTTGGATCTCCAGAACAAGAAGGAAAGGAAATCTTCCCAGCAAAACAAAAAAAAAAAAAAATCTAGCCATCTAAAACTCTTATAAAACAATGAATAGTCCTTTACTGAAATTTTTGGATGTTGCTGCCTGTGTTGGGGGAATTCCACTCACTTCCTGTTCTGTCTGTCACCTAAAGATCTGCCAACAAAAGATCGAGAGTATGTTCTCTATTTTCCGATGGAAAAGGTTCCTATCGGGAAAAAAACGCATGCTCAGAATCAAACAGAAGAGCCGAACTGCCTATTAAACTTCATTGATCTCGGCTCGTCGTACATCTTGTACTTCACCGCGTTCTTGACGGTTGGAATTTCCGACAAGATTTATGTGACTGTGTGTATGCAACATAAGTTTGAGCCAACATTCTGTCAGAAAAAAATCCACGGTTTTCTTGTCTGAATTTCCGATCGTGTGTAAGTGGCATTAGCTAAAATGTTTTAGGGTTAAAAGTCATCAGAGTGTATTTTTTTTTCTTTTCTTCGTTCACTCATTTTATTTTAAAAAAAGTAGTTGCGGAGTAAGAAAGGACAACACACAGGACAACGTCCTGATGAAGGAGGTGGGATGAGCTTTGACTCCCATAACTTTTTGGCTTTCTTGTTTAGTTCTCCACCTGATTTTACATTGTGAATACATGTGTTTACATTGTTTACAATGTACGTCCATTTTTGTGTCTGGACTATTAACGTATAATTTGGCACTTCAATCTCACATCCTATGGGACTATGGAAATCCTTTGTTGTGTATGGAGCCAGGCTAGAAACAGAGAGCAATTTAGAATTCTGTGCTGCAGTGCTCTCTGTGCTCCCAATGGACCTCAGCTGATAGTGTTAACACTACCTTACCTCCATCCAACAGGGTGAAGTGATAAGCAAGGGGAGCTCAAGAGACTTGATGGTTGGCAGCAATGAATCTTTGGAGAGGAAGTTCAGGCTTACTATGGCAGTTAATGAAAAATTGGACTATAATTCCCAATGCAAGCTGGGTATAAAGGGAAAGATAGCTGTCTTTTTAACAGGCTGAATACCAAGGGACTGTTTCTTTGCTACGAGGAGAGGAGAGGAGGTGTGCACATTGCTACTCCTGGGTGAGCATCCATCTTCCACAAGTCTGTGGCCATGTGCTGGGAACCAAATTCACTCCACGAAGACCCAGAAGTGACCTCACATCTGAACAATGAAACCCCTGTTGTTGTATCGCTGGCTCTGGTGAGAAGACAATGCTGCCATTAACCTGTTACTGCTAGCAAGGACTGAGCACATTTGGACTGACAATCTAACTAGCAGCACTATTTACTGCATGCAGACTTTACTGGGACTGTACTCATGTGAACCCATGTATAGACTGGGTCTCAACTATAGCCAGCTGAAGAATTAGGGCTAAAGACTGCTCACTCACTAAGAGGTACATCTTTAGGGTATCATAAATGTAATTGCTGTCATTCATATAGTGTATTCTAAAATGCATATAGCCTACTGTTTACAGAGGAGTTATCGCAGTATTGAATATTATTTATGTCACTATTTTCTAGTGCAATTAACAATTGCTGATTTTGTGGATTATCAGGTTTACTCCATTCTATGCTGCTATAGCCTAGTTAACATATTGTCTGGTGAACTGTGATTGACCTAATCCTGTACTTACTCATTTATGTGCATACTGCTATTTATGCAGTAACATGCACACGTGTTCACCTATACACACACCAGGAACCACTGGGCTAAAAGCTTACATTTTATTCACCCAATTACAGCTGCAAGAATAGTGCCGTATAGTATATAGTAAATGCCAATTTCAGTGACAAACTGCATAACACAAGGATACAACTAGATGTGTCACACCTTTGGCTCATATAACTGGTTTTATAGTGTCCTCATCTAAAGGACAGGGATGGACTGTCAATTTGTACTACAGATGTTTCCCGGCGGACCGATGGCTCAGTGAGCCAGCTTTAGTGACAGCGGACCGCCGCCCCCCTCCGCTCCTTTGTCTCTCCCTTCCCGCAGCGCTCATCTCCTCTCCCTCCCCACAGCGCTCACCTGGGGGGGGACAAAGAAGCAGGGGGAGGACCAGAGGAGCAGGGGGGGTGACAAAGGAGCATGGGGGAGGGGAAAGACAGCTGACTCAACAGCTATGGCCTGGGAGTTTCTCACTTCTACCTAATCTTGTGCCATAAGGGGGGGCACCGAACGGATTCTTTGTCCCAGGTGAAATAATGTCTAGCTTTCCCACTGGTACTGCCTATAAGAGTACCAGTACCAGCCATTCTACTCTAATAAAGTAGAATGGCTAGTAAAGGGGAAGAGGGGGTGCAGATGGCCGGGGGGTGGGGGTGCGGGAGTTGTCCGGCTGCCATGGGAGAGACCTGTCAAAGTGGGCCAGTCTGGATGAAGTCCAGGGCCAAATTTTTGTCCAGGTCCAACCCTGCTAAAAGAGCAGTGCAATTGTGGACAATAGAGGACAAACCTGTCCCCTTCAGACTATATAAGGACTTTGGCTCTATACTCTAAGGCAGGGTTCTCCAAACTTTCTATACAAAGGGCCAGTTTATTGTCTTTCAGGCTTTAGCTGGGGCCGGGCCGTGGACAATACTTTTGGTAATATAGTGTATTATTGAACTTACAAAACCCTCTGAGGTTGAAAACGAACAAATGATACAAATTAATTAGTTAGTGTTAATTATAGTTTATACCAAATTTATTGAAAGTCATTACCATTGTGATTCAGGGATTTGGATACAGCCGAATCTCTGAATAACGAAAATTTTGTCTGAATTTCGATTTGTAACTAAACTTATCGCATACTTTAAGAGAGCCAGCTAAAAGATGGCCTTAAATGCATTTGAAAAGTTGGCTGGCTTTTGACAAAACCTGTTTTAAAATAAATCTATAGTGCTTTATTCAGTGAAGGAAAAGGCAATGTGAGCACACAAAGCAATTTTCCTGAATTCAGTGACTCATTTTTAATGATGTTCTAGCCTTGCTTTATAAAATAGACTTCTTTGTCTTCATTTATGAAAGAAAAACCGGAACATTTCTTTGTAGAAACTTTGCCACGTCTCCTAAGTACCACTAGTGCGGGTATTTCTGGGATGCCTTGGTGCCCCCGTCATCGTGTTGACAAGTTGCCGGAAAAAATAAATAAACGTAGAAATACATCTCAGGAAAGGTCACAGTTTTGGAATCCTTGAATGTGGTTTTCTAGTGGAAGAGAAAAGCTTGGTATTATTTTAAAATGTGGAGGCTTTTAAAGCACTAAGTGCAAGCAAATAACAGTTTTACCTTCCTCTGAAATGATATAGAAGGTAACTAGAAGTTCAGGAAATGATGTCTTGAAAAATGTTGTGTCTATGCCTATGTTGCGGTGTCACCAAAATACAGGTTTCAGGTTAAATTGTGTCACTCGACCTGGGAAAAAACTGAGAAGCCATCACCAAGGTGCCCTTTATTCATAGTACAGTAAAACCTTGGATTGCGACCATAATTGATTACGAAGCATGCTTGTAATCCAAATCACTTGTATAGCAAAGCGAATTTCCCCATAAAAAAAAAATGGAAACACATAGGATTTGTTCCACAACCATTTGTTCGTAGGTCCTTCAGTTTATAGTCCATATAAAAAAATGATAGCAATGTGAACAGGTTGTGTAAGCATAACATGTTCATCCATAAATGGAAGCCTCCACAAAGGAATTAGAAGCAAAATCCAGCAGGAGCTACAGAGTATAAAAGAGAAGAGAGGAGCCTCTATGTGTAGCAATATGGTTACATTTAATGAAGGTACAACATTTAGCAACTCACATGGTTGATGAATAAAAGAGACATATCTATGTATGGAGGCATCCAGAGTAAAGCTGTCCACATAGACTGTACAGTCTGCAATTCTGACCTGGAAGACTACCCTGCAGTAGAGCCACCTGAAAGCGAGGCTAGAACCACACGTGGAGAGCAGAGTGGAAGGGATGATGTCAATGGCGGTAAGGAGGACGGTCTATGCAAACGTCTTTACCCCAGATGCATACTTACATGCAGGGCCGCCATCAGCCTTACACAACTTCAGGCATGGGTGGAGCAGAGAACCTGCTGCCGCCTGAAATTGAGAAGCCATTAACAAAGATAGAAAAAACATGTTTGACACATGGGGCCCTGGACCTCTGAGCCCTTTAATATATATCTCTAATATAAAACATTTAAAACCTTTTTATAGGAGAGTTGTCATCCTTCTTTTAATAATGTAACTATAAAAAAAGGGAGTTGTCATCTGGGGCCCTGGATATCCGCTGGCGACAGACTAAAAAAATGACCCTTTTAGAGGACCTCCGCCTCTATTAAATTGGCCCTCTTTCATATACCATCTGATGCCCATGTGTTACAGGTGTACTGCCTGTACCCCCCTGATGGCGGCCCTGCTTACATGTGCCTGTTTTAATCATTAACCATGTGAGTTTCTAAATGTTGTACCTTTTTTAAATGTAACCATATTGCTACACTCAGAGGAGCCTCTATTCTCTTTTATACTGATGCTGTGTACACAAGATCGGAAAATCCGACAAGAAATCTGTGGATTTTTTTCAACGGAATTCCGGCTCAAACTTGTGTTGCATACACGCGGTCACACCAAATTCCGCCTGTCAAGAATGCGGTGACATACAACACACTAAGACAATCCGAGAAAAATTAAGTTCAATGCTTCCGAGCATGCGTCAACTTGATTCCGAGCTTTCATAGGATTTTTCTCCATCGTAATTGCATACAGACGATCAGAATTTCTTCCAAGAACTTTTCCCGTCGGAAAAATTGAGAACCAGCTCTCAATTTTTTCTTGGCGGAAATTCAGACAGAAAAATTCAGATGGAGCCTACATATGGTCGGAATTTCTGACCAAAGGCTCACATCGGACTTTTCCTGTTGGAATTTCCGATCGTCTGTACATTAGTTGTGACAGGACGCTTTTATATCAAGTCCAAATTTAGCTTGCCTTGCAAAGCGCTCTCAAACCAAGTTGCTTTTAAACCAAGGTTCTTCTGAATAAAAAAAGCCTCTTATGTCATCACGTCAGCGCCACTCTTGACATTATCTAGGACCATCCACCACTAGTGCCTGATGTGTGTCTGATAGTGCTGGACCAATAGAAGTGAAATGCCCCATACACACAATCAGAATTTCTGTCGGGATAAACTTTTCTGACGGAATTCTGGTCAAGCTGTCTTGCATACACACTGTCACACCAAATTCCAACCGTCCAAAACGCGGTGACGTACAACACTACGATGAGCCAAGAAAAATTAAGTTCAATGCTTCCAAGCATGTGTCGACTTGATTCTGAGTATGCGTGTTTTTTTCTCCATCGGAGTTCTGTGACGAGACCCTTGTTTGCCCAGGTCCTGCTCTCCCGACACTCCTCTGCTTCTATTCGATCAGATTGCAGCTTGCAACATCTGATGGTCCAGTCATCCAAGATTCCGGGATCCAACCTACAGCTATGTGCCGATTGGATCCATGAAGAACACACAACAAGCGAGTTGTATGTATGTTCAACCAGAACTCACACTTTATTGAAACACTCAGCTTGTTATATACAGGTTACAGCTTTCATCAATCAAAGAACAATGAAATCTCCACCCCCTTTGCCACACACTGGGGTTTCCATACAGAGACATTTCGGCACCGATGTATTTAGCATGACTTTACTACTTCAGAGATAATGACATTCCTGTAGAGAATCCGTTATCTAGCCGGCTTGTCTCCGCATAGAGAGGAGGTCATTACTACATCTGAGAGATCACACTTTTTTAGATAATGACATGCTAATCCAATACTCCTGATAATCAAAAGGCTCAAAACAGGGTTATCACACAATGGACAATGAAATGTCTTTCACAAGCCACTTAGCCTTTCAATAGTCCTCAATAGTCTGATTCAGTTTAATCCCCATCTAGACAGACACCTCATAATGTCCAAAGGCATCCTGCAATATGTCCTATCCATAATGTCTAATCTTATGTAATACATGAAGTATGATTTCACGGTCCATGACAAGTTCCATACAGACAAACGGAATTTCCGCTAGAAATGTTCTCTTTCTAAGTCTGTCAAAAATGTACGATGGAAAAACTCAAATGGGGCACACACACGGTCGGAATATCCGATGAAAAAATTCTGTCTGACTTTTTCTATCGCAAATTCTGATCGTGGGTACAAGGCAAAAGTTGGCTCCAATGGATGTACCGTAAAGTGACTTTTCCTTCAAAGAAGATCAGTGGTTGAAATATTGTATAGGTGGACCCTGTTCTGGTCTTCGGCTGCTACCTCCTTGATAGCAACCAAGGAAGTTCTCTCCAGACAGTAAACTCTTGGATGTGTATGAGGGGAGTGCCTGGTAAAAAGGGTCATGTGGCCTGAAGGACTTTTTGAAACATTTAATGGTTAAGAGGATAAAATATAGGCAATGCGTTTTGGGGGAAAATAGCCTCCCCCTTCTTTAGGGCTCAAGCAGTCGATGCTAATAAAATCAACACAGAATGCCTTGGGGCAGTGGTTATCAACCCCGTCCTCAAGTACCCCCAATAGGCCATTTCTCTTCGATAAAATAGCTGTCCAAAATACCAAGCCATTGACTCTGATTTAAAGCAACTGTGCAAGATAAAGGAAAACCTGCAAATATGGGCTGTCGTGGGTACTTGAGGACAGGGTTGAGAACCACTGACTTAGGGGACCTGTGCTGGCTGCCTTTATTGCCATCAAGAGACATTAGTGTTCATCAAGCCTTAACACAGGTTCTATAGTGCATTCTGTCTTGATTTAATTAACGACTGCTCAAGCCCTAAATAAGGGGTAGACTTTTTGTCCCCCGAAACACATTGCCTGTATATGATGCTCTTAGTCTTAAAGCAGAGTTCAACCCATAAATGTAACTTTCGCTTTTCGGAATCCCCCCCCCCTCCGGTGTCACATTTGGCACCTTTCAGGGGGAGGGGGTGCAGATACCTAAGACAGGTTTTTGCACCCACTTTCGGGCATAGATTCCCATGAGAGTCAAGCCACTTGCCGTCCCACACCCAACCCCCCCTGTCTTCTGGGAAACATACTGTTCCCGGGAGAGAGCAGGGACCAGTTATGATGCGCCATGCAAATGGCGTATGCACAGTAGGGAACCGGGCAGTAAAGCTGCAACACTTTACTTCCCGATTCCTTCACCGAGGATGGCGGCGGCAGCACCGACCCCAGTGTCACATGGGACAGCAGCATCCAATAGGATAGCCAGTAACCAGTGACCCAGAAAACCATAGAGGAACTCTGATCCTCTTGACTTCCTTTTCAACAACAGTGCTGCTGCAGAAGAGCGCCACCTGCAGTGGAGAAAATAGACTGCTCTTGTCTTAATTGGAAGCTGGAGTTGGCCTTTAACTTGACCAAAAAAGATCCATACTCATTCATTTTATTATTTTATGTCTTCAAGAGTTTTTATCCAGACGAATGCAAAAGCAAAAATACTGTAAATAAAAATCCTACCCGACCCTGCAAAGACCATTGGATCCCCTCCATGGATCAAACCTATGTATAGATCATCCCTTAAACAAAGAATCAGGCGGTTCACCATGGGCAGTAACAGCTATTCTTTTTTTTGTTCAACTGCTTTAATATATAAGGATGTACGTGATTAAATAAAGGCCTGTAATGTTTTACAGCCAAAGTACAAATAGCTGCTAAAATGTATTGTGCTGCTTATCGGTCATGCTATTAAACTGACACTTTGACAGGGTTTATGATTTTAGAAGAGTCACTTGGCAAAAGTTTTAAGACTGATCAAAGACCATGGACATCTCTGTTAATATAAGCACAATTTGTATATGTATATATATATATATTTATATTATATATATATATATATATATATATATATATATATATATATCTATATTAGATATATATATATATTTACTTATTTTATATATAAACTTTACAGTGTTTTTTTTGCATTTCCCTTCATGTCCTAATTTCCCTGGCACTCACACTTCCGTCAGGCATAAGCTTTTCATAGTAGAGTCTCGGGCATTCAACACAGTATTACGGAGTGGAACTGACATACTACACAGCTTTGAGTTGTGTATAATCGTATGTGTGAGTAACACTGTTGTCATCTGCTGCCCAAGAAAATTAAATAAAAAAACCTTTTCTAAATTGATGCTGCCATCTTAAGGATGAAGCTCGAAGTGCCAGCTTCAGCAGAGGTGAAGACGTACTAAAAACAAATTTAGTGAACAACAGGCCAAAATAGGTAATACAACCGTTATGCTATTGCAGTGGTAAAACGGATACGCTCATTAAAGCAGAATTCCGAGATAATCTCAAAGTGATTGTAAGGCTTCAATTTTTTATTTATTTTTTAAAAATAAAAAACACGTTATACTTACCTTCAGTGTGCAGTTCGTTTTGCACAGAGTAACCCCGATCCTCAACTTCTGGGGTCCCCCGGCGGTGCTGGTAGCTCCTCCCCACATCGTATAACCCCCCCTAGGAGAATCGCTCTCCGGGGGGTTACCTTGGGGCGCGCTTCCGAGTCCAGCATTTATGTCCATAGATGCAGAATGATGGAGTCGGTCCCGCCCCCTGGTGCCGCATCATTGGATTTGATTGACAGCAGCGGGAGCCAATGGCTGAGACAACGGGCAGAGGGGAAAAGCGTGTCTCCGGTGTGGGAATTATAGGTGAGTAAAATGGGGGTAAAATGGGGGGGGTGGGGCTGGGGGGGCCATTCAGTGACATAAGTTTTTTCACCTTAAAGTGATACTAAAGCTTTGGGTTTTTTTTACCTCTACCGTGCAGCTCATTTTGCACAGAGTGACCCTGATTATCCTCTTCTAGGGGCCCTCGGGGGCTCTCACGGCTCCTCCTCGCATTAGATAACCCCCGCACAGTAATGCAAGGCTTTCTCCCTGGTGTGGAGTGTCGTGCTCACCCCTCCTTGCACTACAGGAGAGTCAGAATGCTCTCTACATTGCAGATAGAGAAAGGAGCTGTGTGTTAGTGGGCGTCCTGACTCTCCCGTAGTCCAAGGGAGGGGGCCAGCACGACACTCCACACCATGGAGAAAGCCTTGCATTACTGGGTGGTGTTACAGACAGAAGAACAGGAAGTGAGGATTTCTCAGAAGAAATAAGGACATTTAAAAGCAAAATGGAAGGATGAGATAAGCGAAAGAGGGCTGCACTAAGGTAAAGGAAGCTATTTAGGTAAAAATAAATTGTACCTTTACCACATTTGACCATAGGCAAGGATTGAAGGATAAAGAAGCTGCATACTAAGTAAGTGAATAAATAAGCTTTTGAAAGTAAACTGAGGATTTAATATCACTTTAATACTTAAGTGTTCAGCCACGGATATCATCAGGGCTCAAGTCCTGCGGGAACGTGTGGGAACGGAGTTCCTGCACTTTTTTAACAGCAGGAACGCAGTTCCCATTGCAGGAATAGAGCAGCCGAGAGCAGCCGAGCTGCCCGAGCCAATCCTTTACTAAGCGGCGATGCCCAGCTCGAGTCAATGTCAGGGGCAGGCGAACCTTAGTAACCCTTTATGTTACTGGCTGCTTCCTGTATATGGATTCATTGGGTAGTGTGCGGGTATTCCGTCACTTCCTCGATGCCGCAATGTCTCCTGGGAGCTTTTGTCATTGTTCCCAGGAGACATTGCGGAGGTTTGCCGCAAGTTATCGTGGGATTTAGAAAGAACTTGCTTAAAGTTCTTTGTAAATCCCACGATAACTTGCGGCAGACCTTCGCAATGTCTCCTGGGAACAATGACAAAAGCTCCCAGGAGACATTGCGGCATCGAGGAAGTGACGGAATACCCGCACACTACCCGATGAATCCATATACAGGAAGCGGCCAGTAACATAAAGGATTACTAAGGTACAGTGGATCGAAAAAAATAACATGCGGTTTAGTAATTATGCATATGAGCGTATCATTTTTTTTTGGTGGGAGAGTGGATCTTGGGTGGGAGTTCCCACACTTTTTTCCTCAGGACTTGACCCCTGGATATCATGGATCTTCTCTTTGTTAAAATCCTAAAGAGTATTTTGCATGCTTAGTCCCCCACTGTTGCCCTGGTTCCACCCATTGACCACCAGGACACTTTATTGGCGTAGGGTTTTTTGGGTGGAACCAAAGAATAAAGCAGGGAGCATGGGCATCCAACACATCTAAAAGGGTTTAGGATGCAGAAGATTCTTTAAATGAGAGCAAAGTGCTAAGACATGGCTGGTGGGACAGGTAAGTGTTGTTATGTATAATATTCCCATTGCAAGCATTCCAGGAAAGGGCAAGAAGAAAGCAGACAATGCAGCAACTGTCAGCTGGAGACCAAATCCATGAGGCAAAGTATATGTTGCTAACACATTAAAGTGTTACTTTAAATAGTGTCCAAGTCTACAGTATATTTCAAGATCACATCACAGTGTTGTGTGCAATGTTTCAGGGTCAGACAGGACCCCTTCATCAGGCATCTTTTGCAGAGATTTATAGAATGTGACTGGGTCACTTTAAAGCAATGAACTATAATCTTCAACACTTTAGGACATATTACTTACACAAAGCACAACACAAAAGGCATTGTTGTGCTTTGAAGGAAAGAAAATATCAGTGTCAACCAATTGGCTTTAATTTTTTAACTGATACTGCGCCACACCTCCACTTTTTTTTTCCTTCCATGCATGGTGTCAGCCAGATGTCCACTTTGGAAATGAACACTTTTATAGCAGCAAGTGTTGCCGGAAGATTGAGGGTTAACATCTGTTCCAAAACAGCAGGGTTCAGCTTAGAAATTAATTCTGAAATCCATCATTAAATAATTAGCTAAAAGGACATTGAAAACGAACCCCCATTTACATGTATAATCGGATTAATTGCATGATTTCATATTTGAGCAATTAACTTGTCAAGGAATTTTTTTCTCAGTGGATTCATGATTAATCTCTTATATTTGGCTACACGCTGCCTTCTCAGGTTAGAAAATGAAATTTATTACCAAACTCCGAGAGCTCCAGGTTCCTAAGTAATAAACATTTTATTTTTTCTTTCTTTTTTGTTAGATTCTCAAGTACTTTTCATATTGCTCTGAAATCTCTTAAGAAACTCTGCTGTGACAAACAATGGGTGGAAAGTTTGTTAAGATGAACAGGTTTCCATATGAACGGAAAACAGCGAAAACCTGCCTGAAAAATGAGCGCTTTTCAAAACGTACATATGCTGTAAGGATGACATGGAATGTATAATGCACTCTGCTATTCTCATTAGAACATTGTGTTATACTAAGACGCCCCTTTATATGAATCCTAATATTATCTAAATAACGGCTTGTCTATCAAGCCACCAGATTCATGTCTACCTTCTATACATTCTTCTTTTCTTTCATATTTATTCCTTTCCTTCCATTTATTCATCCTCCAACTTCATTGTATTGTATTTTCCATTCATTCCTTCCATTCCTTCCATTCCATTCATTCCTTCCATTCATCCTTACTTCCTTTATACCTTCTCATTTATTTCCTTTTCCCATTCCACCTTGCTTCTGTTCATTTGTCCTTCCTGCTTTGTATCCATCCCATGTCTATACATTCTTCTTTTCTTCCATGTTTCTTCCTTTCCTTCCATCAAGTTATCCTTCAACCTCTTTGGCACTTCATTGAATTGCCATTCATTCCTTCCATTCATCCTTACTTCCTTTTTTTCCTTCTCATTTATTTCCTTTTCCCATTCCACCTTGCTTCTGTCCATTTGTCCTTCCTGCTTTGACTCCACTCCAGCTTCATGCCTTCCTTTCATTCTTCTTTGCTATTTCCTTCTTCTTTCCTTCCATGCATTCCTTATTCATACTTCTTACCTACCTGAGCTTCAAGCCTTCTGTTGATTTTTTGCTCCCTTTCTTCATTGCTATTTATTAATTTATTTTCCCCTTTTCTTCCTCTCTTTTATCTCTTCCTTCCTTTCTCCAATTGCTTTTTTTCCATCCATTCCTCCTTCCTACTACTTTCCTGCCTTAGCTTCATGCTTTTCTTTTATTTTCTTCCTAAAGCCTCGTACACACGCTCGGTTTTCTCGGCAAAAAACAGCAAGAAAACTGCTGGCAGAGCTTTCTTGTCGAGTATACCGAGCGTGTGTACGAGGCTTTGAGGTTTCTCGTCAACAAAACTGCCCAGAATCTAGACGAGAAAAATAGAGAACCTGTTCTCTATTTTCTCGTTGTGAGATTCTCGGCAGTGTTTTCCTGCCGAGAAACCAGAGCGTGTGTATACTTACCTCTCTATGGAAACCCGCACATGCTCGAAATGACTTTGACGCATGCGCGGTAGCTTCCAAGGCATAGGTAGGGTTAAGCAAGATGGCGGTGAAGGCTTTTAATGTGACAAGCGCAGACTCGTTGTAGACGATGATGTCACGAAAATAAGTCATGATTCTGAGGTAGGAAAGAAATATGAAGGAGGAATGGAAGTAATGCCCTGTACACTCAGCCGGCAAGGGAATCTTGCCAGGAATCTCATCAGGAAAAACAAAAAAAAATTCTTGACAAGAATCTGGGCCGTGTGTACAGGGCATTACTCCCATTTCTCCTACTTCTTTCCTACCTCAGAATCATAACTTCTTTTCATTCTTCATTCCCATTTCTTTTTTTCCGCCTTTTCATTCTTCCATTTATTCATTCTTTCTCCCCCCCCCCATTCCCCTTTTCTTCCATCCATTCCTCCTTCATACTTATTTTCTCTTCTTTCTTCTTTCATACTTCTTTCCTATAATAGAATGTATAAATAACAGACTCCATTTTCTTGAAGTAGAAATTAACTTTTGAAAGTATGTGTTTTGACATAATGAACAGTTTGCATAGAAACACACCCTGTGAGTCATTGTGATTAAGCTGATTCACGGAGCAACCTGTTGTATAAGAAAAATCATCAGCTAGTTCTTGTTAACAAAAGACAGCAGTTTAAATCATGATAAGAAAGTACTGAGTTTGTATAACTTTTAGAAACATACTGTATGCATTAAAGCACAGTCCCTCCCTTCTTTCTTCTGCATATAAGCCACTGTGGTACTGAATACAGGCCAGAGATCTTATGAACACACTCAAATCTGTTTCCCCGTGTCTCATTGAAGCTCTTCCTGCATTACCTGATGTACTCCTGGGTGACTGTATTAACTGTTTTCCTCTTCATTTCCTACCTCAGCTTCATATCTTCCTTCCATTCTTTCCACCTTTTCATCTATCCATGTTTTCATTCTTCCTTCATTCCTTTCTTCCATTCCTCCTCTATGTATTTTTTACCTCATCTGCTTGCATTGTTTCCATTCTTCATTTAATTATTTTTCTTTCTTCCTTATCATTCTTCTTTTGTTCCATTTTTCTTCCTTCTATTCCTGCTCCTTACTTCTTTCCTAGCTCAGTTCCATGCCATCTTACATTCTTGCCACCTTTCTTCCCTCCTACTTCTTACCTTCCCCATTTTCTTCCTTCCTTCTTTACACTTTTCCTTCCTTCCTTTCCTCCTTCCTACTTTTTTTCTACCTCAGCTACATACCTTCTTTCTTTCTTTCTTTCTTTCTTTTCCTTCTTTTCTTCCTATTTCTTTTTACCTTTTTTTTTCCTTTCCATTTCCATTATTTCTGCATTCCTTCTTTTCTCTTTTCTCTTTTTCCTTCCATTCCTCCTTCCTACTCCTCTACTACCTTAGCTTCCTGCCTTCCTTCCAATCTTCTTTCTTAAATTGTTTTCATTCCTGCCCCCGTTTCTTCCTTTTTTTATCCCATTATTCCTTCCATTCATCCTTCCCATGTCTTTCCTTCCTTAGCTTCCCTTGTTCCTTCCCTTCTTTCCTCCTACTTTTTCCTTACCCTCTTTCTTCCTTCTTTCTTTTTATTCTTTTTTCCTTTCCGTCTGTCCCTTGTTTCATTCCTTACATACTCCCTTCCATCTTTCTCTGATTTGGTTCCTTCTTTCCACCCACAGTAGTCATACTGTGGGTGGGCAGCAGCTGCAGGCCAGGCGACATACCAGGCCCGGAGTGGCCAATTGGGAGAACCGGGAAGTATCCCGGTGGGCTGCTCGGGTTGTGGGCCGGTTCAATCCCCCCTTTTATTTATTCGGCTCCCGCGGCCCCCTCCGGCTCCCTTATTAATTTAGCCCCCGTCGCTGCGGCCTGTAGCCTGACACTTGCGTTACGTACATGATGGGGCGTACTTGGCCAGGGGGAGGGAGCATTAAACAGCCGGTGATTGGCCAGACCGGGTGCATGTGATACCAGAGGTGGAGCGAAGGGCTGGAGGAGCATGTGACTATCGTGCGGCAGGCACTGGCAGGTCTGTGCTGCGGTGTGGAGGAGGATAATACAGGTGGGAGGGAGCATGGATGTGATGGCCAGTGGACTGATTTCTCCAATAGGGAAACCACAGCCAATAGCGCTGCTTCTTAGAGGAGTGCAAGAGAGGACCTGCTCCTCCTCCAGTCCATCCACAGCCAATCAGCAGGCAGTGTAGCTCTTCCCCGCTCACATTTGATTGTAAGTGCTGGATTGAGGATGAATGGGGGACGCCAGGAGTGAGATGCAGGAAAGGTATGCTGACACCAATCTTCTGCAGCCTCAGGACACACAAATCTGTCTGAATGGAAGAAAACAAAACAGAATCATCAGGATTTAGGAGAACAGTGATGTGTTGCTGTCCGGCTGCAGTGTCTTTCAGATATGTGATCAGGCAGTGTCTGCAGGTTACCAATCAGCCTCCTCACCTCTTGTCTCCCTGGTTACTTTTTTTATCTGCCTAACCTGACCTGCACATTGTCTGATCACACTGGCAAGATCTCTGAAAGAAGCTGCAGCAGTGTTCTATGAGACCGGGGATACATGGCTGTTAACCATTTCAGCTTCTAATCAGCTATTTAGGCAGAGCTCTGTGTGTCCTACACAGATTGTTTGATAGGAGTTTTTGTTGTTGTTAGAGGATTTACTACTGGATCAGGCTAAAAGCTTTACAGACCAATTAACTGGTTACTGTCCTCCACTAATCCTGAGCAGTTCAGTGTTTGCAAGAAAATTTGTATTTTAGAAATTGGATGCGATTATTTCTTCTGTCACTTGGTTGTACTTTCACAGGAAACAGACTGACTTGATCCCTCAGAGATGGTTTAAATAGAGTGGAGCAACACTGCAATACTATAGACCTGTACACCGAGTTCAGCTTTAAATGCAGTCTCTGACTATATCCTGAATCAATTATGTCTGCAATCCCTGACGCGTCCCCCTGTGCCATGTCTGCAATCCCTGACCGTCCCCTGTGCCATAGCTGCAGTCTCTGACCTGTCTGCAATCCCTGCAGGAGAGGGCACACACATGACACACAAACACATTGTACACACTTCCTCATCTGCCACAGCAGAAGTATATTACAGCCCCCAGTACAGAGGTGCGGGGAGGGTCCTGTTATTTATTGTCCTAATAAATTTTCACTGTGAAGCAAAACTTAGGTTACTGTATTTGCACTTAATCGGAAATATTTTTTGAAAAATACTATGAATTACAGGCTGTAGAGAACGCCATTGCAAACTTATATTTTGAGGTTTTAATTACATTATTTTAATAGTCGTGAACTAAAGTGTGCTGGTCTAAGGCATGAAACTCCAGGGCTGAAAATGAGTCCCACTCCGGCCCTGCGACATACCTTTACATTGTGGCTTTTCTTGGGGTGCACGCCGTTACCTGCCGACTCATGCTGTGATTTAGCACAGCACAAGTTTGGTAGCAGATTTCGCCTGTGTCCATTTACACACAGTTCTGTGTTTACAAAAACACAGAGCTTGTGTACTGTGAACAGCGATCCGGATGTTTCTTCTCCCTGCAAAGCAAGGAGAAAAAATGCCAAATAGTGAAGTAAAAGCAGCACACATTATACATTGTAAGACACACAGTTAACCCCCTTGAGTGTCCCTAGATGTTAACCCCTTACTATCCAGTGTATTTTTTACAGTGTCAGTGCACATAATTATTAATAATCACTATATTAGTGTCAGTGTCAGTTAGTGCACCTCCTAATGAGGCTCTCTAAGTGCAAGATTGCCTACCCCACTATCACAGTCCCATTTTTTTATTGTTTTTAGATTTTTTTCATTTATTTTTTGTTTTTTAATTGGATATGTTTTATAACAGAAAGTATAAAATATAATTTTTATCAACATTTTCTGGCTTTTTTACTTTGTATAGCAAATATATAAAAACGCAGTGGTGATCAAACACCACCGAAACAAAGGTCTATTTGTAAGGAGAAAATTATATGAATTGAATTTGCGTACCGCGTTGTATGACTGTGCAATTGTCAGTTAAAGTAGCTTAGTGCTGAATACCAAAAAAATGCCCTGGTCATGAAGGGGGTAAAACCTTTTGGAAGTCAAGTGGTTAATAAAAGGTGAAAATCTTTGAAAGATTATACTGGCGGAAATAAACTTGGAAAGTTACTGAAAGGTCCACTGTAATAATTGCATTTTTAGGAGAGGACCAGTGACAGCAGTCCCAGTATTTTGTCTACTTTAAAAGCAGTCAGAGTCTCCCCGCAGTAGTCCATCCAATTACAGCGCTGTTTATGTATGTGAGCGAAGTCACCCCAGACAAATCTATTTGTAACAATAACGCTCTTCCCTATAATTGCATTGATTTCTCAATCTCCAGAAACCACAATCAAGGTAGCAGAGAGATAGATTCTAAAATATGAAGAGGGATAATATCATACTTGTTATTGTGGCCACAAAATAAATGAGTTAGTGTTCTGAGCAACATTGGAGGGGCTCCAAAACAATTTGTATAGATCTCTGAAGGCTGGACTGCAATTAAAAGACACATCATATCTGTAGCTGAGCGAGCATAATTGTATTGTCATATAGGGAATCTACGTACAGAATAATGGCAGTGTAATGTTCACATGTACTGAGCCTAGTTGATTACAGAGACTCTGTTGTTTCCTTCATAATTCCTTCCTCCCCCCCCCTTCTTTCCCTTTTTTGTTTCCTTCCCTTTTTTCCTATATTTTGTTTGTACTCAGAGTCTCAGGTAATCGTACTAGGGAAAGGTCTGGGGTGACAACACGGAAAGTGACCTGAAGTGTGCCTGGGGTCACGTGGTCGATATGCCTAAAAGGGGGCATACCCAAGTAGAAGTAAAAGAGAGAAGAAATACAAGAAAAAAGGGAAAGGGTGGGTGGGACACGAGGAAACAGCCGACAGGAAGGAGGATGTTGGGCGGGTTTAAGTACCTCCCGACTCCTCCTACAAATGCAGGCTGACCTGCGGTCTGCCTGCCAACTTGTACTCAGAGTCTCAGGTAATCGTACTAGGGAAAGGTCTGGGGTGACAACACGGAAAGTGACCTGAAGTGTGCCTGGGGTCACGTGGTCGATATGCCTAAAAGGGGCCAAAAATAAGACGGTAGGATGAGCTCGTAAGAGACTGAAATGAAAGTAGCCATATGTAACCTGATCGGCCAATGCCAGGAAGCCTGTGACAATCCAGTATGAGGATCTGGGACATGTACCGAAATGGATGCAACCCCCCCCCCCAACCTAACCCAACAACGTGTAAGCGGACCCCCTGGGGAAAAGCAGCCGAGACTGCGTCTAAACTGAAAATACAGCCAGTACAAGCATGAAGTACAACCCTAGTCTAGGCAGCAGGGAACAGCAGAGTGTCATGTACTTTGCTAGCAAAGAAGGAAGCAGTAGGGAAAGGAAAGTGGCCTATCCCTAGGTACATCCACAGTAGCCACCAAGAGACGGACTAAGACTGACCGAGCACCAATTGGTAGGACTGCTTGAGCCGAGAGTGGCAAAAAAAAAAAACAGCAATAAAAAAAAAAAACAAAGACCGCAAGTAGATATGAATGGGCAATAGAGCTCAAGACATCGAGATGGAAAACCTGGAAGGTATCCCAGGAGTCACACCCTTCCTAGGCTAAAATAGACATGACTAGCTGACCCAGCTTCATCTGAAGCAGTAAACCGGGACGATGTGGCACAGGTGTATGAGCCTAGGACCTGCTGGAAAAAAGGCGGCGAGCTACCAAGTATCGAAACCCCTAACCGGAGAAGGATGGACGGCGGGAAAAACTTCGACATCTGCTGCCCGTGACATGACGTCTGCAAACAAGAACAACACCGTTATACACAAGAAATAACCAACGAGCCCCAACTTACTTTAGGAAAAGGAAAAAACCCTACCTCCCTTAGCACTACTCAAGCGAGACTAAAGATGCCGTAACGCCGTGCAGGATAGTAAACATAGCACAAGGCTGAAAACGTGTCAGTCTCAAAGATCTAGCAAGGCCAAGCTAGCTGAGGCTAATCAGGCCAATTAACATGTAACACCCAAACCTATGAACCCGAGGACGTGTCAGGCAAGTGATATATGAGTAGTTGATTACCTGACGTATGAAAAGAATAGTAAAAGGAACACTGCGGTGGTGGGACGTAGTAACTTACAACGTGAAGAATGAACCACACATACTGACAATACAAAGTATGAGAATGTGACAAACCCATGAAATTGCAAAGGCCGAGCAACCTGAGGCGTGGCAGGCAAATTAAAAACGTACACTCAGGCCTGATGAACCTGAAGACGTGTCAGGCCATTGTATGAGAAATGAAATGACAAGATGCATGAAATGTATGAGAAACGGATGAGGAGACTTGCCACCGTACAAGCCAATTATAAACGCTCATCTCAATCCGTAAGCACCCATAAACGTGATGGGTGACCCCCCCCCCCCCTCCTCAGCGGTGAAACGCCATGAACCTAACCTGAACATACCAAAACGACCCACTAGGAGAAAAATAAATAAATAAAATATTCTGAGAAGAATGAAGATGTATGAGAAAACATACAACACGTGAGAACATGAACAGCACGAGAAAATGTGATCACGCGAGAGCGTAAACACATGAGGACATGATACATGAGAAACGTAAACACATGAGAACATGACTAGCCTGAGAAACGTAATTGCATGAGAAACTTAATGGCGTGAAACATGATCGCATGAGCACACGAATGGCATGTGGAGCGTGAACACATGAGAACATGACTAGCCTGAAAAACGCAATCGCATGAGATCATTATTACAAAACATGAATACCATGAGAAACGTGATCGCATGAGAACATAAATACAAAATCGCATGAGAACATGAATGACATGAGAAACGAAATTGCATGACAAATGTAAACACATGAGAACATGAAAACCAAGCGCAACAAATCGCATGAGAATCACATGAGAAACGTGATCGCATGAGAGCAAGAATACCATGAGAAATGTAACCGCATGAGAACATGAATACCATGCGCAACGAAATCGCATGAGAAACATGACCGCATGAGAACAAGTATACCATGAGAAACGTAACCGCATGAGAACAAGTATACCATGAGAAACGTAACCGCATGAGAACATGAATACCATGCGCAACGAAATCGCATGAGAAACGTGACCGCATGAGAACAAGTATACCATGAGAAACGTAACCGCATGAAAACATGAAGAACAAAATCGCACGAGAACATGAAAACCATGAGAAACGTACCTGAATGAGAACATGAATGCCATGCGCAACAAAATCGCATGAGAACATGAATACCATGCGCAACAAAATCGCATGAGAAACGTGATCGCATGAGAACAAGAATACCATGAGAAACGTAACCGCATGAGAACAGGAACACGCGCAACAAAAATCGCATGAGAACATGAATACCATGCGCAATAAAATCGCATGAGAAACGTGATCGCATGAGAACATGAATAACACGAGAAACGCAATCGCATGAGAAACGTGATCGCATGAGAACAAAAATAACATGAGAAACGTAACCGCATGAGAACATAAATACCATGCACAAAAAAAAAAAAACGCAATGAGAACATGAATACCATGAGAAACGTAACCGAATGAGAACATGAATACCATGCGTAATAAAATCGCATGAGAACATGAACACCATGAGCAACGTGAACGCATGAGAAACAAATTGCAAGAAACATGAATACAAAACATGAAACCATGCGATACAAAATCGCATGAGAACATGAATACAAGACATGAATACCATGCGAAACAAGATCGCATGAGAACATGAATGCAAAACATGAATACCATGCAAAACAAGATTGCATGATAACATGAATATCATAAGAACGTAATCGCATGAGAAACGTAAATACATGAGCAACGTAATCGCATACGAACAAGAATACCATGAGAAACGTAATCGCACGAGAACATGAATAACATGCGGAAAAAACGCATGAGAACATGAATGCCATGCAAAACAAAAATTGCATTGGAATATGACTCGCATGAGAACATGAAACAAAACATGAATACCACGAGAAATATAATCGCATGAGCAATGTAATCGCACGAGAACATGACTCGCATGAAACAAAACATGAATACCCCTAAGGAAGTCACGAGGTGTGACGAGACGCGTAGGGATCCTAGGAGCCACAGAGTCCACACGCCTGACGCAGTTTGTTCCTGACGTCTGTTTGTTTTGTGCCTTTTGGATCGTTTTAAATGTGAGTTTTATTTTTTTATTAAATGTGTTTTTTACCTTGCGGGATTGCGCTATGGTCTGTTTCTTTTATCATGCATGCCATCTGAGAGATCCCTTGTTGTGAGTGACCATCTGGCCAGCTTAGAAGAGGATATCTGCCATTAGAAGTACGAACTCGCTGTTCGTGGGAGATAGGCCCATCATCCATCACCCCGTGGTGAGTGGATGTACAAGTGACACTCGTTGCCTACTAGACGTCTTTTATTGTCACTCACTTGCTTTCTTCTTTTTTGCTTTACCTTTACCGCTGAGGAGTGCCTCTGCTGCTTGCCCTGCCGAGGGATCACTGTCCTCCACCGGGAGGTGCTGTTGCAGGCTATCCGAGCTATAGCCTTGAGGTGAGGAGCTGGGGACCACCTGAGGTGCTTTCTGCTGTCACCCTTTCCTGGCACCACCATTTCAATTTGGACTTATCTGGACTCTTGGTTTTTTCACTAGAGACTTTATTTATTTCACATTTTTTCCATCCAGAGGCATTTCCTCATGGAATTTTCTCTGGTCTTATAGTTTGGATTTAGGATTGTTTTTCACTGGTTTCACATTACACTGGCTAGTGTGTTGGGTTTTTCCTTATTGTAATAATAATTTTTGTATTTATTGGTTATCACCCTTATGTGTATATTCATTCACATCATTGTTTCGATTATGTTGGTTATCATGTTGTCCTAAACCCACCTGCATCCACCCATCCAGCCACCCGTCCCATCCATTCACCCCTATCACCCACACCCCCCCTCCTCCCCCCCTGTTCACTTTCAGCGCAGACAACACCCCCTTCTTTTACATATACCATGAGAAACTTAATCGCATGAGCCACGTAATCGCATACGAACAAGAGTACCATGAGAAACATGATCGCATGAGAAACGTGAACGCATGAGAAACGTGATCGCATACGAACAAGAGTACCACGAGAAACGTAAACGCATGAGAACATGAATACCATGAGAAACGTGATTCGCATGAGAAACGTGATTCGCATGACAAACGTGATTCGCATGACAAACGTGATTCGCATGAGAACAAGAGTACCATGAGAAACGTAATCACATGGGAAACGTGAACACCATGGGAAACGTAAACACCATGGGAAACGTAATCTCATGAGAACAAGAATACCATGAGAACAAAAATTGCATGAAACATGAAACCAAAACATGAATCCTATGAGAAACAAAACCGCATGAGAACATGAATACCATGCGAAACAAAAATCGCATGAGAACATGACTCGCATGGGAAAATAAAATATGAATACCAAAACATCAATACCAGGAGAAACCTAATTGCACAAGAACATAACTCGCATGAAACAAAAGATGAATACCATGAGAACGTAATTGCACGAGAAACGTAATCACACGACAACCGTATCTGACTAAAACAAACACTCGCCAAGCCCACTGACTGAAAACCCTCCACCCAGAACCTACAACAGGGAGATAGAAACACAGAACCGTCCGCCTGACTCCCCCAATACCAAAATACAACCGCTGACTGATACACTGCCCCAACAACCCCAGCCTGGAGGAGAACCCACACACTGGTTATCACTGTGAATGCCACATGCTACAGGTGAGATACTGAGGAAGATGCTCCTTCCAGCCAATCACTGCACAGCTAAATGAGGCGATGCCTGTGCGAGAAATGTAGTCGCACAAAAACGCATGAGAACATGGAACATGAGAAAAAATTAATTGAATGACCTACCGCATCTGACCGAACCATACCCTAAAGGAAATAATTGCTTATGGGTTCAGTCCAGTCAGAGGTTTGCTTCTTGTGGTCTCCTAGCATGAGTCTCAGAAAGCGTATAAAATCTGGTGATCTGGGCAGAGCAGGGTCTGTGATGGCTTATATTCCCTACATGAGATGTTAGCAACTTGAAAGCGCAGTAGTGTCACAAGGTACTTTGACTGAGCTGTGTGATTGATCACTGCAATGGCTGCTTAAGATCAGAAAATTTAATTGCAAGGTCCATCCTTAGAAATGGAGTGTTTAACTACTACTTCCCCTGCAGCTTGTTGCATAACGCCTAGGGCTTCTGCTTCTTCCCTGTTTGTTAAAATGACTTTAACGGTGCTTCTGCCTCAACCTGTACAACCTTCCTTCTGCTTTAACCCCTGCTTGAATCCTTGCAGTTTCCCGGAATCGGCGGGTGGATGGACGACCCCCCCCTCCCCAGCATGAGCGCCAGGAGGACGGCCCCCCACAAAACCAGAAGGGACACGGACTGACTAGGTGTTTGCACGTGGGGCCGAAAAACAGTGCTGCCGCCGGAGAAGAGGCGCCCGAGATTGCCATCCCCCCACGCCACCCAGTAAATGCCCGAACAGAGCCGATGGAGGTGCCTTCCACCCGCGGACCCCCCCCCCCAACCTGTACCCCGCACGAGACAGCGGGGAGACTCGGAGACCCCCCCACCCTGCAGCCGCCCGTCCTCCTAGCCGAGACGAAAGCCGGAAATGACGTCAGCCACACGAGGAAACAGCCGACAGGAAGGAGGATGTTGGGCGGGTTTAAGTACCTCCCGACTCCTCCTACAAATGCAGGCTGACCTGCGGTCTGCCTGCCAACTTGTGTCCTTCCTTCCTTAACTCCTTCCCTGAGTTTTCTTTGTTCAATTTATTTTGCTTTCTTTCTATAGCCCCTGTTCTTCTTTGTCTTTTCTTTCTTCCTTCTCTTTGTTTCCGCCATTCTTTGTGTCCTTATTTCCTTACCCCCTCTCCACTGTGTTCTTCTTTTTTCAACCTTTATTCCTTTCCATTTCCCTTTCCGTTTTCCTTTTTTTTTGTTACTCTCTGTAACAGAACGTCCCATACTCCGCTTGAGTGCTTCCGTCATATAACGCTTCCTATATAGATATTAGATATTCCAGCTGCCCTCAACACACAACGAGACAAGACTTGTTTGTGTGCTAAACATGGAGGCCCAGATTCACAGAGCGATTACGCGTGCGCAACTGCTGTTGCGCGTGCGTAAGTCTAAATGTGCGCGTGCGTATAGTTGCACGCGATTCACAAAACAATATACGCCAGAAATCTACGTTTTTTGGTCCGGCGTAATTGAGTTAGACCTTCGCTTCCCTTCGCGCAAAACTGCGCTAGACACACCATTGATTTGCTAGTCAAATATGCTAATGAGGGAGTTACGGGGATTCACAAAAAAACGCAGTTGCTGCGCAGGCTACGCGATGTGCGCAACAGCAAAATGTTCTGTCTAAAGTTAGAGGACCTAAAAGCTGGTCTAAATTTTGAAAAAAAGTCTAATTGTCAGATAAAGCAACACTGTTAGTGAGGAGTTCAGCAGTCACACGTGTTGCCCAACAATCTGTATGCCAACATGCCAGGGGCATCGTCGCGCATAGCTATACTACTGACTTTAGATGAACAAAGAAGGAGGAGGGCACGGAGGATGGCACTAAGGAGGGCACGGGAGATGTTTTTTTTTTTTTTTCTTTGCTTATATAAAATTTACAATTTAAATTAATCTAATACAATATTCTTATCTGATACAAGCCCCTCACTCTTCACTTGATATATCACACACGCATAGACATCTTTGGCATGAGTGATTCTGAGGTGTATCGCATCTTCAGATTCACCCCTCATGCCATCCTGGAATTAACCACAACCTTGCAGGAGGACATCAGCAGCCCAACACATGGCACCACCCATGACACCCATGACAGCTACATATACAATCAGAGCCCCATCCCCACAGATTTCGAACAGAACATGTATGGGGACAGCTGGCTGGTTGGTGAGTGACATGGGAGTCAGGCATGACTATCCCCTCCCGTGATGCACACCTCACAAGTGGCACATGCATGACTAACATCCTCCTGTCTTTTCCCTTCAAGGTGACTCTGCATATGAACTGGAACCCCATCTCATGACCCCATCTCATGCCAGCTCACATTATGCATCTTTGCACGTTAAACACACACATTAATCATGGCACAATGAGAATGCATGCATGCACACCACTGTGGTCCCTAGCACACACACCCCACATCCTCATCAAATTGGATTGGCACCAGTCCACCATGCAAGACTGGTGAGCAGTAACGCCACGTCAAGGCTCCAATTATGTCACTGTACATTCATACACCATTCACACGGACCTGGGAATCACTTATCCCTGGTCCTGGGGAACCCTTCTCCACCCAAATTGAGGATGACACCCCTTTTCCAGCAGGAATGTCACCCCCACATTCAAACATCATTCACAACCCAAAAAATGCAAAAAAGGTCAGCAAAAAAAAAAAAATGCATAGAAAAAAAAAAAGGCAGAGAACAAAAATAAAAATGCTTTCAAACCAAAAAAAGGGGGAAAAAAAATTAATGCCCTCTGCCTGAGCCACGCCTGGGGCGCCCCCGGCCACGGCCCCGGACCCTCAGGGGAGACGCATGGGGGAGGGGAAAAGCCGGGGAAGGAGGAGCAGCCCCTGAGATCTGCCCACCTGGCGGCCTGCCCTCCAAGGCCACGGCTATTCTGTCCAGGGCAGCACCAAGTGTTGCCGTGTTGCCCTGGATAGCCTGGGTAAGGGCCCTCACATCCTGCCCAACGCCTGCTGCTGTAGTTTGCAGGTCATTTTGGCAGGTTGTGGAGGCCCGGGAGTGGGAGTCCAGGTTACCCAGCCTATCGTTGATGGAGGACAGGCTCTGATCCACCCGCCCCATAGTCTGGCAGAGCTGTCTCAGAAGGCGGGTCTGGGTGGCCAGGTTCCTTCTCAGACAGGCGGGCAGGAGATTGGGCGCCCCCCTGGTGCTCTGGGATGACCTCCTGGCTCCAGCTGATGGTTGTGGCCGGGGAGAAGGGGAGGCCCTTGTGAGGGGAGCCATGTTGGGGGAGGAGGGGGGGGGCTCACCCTTAGGGAGGGCAGGCTTCTTGCAGCCAGAGGGGAAGAGTCCGCAGAAACCAAACGTCCAGTGCCTGCCATGGACTCCTCCTCCTCATGATTCTCCTCCTCCTCATGATCGTCCTCCGCATGATCATCCTCCTCCTCTTGTTCCTCCTCCGCGGACTCTGGCCTTGTTGGGGGGGCCTCATTAGGCTGCTGTCCTGGCGTTGGAGCGGTCAGGCCAGATGGCCCTGCACCCTCCTGCACAGCTGTGGATGACACAAACCATTCACAGGTTGGAGGATCCACACACTTGCCACATATTCCCTTTCACCCCCTCCCCCACACATGCTACACACCTGAGAGAAATAAAAACCTTACCTGGCACCGCGGGGACCGGACTTGTGTCAAAGCCTGGCAGGCCCTCCACTTCATGCCGGTGAAAGGTCAGGGCCACCACACGCTCCGTCGCTGTAAATCTAATCCGGCATGGTGGGCCCCCTCCTGTGCCCCTGGCATGGGCATTTATTGCGGCCATTTTTTTTTTCACCTCACGCCGGAGGTCATTTATTTTCTTTTCAATCCCAGACCGGGTCCGTGTCTCCCCCTCCCCCGATGAATTAACCTGCTCCGTGATCATATCCAATATCTCCCTCCTCCTGGCCGGGGTGGTGGTGGCACTCTGCGGGCCGTGGAGAAAACGCCCATACTCGCTAATGGCCCGGGCAAGAATTCTTTTTTCCCCCACTGTAAAATTAAGCTTTCTTTTTCTCTCTGTCATACTTCCAAACAAACTCACTAGCAGTCACCAAAAATCAGTCACAAATACAAGCACAACCAATCAGACAAGAACACACACAAAGAGAAAAAGAACACCCAAAAATCACACTAGCACTCAGCAAGAAACAGTCACAAAAAAATCAGATGAAAAAATAAAGCAAGAAAACAAACGCTCAGAAATCTATCAATCAAACAAACAGTCTCAAACACTTATCAAAACTCACTTTCACAAAAATACCAACAAGCACTAGATCACACAGAACACTAATCTGACAACTACAAAACACACTCTAACGAACAACAGAGCAAAAGCACTTGATTCAATGGGAAGGGACACAAAGGGATGTACTTTTGCAATGGAAGTGCGTTTGTGTGTGTCTATTTATGCTGTCTGCGTAGTTCACAACGTTGCCCTAGTCCATTTCCAATTTCACTGATTGCGCCGCTCCCGAGTTGTGAGCATGCGCACAACGGAGCTGACATGGTTTCCTTCACGCGCGCATGCGCGAGTCGGCCGGGCCTTCATTTGCATGGGGTCACGGCTCATTTCAATGTAACACGCCCACGTCCCTCCCAATTTGTATTACTCCTCCTTACGCCTCAGGAAAAAACCTTACGCTTGCACAATCTCTTGCGCAAAAGCTACGTGAATCGCGGGATTACGCGGCTATATTGCGCAAGTCTAACGGAAAAGTGGTGCGCTACGCCGGTCCAATAATGCGCCGATGTACGTGAATCTGGGCCGGAGTCTTTAATATAACCAAGAATACAACCTTATATACAGTTTAAAGAGGAGGTTACCAGAACATAAATTAACATGAGCTAATTAACTAATCATTCACCCAGACTAGGCGACTCAGATATGACATTTCAGGGTAGATGTCCCGTCTCTGCTCACCTGCTATACAATACACATTATCATAAGTGTAAACACAGGACATCTTCACACAATAGCGGGGTCAATTAACATCTAACAGTACATCCCAACATTATGAATGAGTCTCTCTTACAATTAACCCGTTGAGTTCAGAATCAACGAACAGTAAATAGTTCTTTACAGATATCCTGGAATATATTGTGGATAATAATTACATAATAATCCCACCTCAGGTAGTCCAAGATATCATTTCTCAGTCATCCTATGCCCCTAGTGGACATAGGATGATTTTAGACATAAGATGGTTCAGGGATGTCCCGGGTGAGTGTCACACTCTCCCTACCTTTTTTTTTCTTACTTTCTCCTAGCCTTTTTGTGTTCTTCCTTCCTTACCTTTTTTTGACTCCTCTTCATTTGCTCTACTTTTATTTTTTCTCCTTTGTTTTCTTCTTTCTCTCTCTATTTTTCTCTTCTTTTTATCTCTTTTCCTTTCCTTTGCTATTTTCTTTTCCTTCTTACACTCCCACTATTTTTTCCTTACTTTTTCCCACCCTTTTTTGTATCCTTCCTTTCTTACATTTTCCAACTCCTATTAATATTCTTACTTCCTTCTTTATTTCCTCGTTTGTGTCCTTACTTCCTGAACCCCCCTCCAGTTCTTGTTTCCTTCTCTCTCAATTTCCTCTTCCTTTTTCCTTTCCTTTCCCTTTCTTCCTTCCTTTATACTTTGCATCTTTATTTCTCCTTCCTTCCTCAATTTTTATTTGTGTCCTTACTTCCTTAACCCCTCTCCAGTGTTTTCTTCTGTCTCTCTCTATTTTTCTCTTCTCTTTTCCTCACCTTATCTTTTCCTTTCCATTTCCTTTTTACTTTCCCACCATGTTTTTGCTTACTTTTTTCCCAACATTTTTTTTTGTGTTCTTCCTTCCTTACACTTTCCAACCACTATTAACTTCCTTTCTAATTTCCGCTTTTTTCCTTCCTTCTTTCTTTATTTTTTCTTCCTTATTTTATACTTTCCTTCTTTATTTCTTCTTCCTTCTTTCCCCCTCTACTTATTGCTTTCGCAGTCTTCGTTTGTGTTCTTCCTTCTGTACCTCCTGTGCTTTCTACCTTCCCTTGCATCCTTCTTTCATGTTTTTCCTTCTTTCCTGCCCTTCATTTGTATCCTTGGCTCCTTACCTTCTGCGGTTTCCACCTGTCCTTCCCTTCCTTTTCCCCTTGTCCCCTTTCCTTCCATGCATGGCACATGGATTTTGCTGGTAGAAAGAATAATTTATAAAACACACGTGATCTGCCCCCTCTGCATATAGGCTGTCTGGCATGACGGAAGCCTCATACACACGCTCGGTTTACTAGGCAAGAACCAGCAAGAAAACTGCTGGCAGAGCTTTCTTGCCGAGTAAACCGAGCGCGTGTACAAGGTTTTCAGGTTTTCCGACAAGAAAACTGCCTAGAATCTAGACGAAAAAAATAGAGAACATAGAAACCCAAGAGTGTCTATACTTACCGGTAGCCATGGAAACCCGTGCATGCTCGAAATGACTTTGACGCATGCACGGTAGCTTTCTAGGCATAGGTAGGGTGCACCATGATGGGGGCGACAGCATCGAATGCATGCTCGTCGTATGCAATGACGTCACCACGGTTCTTTTGAATGGAGTGTCTGTACACTTACTCCCACTGCTCTTACATTACTGGTATTTGGTGATGACTGTTTGGTCACCCAGTGATGTCAAATGGGGAATGGGAGAGAATGCTCAGTATTGATGGATAAATCTGCTCAGGTTTGATTTGCCAAGGGCTCCTTTCCCTGGGCTGCAGCCTGAGGAGAGTGCATGCATGTGGTTTTGCTGTGCAGGACCTGTATGGGACCTGGCACGGAATTCTCAAAGCTGCTCGGTCAAGGGGGTTTGGCTTTTAAGGTGACAGAGACTGATGGATGTCGTTCTGAGGGGGATTTGTGTCTGCCATCAGAGGATCCTGGCACTCACTGGGATAGTGAAAGATGCTTGAAAATGCCCATTGCCTGGCTGTGCAGCTTCAAAAGACAGTGTTGTCGGTAATCGCCTGAAGGTTCTAATTTTGCAATACACCATGGTCCTTTTTCTGCTCTGTAACAGTTGGAATGTGGTGGAGTTTGGAAGCCCTGTTTTCTAAAGGAGACTGTAACGGCACCCCAAATGGGAAAGGTGTTAAAGCCATTTAGAATATTTCATTCCCGAACACAAGGCAGCTACTGAAACTCCACAGTCAGGAAAACGTGACCCATAAGAATCCCCCCCCCCCCCATTAACGAGACATACTGCTCTGTTTGAGGTTCAAAACAGGGAATGCCTTTAATAAGAAATACAGGCTCTTATATACAATTTAGGATACCACAGGAGATGTGGCCCGAATCCACCCACAACATCACAATGGTTACCTAATGAGCCCCCCAATACACATCATCCTCAAAACATCTCTTTAGCAGACATCCTGACTCCAGGGCCTGACCTAATTTACATGAGCTAATTAACTACATCTGATAACTCAGACACCTGACCTTTAGGCAGTCTGCTAACTTACAATACACATTATCACAGTAGCAGACTTAATTACCACAATAGACAATAGAATGCAATCACACCCCACCTCATCACAGCAAGCCTTATAGTACACAACAGCCAACACACAATATATATATATATATATATATATATATATATATATATATACACACACACACAATATATACAATGCATACCACATTAAGTCTGACTAGCACAGATCATAGTGGGGTTCTCATTCACACTGTGCCCCTATTAGAGACACATGGTGATCTACACATAAGAGGCATCAGGGAAGATGAAACAGGAGTATCTCATACTTTCTAAGAGCTTCTGAGTTCCACGGGCCCTTCCGTTACAGAGACCTACCCCTAACCCTCATTCCCTAGCGGCTGGATCAATAAAACTTTCAAAGAATAAAGCAATTGGCACCCTTTGTTGTCATGTGATGCTCTACTGTAGCCATGGATCCACCCTGGGGTAAATGCTAGCCTTATCCCCGGCTGGAGGTGAGTCAAAACCTCTACCCCATACAAGAGGGGTGCTACATATGATTACTGGAACTCCAATTGGAAACCAAGAAAATCCAGCTTGAAATAACCTACAACGATGCAAGTAGAGGGATGAATTTGGACTTTAAATTATTCTTCCTGGGAGGTGCTGCTGCCCCAATGTGTGGTCTAGTCGTCCACAATAACGAATTCCAACCTAAGCCGCAGAGCCAGCCTATATACCGCATTATAACTCTGCCGCCGTACAGAGTCTAGACATAACGGTTCAGCTGGGGCTTGTATCTAGCAAACTCTTACCAATAAAGGTTCATTTGTTGAAATCCCCGAGAAGTCAAAGAAGATAAACGATGGCCGATGGTATATCAAAATCTTGGCATCCAGGAACAAATAATCTTCTGGACTTTGAATCAAATTTAGTATGACATTTACTTGCTATGAGAGTGAAATCTCATCCAAGTCCCCAAACCCAGTGATGCCGGATACTGTTAATACGGTGAGTTGTGTATGAGACTTTCACTATTCATCAGTCCTGGGAAAACACAACATCTTTATTTGGCCAAAACGCCCTAAAACACGCGGATTAAAGTCTTATGGAAGAGCAGGATTGTCAAGGGATGTAATAACATTCTAAACTGTATGAGTCATAACTGAATCTTTCTGGGTAACGCTTCTCATTTACGATTGAAGACCCTTTCAGCGCAAGTCCTGTAATTCACATAGGTTGGCTAAACTTGCGCCAGAGTAACTAATGCTGGCAACCCGACGCAAGTGAAACTGGGTGTGAAAGTAAATGTGGGCGGAAGCGCAGAGGCTTACGCAGCGCATATCCACGGAGCATGCGCAGTGAGTGCGGCTCCACTCGCCCCCTTGTGCGCATTACATTCCGTGGGTTCACAGTGTTTAAGACTAGACATTTACCTTTCTATGTTTGTAGTTGAGGAACCTAAATATAATGCCCAAGGTCACAGTATTATCGCATAGGCATTCAATGTTTCTCCATGGTATTTGCAATTTCCAGCAAGGAAGTGGAGCTTTAGGTGCCTAGGGTTAACTTGTGCTGGGTACTACCCGGCGTGCTTCAGACATTCGAAAAAAAATCAATGCCTGCGGCGCATGAGGGGCAAGGTGTCCACATTAGGAGCCACTAGGGGCACAGTGGTGGTCGCGCCATGCCTGTCCCCTGGCGGGGCACGATGGTCCCCGCCGAGGGAGCAGTTGGAGGGGGTCCCGCTATCACTCGTTACAGAGGAAGGCTCCAGAGAAGTGATTTTTACCCCCTTTTTGGGTGTTGCAGTGGGGCGGGGGTGTACATGTGCCAAGTGTGTGGGAAACATGTGTCTGCTTTGTGTCACAGATGACTCTGGGCCATCTCGGCCGGCCAGTCCACCCCAACCCCCCAACGGGATGTGAAGACAGGCCCTGGGTGCTGGAGAACCGATGAGGAGGGAGTGCCCACACCACTTAGCAGAGGTTGTGGAGGAGCTGTCCCTGAACAGGAGTATTTTAATGTATGAACCTCCTCCTCTGCAGCGATCTGTCATCCCCTCCCCCAGTTAGAACACACCTAGGGAACATATTTAACCCCTTCCTTGCCCCCTAGTGTTAACCCCTTTCCTGGAAGACCAGGGGGGTGTGTGACATTTTTACAGTAATCAATGCATTTTTATAGCACCGATCGCTATAAAACCCAGCAAATGGGGGAGATGGCTGGCACCTAGACAGGTCCCAAAAAGCCTGGGCTCTATGTCAAAGCTGCCCAGTGTCTGAAGCGTTGTGACCACCATGGGGAGGTGCAGGTGATATCACTTGAGTACTGTTCGATAAAAATCACTGATCGCCGCCATTCGGGACTAGTAAAAAAGGCAGCGGCAAATACCAGCGGCATTAATAACCCGCCAGCTGAATGCCATAAAACTATCCAATATTTTGTATCTGATGCTATAACTTGGCATTGGAGGGCACCAATCAATAAACGCTCCCAGGATTGCACCCGGGGATCAGCCTTTTTTATGCCCCCCCACCACCACAAATATGTAGAGCCCGAGAATGCCCCAGGAGGAGCCCCCGTATCGGCCTAGACTGAGGTCTTAAAGGGTTTGTAAAGGATTTTTTTTTATCTTAATAGCTTCCTTTATCTTAATCAAAGAAACAAATATTGCACTTGTTAGAAAACAAAAAAAGCAGCGATCAAAAAGTGTTATACCACACAGAAATCAATATACAAAAAATTAGATTGCGCTAATAATAAGACATATAATAATATATGATAACAATCAAGTGATGTCTAGTAATAGAACAAAATTAATTGAAGTATATAGGTGAAAATCACATCAGTAATAAATCCACCAACATAGGAAAAAGTTCATATAGAAAATTCCCCACATGTGCCAACGAATCCACACAAGAAAGGTGCTGGAACAGACGAGACCTCCACCAAGATCACATGTGTTTTATACATATCCTTGTATGGCACACTAGGAGTGATTCATCAACCATCTAAGAACCAGGCTGTTTCCATTGGGTTTATGCATTGGATGACACCGATCCACGGCTCATATCAGATCTTATCAGGCTGTTTAGATCTCCTTAATCAGAGATCATTCCCATTCGGTAAGAGGCTTCATGTGATCTTGGTGGAGGTCTCGTCTGTTCCAGCACCTTTCTTGTGTGGATTCGTTGGCACATGTGGGGAATTTTCTATATGAACTTTTTCCTATGTTGGTGGATTTATTACTGATGTGATTTTCACCTATTTACTTCAATTAATTTTGTTCTATCACTAGACATCACTTGATTGTTATCCTTTACCTTAATGCAGTGCTGTTTTCATGTCCTCATTTTTTGTTTTTTGTGGGTTTTTTTTGCTCTCAAGTTGCTGTAATCCTTCTCTGATCTCCACACTTCCTGGTTGTCTGTTTCCTGATAACCACAGTACTGGGAGCTTTCTCTCTGTGGTCACTAATAAAGGAGGTGTGATTACTGTGTGTCTAAAACCCTTCAGCACCAATCACTTTGGTTTTCTAAATCACTTTCTTTTTCTAAACCATCACTGCCCTGTATTGGCTCTGTGGCTCTGTACATCTCAGAAGCAGGAAACAGCATGCAAAAACAAAACTGAAACTGCAGGTACATTATATGATTGATTTTTATCTATTTTTAATCGTTTTTAAAAGGAATCAGTTAACTATTATGTCTCTATACCCTGTAAACAGTCATTTCAGCAAAAAAAATGTTTTTGGCTGATTAGCAATTTGTGTTGGCAAGCGATTGAACAGGTGTACCTAACAAAGTGGCCGGTGAGTGTATATTTTCCCTCGTGTTCCTATTTAATAATAAAAAATAAAAGTTGTTCTTTTATTATTTTTTTTAATAAAAGACAAATAGAACAGAGAATAAACTTTTAATGCAAATTTTGCTGAGGAGATAAAATAACACAGCTATTAAAGTTTGACAAGATGACAGCCGAAAATAGCTGAGAACATTTAAGTGAAGACATCGGGAACATTTGACAGAATTGATAGGTGGAGTGAGCAGAGTGGAGAAAAACACAAGGACACCAGACTGATGTGAGAGCAATAAGACGATACAATCACACAAGTACTGCCATTGATTTACTAATGGAGTAGAAAGTGATCGCTGTGCAAAGTTAGTGAATAAGGCTAAAGTGATGCAGTCAAATCGGAATACCACCCACTTTATATTTGTTGTTACACGTTCCCATTCACATAGCACAACTTGGAAAAATATTTAAAATTGCTGCTTACCTTTTTACCTGCTTAAAGTGATTGTAAACGATTGCCTTGTAAAACAACCCATTCAGTTTAAAATAGAAATGAAAAGCGAAACATTTGTGTATAACTAAAAAAAAAAATTTTCTAAATACCTTTCTTTCCCTTTTTTAACCACTAGCCGACCAGCCGCCGCAGTTATAAGGCGGCAGGTCGGCTCGGCTGCGCGAAATCACGTAGCTATACGTCATGCCACGATTCAGCCAATAGGGGCGGGTGCGCGCCGCCTGAGGGAGCGCCAACCCTCTGCTCGCCTCTGGTCCCGACGCATGTGCCCGGCGGGCGCGATTACCGCCGGGCACCCGCGATCGCTCGTTACAGAGCGAGAACCGGGAGCTGTGTGTGTAAACTGTCAGGGGGAGAAATGCCTGATTGTCTGTTCATACAATGTATGAACAGCGATCTGTTATTTCCCCAAGTCAGTCCCACCCCCCCTTCAGTTAGAACACACCTAGGGAACATAATTAACCCCTTCCTCGCCCCCTAGTGTTAACCCCTTCCCTGCCAGTGGCATTCTTATAGTAATCAATGCATTTTTATAGCACTGATCGCTATAAAAATGCCAATGGTCCCAAAAATGTGTCAGAAGTGTCCGCCATAAGGTCGTAGTACCGATAAAAATCACAGATCGCCGCTATTACTAGTACAAACAAAAAAACATTAACAAAAATGCCAATTAAAACTATCCCCTATTTTGTAGACTCTGCGGGCCAGATTCAGGTACAATTGCCCTGGCGCAGAGTATCAGAGATACACTATGCCGCCGTATTTTACCTGGCTCTAAGACGAATTCTGGTAGATTTTGGCCCGTAAGGTACGGCGGCATAGTGTATTTCTCGCGGCGGAATCAAAATACGCGATTAGGGGGCGTGAAGCATTTAAATTAGGCGCGTCCCCGCGGCAATCGAACGGCCCGTTCAGAAATTTTCCGCCGTGCATTGCGCGAAATTACGTCGTTACGTCAGTTTTTTTTTTTGAGTAGCGTCGTTTACGTACATTCCTATTCACGAACGACTTACGCAAAAAAAAAAAAAAAAAATGAAATTCGACGCGTCAACGACAGCCATACTTAACATGGGCTGTCTAGCTATAGACCAGATTTTTGCTTCCCTAACTTTACGCAGCAAAAAGATGACTACAGATGCCGTAAGAGAATGCGACGGACGATCGTAACTTCATGGATCGCCGGAAAAAGCTAATTTGCATACCCCGACCCGGAAAATTACGCGAACTCCACCCAGCGGGCGGAAAAATACTGCAGCGTAGATCCGATGGCGTACGGAGATGTAAGCCTGTCGGATCGAAGCCCGAAGCCGTTGTATCATGGTTTGAGGATTCAAACTAATGATACGATGCAGGTAATTTGAAAGGTAGACCGGAGTAATGGCTCTGTGAATCTGGCCCTATAACTTTTGCGCAAACCCATCAATAAACGCTTATTGCCATTCTTTTACCAAAAATATGTAGAAGAATACGTATAAGCCTAAACTGAGGGAAAAAAAAAAACGTTTTTTTTAAATATATTTTTGGGGATATTTATTATAGCAAAAAGTCAAAAATATTCTTTTTTTTTTTTTTCAAAATTGTCACTCTATTTTTGTTTATAGCGCAAAAAATAAAAACCGCAGAGGTGATCAAATACCATCAACGTTTGATGGGTACAGTGGCTGTGCTTGATGGGCACAGTGGCTGCTCTTGATGGGCACAGTGGCTGCTTTTGTTGGGCACAGTGGCTGCACTTGATGGGTACAGTGGCTGCGCTTGTTTGCATAGTGGCTGTGTTTGATGTGTACCGTGGCTACACTTGATGGGCACAGTGGCTGCGTTTATGGGCACATTGGCTGTGCTTGATGGGCACAGTGGCTGCGCTTGATGGCATAGTGGCTGCGCTTGATGGGTACAGTGACTGCAATTGATGTTTTTTTTTTCAATTTGTTTGCGCCACCCCAAAAGCAATTTAAGCACCAGCCACCACTGACACCGAACACACCAATGTTCAAGAAGGAAAACAGATGACTATGGCATAGTGTCTGCATTTAATGGGTAAATTGGCTGCGCTTGATGGCATAGTGGCTGTGTTTGATGGGTACAGTGGCTGCACTTGATGGGCACAGTGGCTGCTTTTGTTGGGCACAGTGGCTGCACTTGATGGGTACAGTGGCTGCGCTTGATTGCATAGTGGCTGTGTTTGATGTGTACAGTGGCTACACTTGATGGGCACAGTGGCTGCACTTGATGGCATAGTGGTTGCGCTTAATGGGTACAGTGGCTGCAATTTTTTTTTATTTTTTTTTATTTGCGCCACCCCAAAAGAAATTTAAGCACCAGCCGCCACTGACACTGAACACACCAAGGTTCAAGAAGGAATACAGATGACTATGGCATAGTGGCTGCATTTGATGGGTACAGTGGCTGCGTTTGATGGGTACAGTGGCTGCGTTTGATGGGTACAGTGGCTGCAATTGATGTGTTTTTTTTTTTGTTTGTTTGCGCCCCCCCAAAACAATTTAGGCACCAGCCACCACTGACACAGAGCACACCAAGGTTCACTAAGGAAGACAGATGACTATGTTATTTAGAGAATATTTTCTTGTAACTTAGTTACAACTTTGAACATGATTGTTCGCGTGGAGTTGAGCTTTAAATGATCACAAGCTGTTTCCCGCATACATCCTTCTTAACAAAATAATACTTGCTCTAAGAATGACAGGTACCCTTTAAACGTTTTCTTTTAGGCAGTGCGGCAGCAAAGTTCCCGGCTTATTACAGTAATCGAGGGACAGGAAAACATTTCACTGCTGCTGTATTTTAAGGAAAGTCTTAGGAAATGTTATTACTTGAAAGGCTCTGGGACTGCAGCGGGGGGGAAAGTTGTTTAAACGACTCTAACAGTTTTCTTGCAAATACAATGAACAGAAAAAAAAAACTTTGTTGATTTCCCATTTGGCTCACACTTGGGTTTTCTAATACATTTCTATATGTATTTCTTCTTTGTCGCGGAATCTAAACAAAAGAGCGTACACATCCCAGGCGAGTCTGCGAGAAAACAGCTCGGTGCGGATCTCTATCTCTGAGATACAAAGAACAAACACGAGATGGAGAACAGAACAGCCAAGTCCTCTTATTCTAATCACTCCGTTTATTGTCAAGGTTCGCATTAAGTGTACCTGTCATGGGATTAGTGGTAGACACAGTCAACAAAAAGGTTCTTGTGCGAGAACATTTTTGATCCTCCGCTTTAGTTAGCAGGAATGTTAGGGGCATCTCACTTAGGCATCTCGACTTCCCTAGAGATAAGCTGTATCAAAGTCTGGAGGAGAAAAGGGTCCAAGCACCTACCTGGCCCAATGTTTATGTAAATGGTTTCTCAGATGGCCCTTGTGCAGTTTCACAGTTCTGGGTTTTCCAGCATTCCTCATGGAATCCCTGCCAAGTTTTCTCAGATTCCTAGGTCTTCCAGTACTTGCAGGAGCCCTTGTAGGTCTTTCAGGATTCCTGGGACCTCTAGTACTCATAGCATCCTTTCTGGGTCTTCCAGGATTCCTGGGACCTCTAGTACTCATGGAATCCCTGCCAAGTTTTCTTGGATTCCTAGGTCTTCCAGTGCTTGCAGGAGCCCTTCTGGGTCTTCCAGGATTCCTGGGACCTCTAGTACTTACAGGATCTCTGATGGGTCTTTCAGGATTCCTGGAACCTCTAGTACTCAAAGAATCCCTGATGGGTCTTCCAGGATTTCTGGGACCTCAAGTACTTACAGGATCTCTGATGGGTCTTCCAGGATTCCTGGGATCTCCAGTACTCACAGGATTCCCAATGGGTCTTCCAGGATTTCTGGAACCTTCAGTAGTTACAGGATCACTGCAGGGTCTTCCATGATTCCAGGAACCTCCAGTTCTCGTAGAATCTCTTCTGGGTCTTCCAGGATTCCTGGGACCTCCAGTAATTACAGGATCTCTGATGGGTCTTCCAGGATTCCTGGGACCTCCAGTACTCACAGGATCTCTGATGGGTCTTCCAGGATTCCTGGGACCTCCAGTACTTACAGGATCTCTGACGGGTCTTTCAGGATTCCTGGAACCTCTAGTACTCGTAGAATCTCTTCTGGGTCTTCCAGGATTCCTGGGATCTCCAGTAATTACAGGATCTCTGATGGGTCTTCCATGATTCCTGGGACCTCCAGTTCTCGTAGAATCTCTTCTGGGTCTTCCAGGATTCCTGGGACCTCCAGTTCTCGTAGAATCTTTTCTGGGTCTTCCAGGATTCCTGGGACCTCCAGTAATTACAGGATCTCTGATGGGTCTTCCAGGATTCCTGGGACCTCCAGTACTCACAGGATCTCTGATGGGTCTTCCAGGATTCCTGGGACCTCCAGTACTTACAGGATCTCTGATGGGTCTTCCAGGATTCCTGGGACCTCCAGTACTCACGGGATTCCTACGAAACAAGAAATTGGTCGCACAATGGAACTCCAGATTAGCTTGATGTCATCTTTATTGTCACAATGGGTCAGACAAACACATGACAGCAGTTGACGTGTTTCACAAGCGATAGCTTGCTTGCTCACAGGATTCCTGATGGGTCTTCCAGGATTTCTGGGACCATCAGTAGTTACAGGATCACTGCAGGGTCTTCCATGATTCCAGGAACCTCCAGTTCTCATAGACTCTCTTCTGGGTCTTCCAGGATTCATGGGACCTCCAGTACTCACAGGATCTCTGATGGGTCTTTCATGATTTTTCAGACCTCCAGTACTTACAAGATCTCTGACTCTGATGGGTCTCCCAGGATTAATGGGACCTCCAGTACTCACAGCCGGATTCCTACGAAACAAGGAATTGATCGCACACTGGAACTCCAGATTAGCTTGATGTCATCTTTATTGTCACAATGGGTCAGACAAACACAGGACAGCAGTTGGCACATTTCACAAGCGATAGCTTGCTTGCTCGCAGGATTCCTGATGGGTCTTCCAGGATTTCAAGAACCTTTAGCACTTACAGGATCACTGCAGGGTCTTCCATGATTTTGTTTCGGAAGCCACGTCGCAGAGACGCGCAATTGTCAGTTAAAGCGATGCAGTGCCAAATCGCAAAAAGTGACCATTTGGCAGTGGTTAAACAATCTACCCCCCCCCCCCAAAAAAAAACGCGTGTTTGAAAAATGACTGCGCATATACAGTGCTGGATAAAAAGTTGCAACGACTACCATTTCATTCCCTAGGGTCTCTGCTAAAAAAAAAAACATATATAATATTTTGAAGTTCTGAGTAATTTTCTAGCAATAAAATTATGATTTTTACATGTAGGGGGGAGTGTTAGAATTGGCCTGGGTAGCAAGTGGTTAACCAGGTGAAAATATAGAGAAAAACAATTTCATCCATCCTATCTAGGGACTGGTAAGCTGCAATATTATGTGTTGTTTTTGGGCTTTAGGTATTCTTTAATTCTTTGAGTAGTGGGAAGTCTTGGTGGTGAGCGGAAAAGAGGAAACGGAAGAATCATAAGCTATACAAATGACTACATTACACTTTTATGAAGCTCTTCTTTTCTTATAACTGAAATTGAAGTTTCATTTTTTTCAAAACTACCAAGCCTGCCTTTGCATGAGGCTGACGAGAATTCTGAAGCCCCAGCTGTATCCTGTAAATTCTAACCAGAAAACTTCCATTTGTTCAAATCCCAGAGAAGTCAACAAAGATGAACAACAGCTGACTGTATATCAAGATCTTGGCCTCTAGATACAAATAATCTTCCAGTGTTTTAAATCAAATTCTGCATGACGTTCATTGGCAAAGAGAGAGAAAACATTTTAAAGCTGCAAAATCCTGTAATGTCTGACATCAGGAGTGCTGAGAATTGTGTGCAAGATATTCCATATTCATCAATCCCCTGCGAGCATCGTATTCACCAAAACCACAGCTGGAGATGATTTAGGAGATTTTTAGAAATGCAGGAAAAGTTGGGGCTACAGAGAAGAACTTCTGATAGATAGATAGATAGATAGATAGATAGATAGATAGATAGATAGATAGATAGATAGATAGATAGATAGATAGATAGATAGATAGATAGATAGATAGAAAGATACCAACACTCAGACACCTCTAGTCCAGACCTGCAAACCACCGATCAGACATCTCTAGACCTGAAAACCACAGCTCAGCCACTTCTGGTTGGCACCGGGCCAATTAGGCCTAGGTGCCACTGACTAAATGAGAGGCTGGGGGGTAGACAGAGAGGGTTAGTTAGCTCACCCCTTCCCCCTCCCCCTTAGTGACATGGGGCCTCCCCATAGGCTGGCGCGGGGGACCAATAGGGTTTAGGTTGGGGGGAAGTCCTAGGAGTGGGTCAGAGGTTCTAAAAGGAGGGGTGATACCCCTCCCCACTTCCTCTTACCTGTCAGCGCCAGCACGAAAAGCTCTGGCTGAGGATGGCTGACGAGCTGGTAAGGATGATCCGGGAGCGGGTTCGGTCCGATGGCGGCTTCCTGGCCCGTGTCGCCGCCGATCTGGGAGCGCCTGGACCGTCCCGCTCGCCGCGCCGCGTCACAGGTACCGATGTGGGGGGTCGGCAGGCCCCTCGTAGGGCCACCCGGCCGCCGGATCGCTTAAATCCAAGCCCCATCAGGGCTTCACAGCGTCGGGTGAGCTCCGTGGCGGTGGGGGCTGGAAGGGGAGGGGGGAGGGGCGGCGCTGTCGCCCGTGCGCGCGGTTGCGCGGCGGCTCCGCCCCCTTCTTTTTCAGGCTCTCCTCGTGGCGTTTTTTCACTCCCCTGCCGAGTCGCTTTGAATAGCTCTGGCCTTCCCCTCCTTCAGCCAATGATTATGGGCAATGCCAGCGCCCCAGGTGGTTCCAGCTCCTCTGCTACAGAGGAGGCTGGCTTAGTCAGTACTGCTGTCCCTACTGCTGCAGCTGCACAGGCTTTAGAGTCACATCCTGAGCAGCACATCTTAGATGACCCCCCAGCATCGGTATTTGAAGATGCTGGGGACGAAGTTGCAGGCCCTTCCTCTCCCCTGTTATTCACCCCCGTTCATGAGCACCCCCGCGCCGCGGGTGACAGGCGTGACCACTCCCGCAGGCGAGATATACGGTCTTTCTCCAGGTCGTCGTCTCGCAGCTCGGGGAGGTATCATAGGCATAGCAGGAGTCGTCGCCATAGGTCACATAGGCGCCGCAGTAGGTCCAGGCGCTCTAGATCTTCCCGCTGGAGGTCCCCATCCTCCTCTCGGAGCCGCTCCAGGACCCCTAGGGGCCGGGAGGAACGTCATGGGCCCAGGCGCGGATCCTTGGGGCGCGCTAGGCAGCCTTCTCGCGCGGACGATAGGTCCGGCGCGCCCGCCTCCTTTTCCATTCCTTTGGATGCTCCTGTCCCAGAGGCACTCCCATCGATGTCGGTGCAGCCTCCACGCGCTCCAGTGCCAGCTCCTCCGGTGATGGTGTCGTCCGCGAGTTCTTCAGCAACGCCTCCTTTTCCGTCTTCTGCCGTGGTTGGTGAGTTTGACTACGCTGGGGCCTGGGGTGCTGGGGGTGGGTCACAGGTGTTGGTACCGGCCCTTAAGGCCTTATTGACGCAGCTGGAGTCCGGCCCCAAAGGGGCAGTCTCGCCTATTCCGAGCACTCGGGCCCCGTCTCCGCCAAGAGCTAGCGTGCACAAGGAGTCTTTTTTCTGCGGGATAAGTCCGTTGGGCTCGCATGTTAGTGATGACGTTAGGCAAAAAATTTGGGATAATAAGTATGTGGATATCTGGTCCCTGGTATCTGTGGACCAACACACAATTGAAAGGGAGCGCAAGCCTTTTATGGACAGGTCGGCTGAGCGCAGGCCCCGCGTTGCCAGGACAATTGGTAACTGGCTTCAGGCTTTTGCGGTGTTGGGTGGTATAATGGGGGAAAAACATCCTGAGCGTTGTTCGGAACTCTTTATCTATTTGGATTCGATCTATAATGCATACAAATCCCATGGCGGCAGTGCCTGGTGGAAATATGATGAGGAGTTCCGACGGCGTTTGGCGTTACAGCCCGACGTAGGGTGGGGTTGCAAGGCCACGGACGTATGGCTTCGTCTTATGATGGCGCAGAGACAGACCCCCTTTCTTGGAGGGGCCGCTGCGTCCTCAGCAGTTCAGCAGGGCGCAGCGGCCGCTAAGAGACCCGGAACTTGCTGGCTCTTTAACGAGGGCCACTGTAAGTTTTCCGGGTTATGCAAATTTAAGCATGAGTGCTCCTCCTGTGGGGGCTCCCACGGGGCAGTCCGTTGCCCCCGCGGTGCCAAACCCGTGCATAGGGGCGCAGCGCCTGCTGATGGGAAAGACGCCAGTGAGCGTGGACGAGATGTTGCCCTGGCTAGAGCACTACCCCAATAGGTCGGAAGGGGAGCAACTGCGCATAAGTTTTCTGTATGGTTTTTTCATCCCCTTTGTTCCTTCAGCGTCCCCTCAACTGGCTGGTAATTTGAAATCGGCTACGCTTTATCCGGAGGCTCTTCGAGACAAGGTTAGTAAAGAGGTTAATCTGGGTCGTATTGAGGGCCCGTTTTCTTCCCCCCCTTTTTACAACTTGAGGGTTTCCCCTTTGGGAGTAGTCCCCAAAAAGGACAGTGGTAAGTTTCGCCTAATCCACCATTTATCTTACCCGAGGGGCTCATCGGTCAACGACGGCATCTCCAAGGAAGAGGCATCGGTTTCCTATGTCTCTTTTGATAAGGCGGTGCTGTTGGTTCGGCGAGCCGGTCGGGGCGCCCTTATGGCCAAAACAGACATTGAATCTGCCTTTAGGCTGTTGCCGGTACATCCAGATTGCTACCATCTTCTGGGTTGCTGCGTGGATGGCTTGTTTTACTACGATACCTGTTTGCCGATGGGGTGCTCCATATCGTGCCACTATTTTGAAATGTTTAGTTCTTTTTTGGAATGGACGGCGCGACGTGAATCGGGCTGCAGATCTATTATTCATTATTTGGATGATTTTCTGTTCGTGGCCCAGGGTGAGTCCCCCACTTGTAAAATTTTATTGGATTCTTTCTGTGCCTTGATGAGCAGGTTCGGTGTTCCGCTTTCCGCCGAGAAGACGGAGGGTCCGACCACCAGGCTGTCCTTCTTGGGCATTGAAATTGATTCAATTGAGATGGTTTTCAGGCTACCGACGGTCAAGCTCGAAAAAATATCGAGCTTGATTGACGGTTTTTGCGGAGCTCAGAAGGTCACGTTGCGTCAGCTGCAGTCGCTCTTGGGTCTCCTAGTTTTCGCATGTCGTATCATGCCAATGGGTCGGGTTTTTTCGCGGCGGCTATCATTGGCCACTAAGGGGGCCAAGAGGCCCGAGCACCGGATCCGTCTGACTTCATCCCTGAAAGCGGACCTGTTGGTGTGGCGTGAATTTTTGCGGCGCTACAACGGTCGCACGTGTTTTTTGTCGGACGAGGTATGCAACCAGGAGTTGGCCTTGTTCACCGATGCGGCTGGATCGGTGGGCTACGGTGCAATTCTCGGATCTGTCTGGAATGCGGAATTGTGGCCACTAGCATGGCAGGATAAGGGGCTGTGTCGCAACCTGACCCTCCTTGAGCTTTTTCCCATCGTGGTGGCGGTTGAACTTTGGGGAGACAAGCTCAGGGACAGGAAGGTATGTTTTTGGACCGACAATAGCAGTGTGGTTCATTGTATTAACGGTTTGTCTTCTTCCTCCCTTCCGGTCCTGGCCCTCCTCCGTCACCTGGTACTCAGGTGTCTAGAGTTTAATATATGGTTCAGATCTCGACACGTTCCCGGTGTTGACAATGTGATCGCTGATGTTTTGTCTCGTTTCCGCTTTCAGGAGTTCCGGACGCTGTGCCCGGGGGCGGCTCAGGAGGGCCTGCCCTGCCCGCAGTTCCTTTGGACCCTGGTGTTATGAACCTTATGCCACTCATCGCATCTTCTGTGACTCCGGCCACCTGGTCCAATCACGGTAAGGCATGGAAGGCCTGGTTGGGGGCGGCGGGTAGCAGGGACGTGGCCTCATGTGAGAGCGTCCGTTTTCAGGTCACAATCGACTACCTTTTGAGTTTGGAGCTCACTGGTTGTTCCGCCGCGGTGGCGCGGCGCCGTCTGGGGGGTGTTGGTTTTCATTTAAAATTGCATGGCTGGCAGGATTGTACAAAACACTTTGGCATCTCACAGGCATTGAGGGGTTGGCGGAAGGTTCACGCGCGGAAGGACAACCGGCGTCCGGTTTCCTTTGCCTTGCTGGATTCTTTAGTTAGGGTCACCGAGGGCGTTTGCTCCTCTTCTTACGAGGGGCTTCTTTTTTCCACGGCTTTTTGCCTGGCTTTTTTCGGTGCGTTAAGGGTAAGTGAGCTGGTGCCGACTTCGGCCAGCGGGGCTGGGGGCCTTTTCAGGGAGGATGTTTTGCTGGCCAACGGGGTGGTCCAGGTCAGGATTAAAAAGTCCAAGACGGATCAGTTGGGCGAGGGTTGTTGGCTGCGCCTTGGGGCAGTGGGAGGTCCCCTTTGTCCGGTTGCCATGGTGATGGAGTTCCTGAAGGTGAGTCCTGTTGGGGAAAAGTTCTTAGTACACGTTTCGGGGGCCCCTCTTACGCGGTATCAATTTAGTTCAGTGTTTAGGAGGTGTCTAGCGGCAGCGGGGGTCTCGGCTGGTGATTTTGGCACGCATTCCTTTAGAATTGGTGCGGCCACGGAAGCGGCCAGGGCTGGGTTGTCGGTGGGCGACATTCAGAGAATCGGTAGGTGGAAATCGGGGTGCTATGCGGGCTACGTTCGCCCGGAATTGTTGCTTTAATCTTTTCTCCTTTTTCAGGTCCTCGTGCTCCGGTTGTGCACGTTGTGGGGCACTCCTACGTTCATCGGGCCGCACAGAGGGCCATCTGCCGGCCGGGCGGCAGATCCCTGGGATTTCCGGTGGAGGTGCATTGGAGAGGTATTGGGGGTCTCCCTTGGTCCCGGATTCTCATGGAAGTTTTTCAGATTGCCGGTGTGTCTCGGACGCCGGTGGTGTTAGTGGTTCATGCGGGTGGGAACGACATACGTTCCCTGCGAGTTCCGGAAATACTCGTACTGATGCGTATGGATCTTGAAAGGATGGTTTTTCTCTTTTCCGAAATTATCATTGTTTGGTCGGAGATTGTCCCTCGGGTCACATGGCAAGAGGACAGGGAAGCAGTGGGCATAGAGAGAGCGCGTAGGACCATTAATTCACGCATGTCCCGATATGTTAGAGCCAGGTCTGGGGTGGTGGTCCGGCATAGACAGTTGGAAGGGGACAACAGGAGGCTTATGAGCCAAGATGGCGTTCACCTCAACGACATCGGGCTTGATATATTTTTGTCTGGCCTCCAGGATGGCATTGAGCAGGCCCTATATATTTTGGGTGGGGGTCGGAGCTCAGTCTAAGGGAGTGAGCTCCTCCTGTGGCGGTACAGGAGATTAAAGCCATGGATAGGAGAGGTGGAAGGCTATCATGCCCGTCGGCTTAGGCCGGCGGCTGGCTGGTTGCTTCCCCCCCCCTGTGGGCAACCTTTGAAAGGTTAATAAAGTTTAATAAGTTTGTTTTATTTACCAAATAAAGCTGTGGCCGACCCCTACGTCCATTTAATGATAAGTGGTTGTCTGTGTTTTTATTGAAGGTTACAAAGGGGTGAGATGACCAAAGGGTCACGGTGTGGGTAGGTTCAGTTAGTCTGGTTGGCACCGGGCCAATTAGGCCTAGGTGCCACTGACTAAATGAGAGGCTGGGGGGTAGACAGAGAGGGTTAGTTAGCTCACCCCCTCCCCCTCCCCCTTAGTGACATGGGGCCTCCCCATAGGCTGGCGCCGGGGACCAATAGGGTTTAGGTTGGGGGGAAGTCCTAGGAGTGGGTCAGAGGTTCTAAAAGGAGGGGTGATACCCCTCCCCACTTCCTCTTACCTGTCAGCGCCAGCACGAAAAGCTTCCCGCCCTCCCGCCCCTGGTCTTTTTGGAGTGCTATGTTAATTTATATAAAAAAAATAAAAAAAAACGGAACACGTCAATTGACGGGCTTATTTGCTATATTTATTATGGATGTTATGTCGTTGGCCTTACAGGCCCCTGTTTTTCAATTGCTTTGGCATGGATGAGTTTTCTATTGTGTATTCAAGTCACAGCTGGCGGTACAGGAGATTAAAGCCATGCATAGGAGAGGTGGAAGGCTATCATGCCCGTCGGCTTAGGCCGGCGGCTGGCTGGTTGCTTCCCCCCCCCTGTGGGCAACCTTTGAAAGGTTAATAAAGTTTAATAAGTTTGTTTTATTTACCAAATAAAGCTGTGGCCGACCCCTACGTCCATTTAATGATAAGTGGTTGTCTGTGTTTTTATTGAAGGTTACAAAGGGGTGAGATGACCAAAGGGTCACGGTGTGGGTAGGTTCAGTTAGTCTGGACCTGCAAACCTCGTTAGCCATCTGTAGACCTGCAAAACCAAAAGTAGTCACCTCTGAAACTGCAAACCACCACGTAGTCACCTCTGGACCTACAAACCACAACTCAACCACCTCTGAACCTTCAAACCATCACTCAGTCACCTCTGGACCTACAAACCACAACTCAACCACCTCTGGACCTAAAATCCACCACTCAGTCAGTCACCTCTGGACCTACAAACCACAACTCAACCACCTCTGGACCTACAATCCACCACTCAGTCACCTCTGGACCTACAAACCACAACTCAACCACCTCTGGACCTACGAACCACCACTCAGCCACCTCTGGACCTACAAACCACAAATCAACCACCTTTGGACCTACAAACCACCACTCAACCACCCCTGGACCTACAAACCACCACTCAGCCACCTCTGGACATACAAACCACCAAACCATCGGGGCTACAGCCCCCAGGCAGATTAGAGCCACCTTGCGGCTGTAAATAGTCGGCTGCCGGGTGGCAAGTGGTTAAGTACCCCATCCCAGCATGCACAGTGGAACGATCAACCCCCACTGATTGGGTGCTGAGGGGAGACACCCAATATCACCCTGACTTAGCTGCTGCCACCTTTGACCTGGGGTGGTAACAACACCCCAGACCAACAATGGTGGTCACTCTCAGCACAGCCATGGCTGAAACAGAGGCCCAATTTGTTAAAATGATACATATCTGAGTTAACTAACACTCAGAGACCCTTCTAAATTTAAAGCAGCGCCAGCCCAGCAGGTGTAATGCAGGCTGTTGTGTCAGGGTAGTACAGGGGTAAAACAGGTGGCGAGGAGGCACCATAACATCTACCCTCCGCCTATTAATAGATCCAGCATTGATTGCTTCTAAGAGGGCACCGCTAACGTAAACTAGTCCTCACAGTTTTGTGATTATAGCAGGTAAACCCGTCTAATTAGAAGAAGAAAGTGAACGGAACGCTTGGGTCAGTTTTTCACAGGACAGGAGCAGGTAAAGAAAAAACTGAAAAACAGAACAAAATCGCACCACGCATAATTGGCAATTATTTTTTGTATTTTTTCTACAACGTGGAGAAACTTTTCATTTGGAAGACCCTTTTACAATACATGTGAGCGTTTTTTATTTTTTTTATTTACTTCGTTGCCAGACTAACCTTTCTCTGACATAAACAGCCCAGAGAGAATACGCCAGCACAAAATCAAACCTTCATGAAATCCATTAATATAATGGGAGAAAAACGAAGTAAATTGGATTTGTAAGTATGTGGCCCGGCACCAGCTGAGATGGGAGAGCATCGAGTGGATTACAATTGTTCCTGTGCATTGTGCTGGTGCAGTACACGCGCATTAAGCTAATTACCAAGGCAGTGCGGCTTTTTGCACAACCCCGTGGCCTGGATCTCCTTGTATCTGCAGTCTTCCAAGGAGTACAAAGAAAGGAAGGTTATTCTGTATCAGCAAACAACTGACCGAGACAAGAGGATGAAGCAGGGAGGGCCCTGTGGCAGGGCCGTCTAAATAGCATCATGGGCCCCAAGGCAAAATAATGCTCTGGGGCCCCTACAATGATGGCAGTGCAGGTAAACAGACATCAAGTAGGTAGGAGGCAGGCTGCCTCCCCTGTGTATCTATCACTCTCAGTGCCATCATGGAGCCCCCAATTTTGGGGCAGCATGGGCTCAAGGACCAGCTGCTTTGGGGAAAGTGCAGGGGCCCCCCATGCAGCTGGGGCCCCTGGGCAATGCCCAGGTGTGCCCTCTCATTAAGACAGCCCTGCCCTGATGTATACAAGGTGCAAGGGGGGGTTTAGGACAGAGGAGCAGTTCCTGATCAAATATGTACATTGCAGGAGCTTTATCATGAAGTTTTAACCACTTCCTTACTGGGCCTATTCTGGCACTTCTTTCCTACATGCAAGAATCATCAATTTTTTTTGCTAGAAAATTACTGAGAACCCCCAAACACTATGGGCCAGATTCAGGTAGAGTTACTCTGGAGTATCAGTGATACTCCAGCCTAACTCTAACTTTGAGCCGGCGTTTCTGTTTTCAGTAAGCAGAAAACAAGAAACGCCGGGTTGGAGTTCCTATACGAGCGGCGTAATTGTATTTTGCCGTCGTATCGGAACTGCAATTTTAAAAATGGCGCTCGGGGCGTTCCCGCTGATTAACACCGAGAATATGTTAATCAGCGAGAATCGGCAATTCACGATCGTATTCGGGCCCGACGCAGTGACTTTCCGACGTTTCCGTAAGAGATACGCGGCGAAAAGATAAACCAGCCCCCTAGTGGAGTATCCTATGTTAAGTATGGCCGTCGTCATCGGGTCGGAAAAAAAAAATTCGAGTCGTTTGCGTAAAACGTCCGTGAATGGGGATTGACGTCATTGACGTTCACTGACAGAATTTGGAGCATGCGCACTGACAGTCGACGCATGCACAGTACGTTCGCCGCGGGATCGCGCCTAGTTTAAATAATACACGCCCCCTACCTGCCCAATTTGAATTCCGCCGGCTCATTTTCGCTGCGCAGCTGCAACTTTAGGAGCAAGTGCTGTTTGAATACAGTACTTGCTCCTAAAGTTTCGCCGGAGTAACGTAAATGAGAAACGTTACTCCAGATTAAAGATTCGCCCATCTACCTGAATCTGGCCCTATATATATTATATAAATATATATATATATATATATATATATATATTTTTAGCAGACACCCTAGGGAATAAAAAGGCGGTCATTGCAACTTTTTATCTCGCACAGTATTTGCGCATTCATTTTTCAAACGCCTTTTTTTTTGGAAAAAAAAAACTGTTTCATGAATTCAAAAATAACAAAACAATGACGTTAGCCCAATTTCTTTGTATAATGTGAAAGATAAAGTCACGCCGAGTAAATAGATACCGAACATGTCACGTTTTAAAATAGCTCACCGAATGGTGCCAAACATCAGTACTTACAAATCTCCATAGGCGACGCTTACATTTTTTTACATGTTACCAGTTTAGAGTTACAGAGGAGGTCTAGTGCTAGTATTGTTGCTGTCCTCTAACGCACGTGGTGATACCTCACATGTGTGGTTTGAATGGTGTTTACATACGAGTAAACTTACGTGTGCGTTTTCTTCTGAGCATGAGCTACTTTTTTTACTATTTATTTTTTATTTTTACACTTTTATTTTTATTTTTTTATTTTTATCACTTTTATTCCTATTACAAGGAATGTAAACATCCCTTGTAATAGTAATGGTTCATGAAAAGGTCCTCTTTATGGAGAGATGCGGGGTCAATAAGACACCACATCTCTCCTCCAGGCTGGAAAGCATGAGATCGTGAAACAAAATTCACCGATCTCATGCCGACAGCCGCGGCTTTGTTTACTTCCGGATACCCGGGAGTGACGTCATAACGTCGCGCCCGGGCCGCCAACAGTCATAGACATCTGGTCACCAGTCATCTCTATGCTTCCGATCCGGCACCGGCAGATCATTTCTCTGGGTCCCCGATGGCACGGGAGAGCCCGGAGAAGCACCGGATGGCGGCGGGAGGGGGGCGTCCCTTCATGTCGCCTATAAGAACGATCAAATGGTAGAACTGCTGCTATGTGTCAGGGTCCCAGCACTGCCAGCTTCCATCCAGCGCGCAGGCACGATAGGCTTAAATTACAGCGCGTGCCCGCAGGGCTGGACTGGGACAAAAATTTGGCCCTGGACTTCATCCAGACCGGCCCACTTTAATTCATTAAAATGCTGCCCCCCCACCCCCGAAAAATCGCCCAACAAAAGGCCCCTACATCCATTATTGTATATCATGAGAGGGTGAGAGAGAGTTGAGAATGAGAGAGAGAGAGGGAGGGTTGAGGGAAAGGAGTGGGTGAGAGAGGGTGGTAAGTGTAAGAAAAAGAGAGTGAGTGTAAAATAGAGGGGGTGAGTGTAGGACCTCTTTTACATTAAGTCGTTTTTCAGGCGCTTTTGAGCTAAAAATAGCCTGAAAAATTACTCCGCTGCAGGTCTAGTGTGAAAGCCTGAGTGCTTTCACATTGGGGTGCTGCCAGGGCATTAAAAGTCCTCCAAGCAGCATCTTTGGGACAGTGGAGGAGCGGTGTACAAATCGCCTAAGAGTCAGGGAGTGAATGCGACAGAGGGGGGGAGCTGAGAGACAGAGGGGGGAGCTGAGAGACAAAGGGGGAGCTGAGAGACGGGGGGGGTCTGAGAGATGGAAGGGGCTGAGAGACAGAGGAGGGGGCTAAAAGAGAAGGGACTAAGAGACACAGGAACTGAGAGACAGAGAGGGGAACTGAGAGACAGGGGGGTCTGAGAGAGTCACCATTTTAAAAAATAAATACAATTTAAAACGGCCCACTGAGCCATCGGCCCACCGGGAAACTCCCTGTAGTCCCTATGGCCAGTCCATCCCTGGCGTCTAAGGCACGCGAGCATGCGTGCAAGAGCGCGCGGACAGACACGTTCCCTCTCGGGACAAATCAGAGGCATGACACGCCTATTTAAACTAGCCCCTGTCTCTGTACAGGTTGCTGGTTCATCGTCAGCTCTGCCTGAACTTGTGATACCTTGCCTTGTACCCTTTGACCCGGAAATTCTTCCCGACTCAGCTCTCGCCTGGAAACCTGACCTCGGCTTGTCTCAGGATCTGCTACCTTCTCTAAACCTCTGACCTCGGACCGTGACCTGGATCTGCTTCTGTCTCCTGACCCTGAACCTTGGCTTGCACCCCTGGACTTCTCTCAGCCTTATCCTGAACCTGGACTTTTAGCCTGTACCCCGGATCTGCTGCTATCAGCCCGCTGTCCTCTGAGCTGTGTACCGGATCTCCTCACCCTCATCTCCTTTGGTCACCATCCAGCAACGGCATCCTATCTCAGCGGCTACTTCTCAGCAACTACATTCCACTTACCACTCCGCTGGTACCGGTACCTCCTTGTGCCTCTGCCCCCTGTCTCAAACTCCAGTGGGCAGGTGCACTTGGTCGTAAAGGTGAGCCGTCCTCAGCATCTCGGCCTTGTTGAGTACTCGTTTCCCTGATACTATGATCATTCCTATGGTGCAGAGAATCGCCGGCTGAAAAGATGGATATCTGAATGATGCCTGTAGTTGCATCCATCATTCAGATATCCCCAGGTACAGGATGTCATATGACATACCTTGAGCACAAAGTGGTTAAAGCGGGGGATCACCCTAAAAAAAAAAAATCTAACATTACATTGAGCAGACTCCTGAGAGTGAGAGTACAGTGGGTGACCGCGATATTGTGTCAATCTTGCTCCCTTTCTCGGCAAGATTGACCACCTGTGAGCCCCATCACGGGAGCCAGTGCCGAACTGGCTTGCCGCGATGGAGACAAAGCCGTCATAGAAGCGACGTGGATTCCCGCCAATTCTACACGTGGGCGGCGTTTATTATGAATCCTGAAGGGGAAGTCCCCGCCGGATTTAAAAAAAAAATCCGGCATGGGTTCCCCCCCTCAGGAGCATAACAGGCCCTTAGGTCTGTTATGGGTTGTAAGGAGACCCCCCTACGCCGAAAAAAACGGCGTAGGGGTCCCCCCCAATCCATACCAGACCCGTATCCAAAGCACGCCAGCCGGCCGGTCAGAAGGAGAGTGGGGGCGAGCGAGCGCCCCCCCCTCCTGAGCCGTACCGGGGCCCTCAACATGGGGGGGTCAGGTGCTCTGGGGCAGGGGGGCGAACTGCGGCCCCCCCACCCCAGAGCACCCTGTCCCCATGTTGATGAGGACAGGGCCCCTTCCCGACAACCCTGGCCGTTGGTTGTCGGGGTATGCGGGTGGGAGGCTTATCGGAATCTGGGAGCCCCCTTTAATAAGGGGGCCCCCAGATACCAGCCCCCCCACCCTAAGTGAATGAGTATGGGGTACATCGTACCCCTACCCATTCACCTGCAAGAAAAGTGTAAACACTAATAAACCACACAGGGTATTAAAATATTTTATTAGTTGGCCGCCGGGGGGGGGGGGTGTGTATGGTCGCTTTTATAAAAGCGCCCTCCCTTGGCGGGCTTCTTCCGACATCTTCGGCGGGGGGTGGGTCTTCTCCAATCTCCGGGGGTCTTCTCCGCTCTCCGGGGGTATTCTCCCACTCTCCGGGGGTCTTCTCCGCTCTCTGGGGGTCTTCTCCACTCTCCGGGGGGTCTTCTCCGCTCTCCGGGGTCTTCTCCCGCTCTCCGCTCTTGATTCGGCACCTACCCACGTGCTACCTACCCACGTGGTACCTATCGGAGCATGATGGGACTGCGACGTCACAAGATAGGCCTATATAATTCACTGGGAGCCGCGCGCCCGGCATAACAGCGGGAGGAAGCGTCGAGTCAACATCTGGAGAAGAGAAGAGAAGAGAAGAAGACGACGTGACAGAAGCGGCGGCCAGTCCTGAACAGAAAGAAGGCACCAGAGAGCGCCGAATCAAGAGCGGAGAGCGGGAGAAGACCCCGGAGAGTGGAGAAGACCCCCCAGAGAGCGGAGAAGACCCCCAGAGAGCGGAGAAGACCCCCGGAGAGCGGGAGAAGACCCCTGAGAGCGGAGAAGACCCCCGGAGAGCGGGAGCAGACCCCGGAGAGCGGATAAGACCCCCCGGAGAGCGGAGAAGACCCCCGGAGATCGCAGAAGACCCACCCCCCCGCCGAATATGTCGGAAGAAGCCCGCCGAGGGGGGGGGGGGGGCGCTTTTATAAAAGCGACCATACACCCCCCCCCCCCCCGGAGGCCAACTAATAAAATATTTCAATACCCTGTGTGGTTTATTTGTGTTTACACTTTTCTTGCAAGTGAATGGGTAGGGGGCTCCCAGATTCCGATAAGCCTCCCACCCGCATACCCCGACAACCAACGGCCAGGGTTGTCGGGAAGGGGCCCTGTCCTCATCAACTATTTACAAGGAACACAATCTGTCTCCTCTCTCCCTGACAGGGACGTGCAGCTCTGTGTTTACATACAGAGCTCCACGTCCCCGCTCACTTACTGGGCAATCGCGTGTGCCCGGCGGCGATCGTTGCCGCCGGGCACTCGCGCCGGGATCCCAGCAGAGACGGTGGGCGGTGGACAAGTAGTTAAAGGGCCAATTTTTTTTTTTTTAGAGGTCCGGAGGTCCCCAGGGGCCCGGAGGCCACCAGGGGCCCAGATGGCAAGCCCTTTTTTTTTTTTTTTTTTAAATATTTTTTTATAAAAAAATATATTTTTTTAATATATTTTTCTTTTATTTTTTATTAAAGGGCCAATTTTTTTTCTTTTATTTTTTTAGAGGTCTGGAGGTCCACAGGGGCCCGGAGGCCCCCAGGGCACCGGATGGCAACCCCCCTTTTTTTTAATTTATTTTCTATAAAAAATATATATATATATTTTTTAATATATTTTTCTTTTATTTTTTTATTAAAGGGCCATTTTTTTAGGGGTCTAGGGGCCCGTAGGCCACCAGGGCCCCAGATGGCAACCCCCTCTTTTTATTAATTTTTTTATAAAAAAACATATTTTTTTTTATAAAAATATTTTTTTATAAAATATATATAATTTTTATATATTTTTTAATTTCTTTTATTTTTATATTTATATTATATATATATATATATATATATATTATATATATATATATATATATATATAGTATTATTATTAAAGGGCCCAGAGGTCCCCAGGGCCCCCGTATGACAATCCTCCTTTTTTATAATTGTTTTACTTTTTTATATTATTTTATTTCTTTTTTTTAATATATAGATGTATTTTTATTAAAGGGCTCAGAGGTCCCCAGGGCCCCATGTGTCAAACCCCCTTTTTTTATAATTGTATTTTTTATTTTTGTTTATATATTTTTTTTATATATTTTTTTTTTTATTAAAGGGCCCAGAGGTCCCCAGGGCCCTGGAAGGCAACCCCCTTGTTTTTTTATATATATATATATATATATATATATATATATATATATATATATATATATATATATATATATATAAATGTTTATTTATTTTATATATATATATTTTTTCTTTCTTTCTTTTTTTTTTAAAGGGCCCAGAGGTTTCTTTTTATTAAAGGGCCCAGAGGTCCCGAATGGAAAGCCCCCTTTTTTTGTAGTTTCCTTTTATAAAAAAAAAAAAAAAAATAAGGTCCCCGGGCAACCACTCTTTTAAAAAAAAATATATATATATATATACATTCTCTCTTTTTTTCTTTTTATTAAAGGGCACAGAGGTACCCAGGGCCCCGGATGGCTACCCCCCTTTTTATATATATTTTTCTTTATTTCTTCTTTTTGTAAAGGGCCCCCCCGCTTCTCAACTCGCGGCAGCAGCCCCCCCCCCCCGGTTCAATTTCATACCATGCGGCAGCACCCCCCCCCCGGTTCACTGCCTGAAGCTGTGTAAGGGGCCCCAAAATTCCTGATGGCGGCCCTGCGTTCATGTGACAGCTGAGTTCACACTGAAGCCAGCCATCCTCACTGTTTTAACAGGTTGGCATCTCTTCTGTCTCATTATCTACAGTATAGAAGCAGATATGAACCTTCACAAAAGTTTCTTAAAATTCCTTAATAAGTGACCTAGAGAGACTTTTTTTGTTTCTGATTGTGGGCCAATTATCCCATTTTTGTAAATGCATGAAAGATAAGGTTTTTCTGCTTCAAGACAAACAACAAGGTAAACCTTCCAGCATATGGCTGTAAATTTCATATTAACCCTCGTATCCTACTCCATGTTAACCAGAGCCCCACAGAGCCTGCAAGCTCATACCGGCCCGATAATTGGGCTCTCAGCTCACTGTCAGCCATTAGTGAAATAAGCTGCATTGAAAGCTATGACTTGCTGTTTGATGAACTGTGTGATAAATCAAAGAGCAGCAAGAAAAAAAAACAGCTGAAAGGAACAATTTCCAAAATATTAATGATGCATTGAAAATAAACTCATTTTCGTTAATTTAGCAATCTCGTTTTTTAGAAATCTAAACATACTTTCCCAGCATGCAAAAGTAATGCATTGATAACACATTGATGTACACCGAGCAAAATTAATCTTTCGGGAATCAGACATACCATATTTCCTTCTTGTCCGTAAGTCAGCGCCGCGTGGCGCTCTTACAAAGTGAAATGAACGCTCGACTTTTGCCAGGCAGCCTTGGGGTTTGTCGGAAACAAATTAACTTGATTGTTTGTTGTCAGACTAGGCCAAAAACGGTATAATATTTACTCTGAAAATTAATTTTTCAGATGCCGGGTGAGGATTTTTTTTCTTTTTCCTTTGAAGTCTTAGAGGACAATTACAGGAGAGTTTATAAATTCATCAATTGGTGGAAATCCAAAGTATAAAGATAAATAAATTGCATAATTCAGCGGTTCATTGTCAAATGAATGGTGCCGGAGGGAGATTCACAGTGATGATTTCACAAGGTTTTAGAGAAATTAGAAATGTATTAATGTAATTGATTTCAAGGGAATATTATTAGCAAATATGTGTTTCTTGTATTGATCACAGGAAAGCCTGCACACATAGAAGTGCCCAGCCTAATGCATTTGGGTGTGCACTTCAAAGCTCAAAAACACATTTCTGTGTGTGTGTGTGTATATATATATTTAGGGCTTTTTTTCAGCGAGAACGCGGGGAAAGCAGTTCCGGCACCTCCTGGACTTACTGTATGTAATGGCAAGGGGTGCTGGTGTGTGCTGCAGGGTATTGATGCTCACTGCTGGGGATCTATTTTTCCAGGGGGGTCTGTTGTTGCTGGGAAGGTCTATTGTTGCTGGTGGGGGACCTATTGATTCTGGGGGGGGGGGTCTTATGTTGCTGGGGGTCAGTTGTTGCTGAAAGAGATCTACTGTTGGGGGAGGGCTCTATTGTTGATGGCAGACATAGAGTCTATTAATACTGGCTGTGCGGAGATCTGTTGGTGCTGCCGGGAGTCTATTGTTGCTGGGGGGGGGGGGATTTTGTTGTGGGTGGTCCATTGTTGTTAGGGAGAACTATTGTTGCTGGCTGCAGGGGATCTATTTTACTGCTTTTCTTGATTTCATTACCAAATTCCATACAAATTACTTAGCACCACAAAATGATACTTGGTTCTATGTTGTCTTAAAGAGATGGTACTGGGAGGTGGGTAGGGGGCAGGGAAAAAGGAATGACTTGGAAAGGGGGAGTTCCTGTACCTATTGTCTGAGAAAAAAAGCCCTGTATATCTATATACATATATATATATATATATATATATATATATATATATATATATATATATGGCAGTGGGTGATGGCAATAGGGCAGAGGTTGGTGTCGGTAGTTTACTTTTATTATTTTTTTAATATAACTTTTTTTTACAATATTTTTTTACAACCACAGCCAAAGTCACGTTGTAAGTTGCTCTGGGTCGCACTCAAGTCGCCTTGCAAAGTCGCGCTGTGAGTCGGGTTGCCTCTGTGTAAACGGCACTTAGAAATATATTTACCTAGAAAAATGGTGATGTGTTCAATACTTATTTTACTTTCTGTATATACAATGAATAAATAATTGGTATCTTTGCAGGCATAGGTGTGCGTACAGAGTGTGCCAGGTGTGCCATATATATATATATATATATATGGCAGTGGGTGATGGCAATAGGGCAGAGGTTGGTGTCGGTAGTTTACTTTTATTATTTTTTTAATATAACTTTTTTTTACAATATTTTTTTACAATCATTTATTATTGTTATTATTATTTTTTTATATATTTTTTGGATCCCCACTGGGGGGCTTTGGTGAAATGTCAGGGGTCTAAACAGACCTCTGATGTCAGAGATTCCCCAGTTCCTTTCTCTGTAGCCAAGCAGAAGGGGGAATCTGAGAGCAATAGGGGATTAGGGTGTGCCGAGGCACACCTGGCACACTCTGTACGCACACCTATGCCTGCAAAGATACCAATTATTTATTCATTGTATATACAGAAAGTAAAATAAGTATTGAACACATCACCATTTTTCTAGGTAAATATATTTCTAAGTGCCGTTTACACAGAGGCAACCCGACTCACAGCGCGACTTTGCAAGGCGACTTGAGTGCGACCCAGAGCAACTTACAACGTGACTTTGGCTGTGGCCAATCACAGAATAATCAGCTCTGTGGGAGGGAGGGGTTTGCCTGAGTAAACTTTTCCTGTAAAGTTGCTTCAGTTAAGATGTGATCCGACTTTGGAAGCAACTTCCATTGAAATCTATGGGTACAAGTTCCTTAGAACTTTAGAAGTCGCCTTGAAGTAGTACAGGAACCTTTTTTGTAGTCGGAGCGACTTCAGTAGTGTATATTAAGACGGCTCTCATTCACTTCAATGGAATTTCTCATATCAAGCGACTTGGGGCGACTTGGGGCGACTTGGGGCAATACAACACAACACAGCAATGCTGTGTGTTCACTTCTCACTCAGCTGTATGTTAAGAAAGCAAAGGAATTTGCTTTCCTAACATTGAACCGCCTATTAGCCAATCAGGTGCACCGGGTCTGTGTTACCTGTCACCTGATTGGCTCAAGCAACAGGCGCTGTGCCCAGTCACAGCACAGGACGAGAGGAGGAGTGGGTGGAAAAAGCAATCAGGGTTGGGGAAAAATTGAGGACACCGGACAACGGATACTGCTCGCCGCCTACCCCCAGTGGCAGCACTTGGGGTACAGTGGCAGCACTTGGGGCACAGTGGCAGCACATGGGGCACAGTGGCAGCACATGGGGCACAGTGGCAGCACATGGGGCACAGTGGCTATGTTTGCTGGGCAAAGTGGCTGTGTTTGATGGGCAAAGTGGCTGCGTTTGAAGGGCACAATGGCTGCGTTTGAAGGACACAGTGGCTGCGTTTGAAGGGCACAGTGGCTGCATTTGATGGGCACAGTGGCTGCATTTGATGGGCACAGTGGCTGTGTTTGATGGGCACAGTGGCTGCATTTGGTACAGTGGCTGCAGTTGATGTTTTTTTTTTCCAGAATTTTTCAGTTTGTTTGCACCCCCCAAAAAATTTTGAGCACCAGCCACCACTGGTCATCAGGTATAAAGAGACACATCGCAATGGGCACCTTGGGCATTCAAAACACCAACCGTTTTTTTACTTTCTCTTTAAGAACTTATGATCTCTCTGCTGCTAACAGTACCGGCTACAATTCTCTTTTTTACCAGTCAGGCTGGTAAAGTACCAGTCACATGGCATTCCTACTTAAAACCCACATCTCGTGCAAAATTCTTCTTAGTCATGTATTGTCACCATCCCGGCTCCCACCTATTACATTCACATTCCTCTCACATCCCAGGCCTTGACATTATTTTGATGTACTGACACCCACAGTTAATACATAATTTAGCATATTAATGAAGTTATCTCTCGTTTTGCCTAATGTCGCATGCAGTTTTAAGTTTATTTTAACAGATGTTTAAAAGTTTGCCTTTTAAGAGGAAACTGTTTCATTTGCATCAATATTTAATGGCTCTCAGAGCTCCCAGTAGACCGGAAAAATAGCAACATTGAAATGATATTATTTAAGAAATGTAGGTTCTAAATGTCAGGAAATCTCCGCAGTCTGATTTCTTGTAGGTGAGAGTTGTTTCTCTGCTCAGGTGGTTGTTTACAAGCTTTCCCGATAACAAGCCCCTGTAATTGCCTTAAATAGTTTGATTGCACCAGCTCTCCACAAAGCTGCCAGTTTAAATAATATAATAATATTGTATTTATTTTTTTCCTTTTCACATTTGATAAATTAAAGTGCAATGCATTTAAGTGATGGAGAAAAAATAATTTAGCAATAGAAAAACAAATTATTTTACCGCGATATATTGGTGTCAAGTTGCTTCTTTAGCTCCGGTATCATAGCCAAAGTTGCAAAAACCCAGATTTGTGTCCTAAACAAGGATTACCATGATCAGCTCTGGGTGCAAGCAACAGGGCCGCCATCAGGGGGTACAGGCAGTACACCTGTAAGGGGCCCGGATGGCAACCGATTTTTTTTGTAAGGGGTCCTGAGGTCCCCAGGGGCCTGGATGGCAACCTCCCTTTTTTAAATTAATTTTTTTATAAAAAAAAAAATATATATTTATTTTTATTAAAGGGCCCAGAGGTTCTTTTTTTTTCTCTCTGCTTTTTATTAAAGTGTCCAGAGGTCCCCAGGGCCCCGAATGGCTACCCTTTTTTTATATATATTTTTCTTTATATCTTTATATTTAATTTTCTCAATTAGCGGCGGAACCCCCCACCCGCTTCTCAATTTCAGGAGGCAGCACCCCCCCCCTCTAGGGGGCCCATGCCTGACGCTGTAAGCGGCCTCATAATTCCTGATGGCGGCCCTGGCAAGCAACATAATGGTCCAAATGTTTTTTTATAATTTAACCACTTCCACCCCGGAGGATTTGGCTCCCCAATGACAGGGCCATTTTTTGCGATTTGGCACTGCGTCGCATTAACTGACAATTGCACGGTTTTGCGACGTGGCTCCCAAATAAAATTGACGTGCTTTTTTTCACACAAATAAAGCTTTCTGTTGATGGTATTTATCACCTCTGCGGTGAGCGTGAGCGTGAAAAATAGCGACAATTAAAAAAAAAGAAATAAAAAAATATATATTTTTTTTTTTTGGCTTTAATAAATATCCCCAAAAAATATATATATTAAAAAAAGAAATTTCCTCAGTTTAGGCCGATTTGTATTCTTCTACATATTTACGTCGGCAGAATGGCACGGGCAAGCAAAGCAACATATATGAACATTGCTTTGAACCTGCCGCTGTCTCCGTTTCCGCACCCGTGGGACCCTGCGGACTCGATGTCCACCGGTGTCCCCTGATTGTGTCACGGAATGGCAGAACAGGAGGGATGCCTGTGTAAACAAGGCATCTCCCTGTTCTGCCTAGTGACAGGACAGTGATCGTCTGCTCCCTGTCATCGAGAGCAGCGATCAGTGACGTGTCACAGTAAGCCATGCCCCCACACAGTTATAATCACTCCCTAGGACACACTTAACCCCTTCCCCGCCCTCCCTACTGGGTAACCCCTTCGCTGTCAGTAACATTTACACAGTAAGTACATTTTAATAGTACTGATCGCTGTATAAATGTGAATGGTCCCAAAATAGCCTCAAAAGTGTCCGATATGTCCGCGATAATGTCACAGTCACAATAAAAATTGCAGATCGCCACCATAATTAGTAAAAAAAAAAATTATAATAAAAATTCCATAAAACGACCCCCTATGTTGTAGATGCTATAACTTTTGCGCAAACCAATCAATATACGCTTATTGCAATTTTTTTTACCACAAATATGTAGAAGAATACGTATCGGCCTAAACTGAGAAAAAATATGTTTTTTTTTTTTTTTTAAATGGGGATATTTATTTTAGCAAAAAGTACGAAATATTGCTTTGTTTTTCAAAATTGTTGCTCTATTTATGTTTATAGCGCAAAAAAAAAAAAAGATGATTACCACAAAAAGAAAGCTCTATTTGTGGGGAAAAAAGGACGTCAATTTTATTTGGGAGCCACGTCGTGTCAGTTAAAGCGACGCAGTGCCGAATCGCAAAAAGTGGCCCGGTCATTTTGGCAGCCAAATGGTCTGGGGCTGAAGTGCTTAAAAAGGTCTTTTTTGTCAGGGGTTAATTATCTGAGAGGCAAAAGTTGCTCTGGAAACCCCTAGCAACCTCTAGGAACCCTACGGCTCCATGGAACCCTGGTTGAGAAATGTTGACACAAAGAAGCCAGCTGGGACCATGTTAGAGCAAAGAATATTGAATCGGAGAAGAAAGTAAATATTATCCCAGATGGGCTGGGGGAATGTATTAAAGGACAACTTCACTTAAAGGGGTTGTAAAGGTACAATTTTTTCCCCCTAAATAGCTTTCTTTACCTTAGTGCAGTCTCCTTCACTTACCTCATCCTTCCATTTTGCTTTTAAATGTCCTTATTTCTTCTGAGAAATCCTCACTTCCTGTTCTTCTGTCTGTAACTCCACACAGTAGTGCAAGGCTTTCTCCCTGGTGTGGAGTGTCATGCTCACCCCCTCCCTTGGACTACATGAGAGTCAGGACACCCACTAACACACAGCTCCTTTCTCTATCTGCAATGTAGAGAGCGTCCTGACTCTCCTTTAGTCCAAGGGAGGGGGCGACCGCGACAGGTTTAGCCTAATTTATTTCCCCAGCTATTCTACAACACATTAACTTTATATTTCTTTATAGATTCATTCAATTCTATTATCTTCATAGATGACATTATTATATTATATTATTTCAATCAACTTAATTTCTCAATTACTTGTCGCCAAATAGCTGCCATGAAGCCACTTCATGTTACATAATCTTATCCTACAATCCGCTAGGTTATCTATTTTCATTTTCATTTCTAAGGCCGTGTACACACTATCAGTCCATCCGATGAGAACGGTCCGTAGGACCGTTTTCATCGGTTAACCGATAAAGCTGACTGATGGTCTGATGTGCCTAATTAACCGATGGTGTCAGAACGCTGTGACGTAAAACACAACAACGTGCTGAAAAAAAAGTTCAATGCTTCCAAGCATGCGTTGACTAGATTCTGGATTTTTAACTGACGGGCGCGCGCACTAACGATCGGTTTTGACCTATCGGTTAGGCGTCCATCGGTTACATTTTAAAGCAAGTTCTCTTTTTTTTGACCGAAGGATAACTGACCGATGGGGCCCACACACGATCAGTTTGACCGATCGTGTGTACGCGGCCTAAGAGTTACTTTCCTGAGTGATTACCGTATATACTCGAGTATAAGCCGACCCGAATATAAGCTGAGGCACCTAATTGTACCACAAGAAACGTATTGACTCGAGTATAAGCCTAGGGTGTCCATCTGCATGCCTCACTGTGCCTCACTTTGCCTCACTATGTCCATGTGCATGCCTCACTGTGCCCATGCCTCACTGTGCCCATGCCTCACTGTGCCCATGCTTTATTATGTCCATGATTAGACTAATGTTTAACATAGGAGTCTATGGAAGGGGTGTCCGGCTTTGAAAAAAAATCGGTGCACCCCAGCCATGGGTCTCCCAGACAACAAACTTTGCACACTTGTAGAGGAGAAATGGGGCTACTTGTGTACCAATTTCCCGGTCCAGGGGACCTACAACCGGCCAGTACTGGGTCCCCACATTTACTGGAGAAATTATCATTTAACATGGGAGTCTATGAAAGGGGTGTACAGCTTTGAAAAATCAGTGCTCCCCAGCCATAGGTCCCCTAGACAACAAACTTTGCACACTTGTAGAGGATAAATGTTTCTACATGTGTGCCAAGTTCCGGGTCCAGGAGACCTACAACCGGCTGGTACTGGGTCCCCACATTCACCGGAGAAATTGCTGTTTAACATGGGAGTCTATGGAATGGGTGCCCGGATTTTAAAAATCGGTGCTCTACAGCCGTAGGTCCCCCGGACAACGAACTTTACACACTTGTAGAGAAAGAGTGGGGCTACAAGTGTGCCAAGTTTGGCCAGTCCCCAAAGTTCAGGAGATCAGGCACAAAAAGGTGACTCGAGTATAAGCCGAGGGGGGCATTTTAAGCACAAAAAAATGTGCTGAACAACTCGAGTATATACGGTACGCCTTTTTCTACTATACTATTGTATATATTCTGTTAATGGATTTTTGTTGATAATTGTAAAAATACAACAAAATATTTGAAACAGAAAAATTTCAATTCTCGCCCTGCATACACCCATAAACCAATGAGTTGCCATTTTCCGCATGTCAACGATATATCTTTTAACCAAAGCTTCATATTCTTTCCTTGCTAGAATTTTTATTTTTATTTAATTTCATCAGTATATTTATTTTTATCCCGGATGTAAGCCGTGTCAAAGGACTGTCTCCGGAATTGTACTTCTAACCATTTTAAATGCACAACAGACTACATCGCGCCTCTGTTCCATAAAAGCGTAATAAATAATACATCCGCCTTTAAATCTTTTAATTTGATTACAGAACAGCACAAACCTATCATGCAAATGATATTCAATGTAAGCTGTTCGAATCTCCTCGTCGGAATGGAAACCTAAAGTTCTGTGTTTAAAGAGCTTTCCGCTCCCATCGATCAGCATATTCCGTTCATGCCTCACGGAGTCATAGAATTTTCTGCAGTCCGGACACCTAATTTATCACTCGGCTTCAGAGGGAAAGGAAAAAAAAAGCACGGTCAGGGCATCAGGAAAATGGGATGAGTAGATTCAGCCTTTTCCTTGTACCAGATAAAAGAAACACAAAATCAGACTGTCTGTGTGAGATGACAAATATGAAAGCAATGGACCGGGTGACATGGCCGCAGCGTGTCGTTTCAGGCATGGGGTGAAGAATAAAGGTATTGCGAATCTCAATAGATTGGTACATTTTTTACGCGTTTTTAACAAGTTGTGTCTGTGACCTTTTTGGATTGTATTGTTATTGTGTTCTAGTTTTCATAGTCTGATTTTTCTTCTTGTAGACCAGTGGTCGTCAACTTTCTTGATATGGGGAGCCTTAGGTGCAACCCCCATGAAATCACCAAAGAACTGCACATAAAATCCAGTAAATATTCAGTTTTAGAGAAAGCAGACACACAGCAAGACATAGTCAAAGACTATGGGCATGATACAAGAGACTGCGAGAGACAGTGGAGATAATACAGGAGATCGTCAGACTGCCCACATGGTACAGGAGGTGGTCAGAGACTGTGGGCATGATACAAATGATGAAGAGATTGTCAGAGACTGTGGGCATGATACAACAGGTGAAATGATTGTCAGAGACTGTGGGCATGATACAAGTGATGAATAGATTGTCAGAGACTGCAGACATGATACAGGACATGGTCAGGGACTGCAGACATAATAACGGAAATAGTCAGAGGCTGCAGACATGATACAGCAGATGGTAAGGGACTGCAGACATAACACATGTTATGGTCAGAGACTGTGAATATGATACAGGAGATGGTCAGCGACTGTAGACATGATACAAGAGATGATAAGAGACTGCATACATAACACATGTTATGGTCAAAGACTGTGAATATGATACAGGAGATGGTCAGCGACTGTAGACATGATACAAGAGATGGTCAGTGACTGCAGACATGATACAGGAAATGGCCAAAGACTGCAGGCATGATACAGGAGATGGTAAGAGATTGCAGACATGATACAGCAGATGGTCAGGGACTGCAGACATGATACAAAAAATAGTCAGAGACTGTAGACATGATACAGGAAATGGTCAGAGCCTGCAGACATGGTACAAGAAGTGGTCAGAGATTGCAGACATGATACAGGAAATAGTCAGAGATTGCAGACATTATACAAGAGATGGTCAGAGACTGCAGACATGATACAGGAAATAGTCAGAGATTGCAGACATGATACAAGAGATGGTTAGAGACTGCAGACATGATACAAAAGATGGTCAGAGACTTTGGACATGCTATAGGAGACTTTCAGAGATTGTGAAACAGCTGTAGGAGTTGTTGGAGACTGGGGACATGATTCAAGAGACAGTCATAGACTGGAGGCACATTACATAAGACTGATATAAATCATTGCTATAACAAGGCAAAAAGGAAACACAGATAAGGGTTTGCAGAGTTGCACAAAAACTGCCAAAGAGAATGTGGCCCCTAGGCTGAAGACCATATGCAGTCCTCCTTACAGTAACCTGGAGTTCTGAGAACACTAGTTCCCAAGGCTGTGAACATGCAGTCTAGATATTCTCAGCCCAGATACAATAGGTTGGGGGAAAGGGAACCTGGCACAATGCACACAACTGCTTTGATTAAATGAACTTCACATAAGAAGCTTCCCTTTACATCAGAGTCCCCATCACATCAGAAGTCTTCCATCACATCAGAGACCTTCCATCACATCAATGGCTCCCCATCACATCAGAGTCACCCCATCAAATCAGAGGCCCATCTGCCACCAAGGTAACCTGTGATGCTCATCCAAAGCAAACTGGGTTCCATGCCCACAGAACCCCAGGGGAACCTAGACAACACCCCAGCAGAACCCAGATGGCACCCCAAAGTTCCACAGACCCTGGCTGAGAAAAATTGGTGTAAGGCCTCATGCACAAGCCATTCCCAGGACTTTCTGCAACCATGTGCAGCCAGCCATTGAGATGCATTATAAGAGGTGACTGCACATGGTTGTCTCCTGGGGGTTGTGTAAAACACCTGCATGCACACTGACATATATTCCAAAGGCACACTATCTGTATTAGGAGCATACGCCATTGCACATGTGGGTCCTTTATGCACACCTGCCTTTTCTAAGGCATCCCAACGTCAATGTTGCCAACCTACCAGATTGAAATTTACTGGCACAACCAAGTTTTTGCCGGCATTTCCAAAAGTTACAAAATTACAGTTTTAAGTGCCAATGTTAGTATTTAGGCTACATACAAGTACAATATGCAATTAGTGATGTGATTTAAGGTAGACATTAAATAAAATAGGATATTTCTTATTTTATTTTCAATTTAGTAAGTAAGTGGCTCAGGGACAGGACTCAGGACGGCAGGAGATTAGAATGGACAGGCACACATACATGAAATTGAGCAGCAGCAGCAGCACAAATCCCCAACACGTCCCCTCCTGAGTCACAGTGACACTCTCTCTCCATGCCAGGTTGTCCTCTCTGTCCAGTGGCAGCTGGTGCTCAAAATCTTGGGGGGGGGGGCACAAAAAAACGAAAAAAAACAATTGCAGCCTCACTGTGCCCATAAAACGCAGCTACTGTGCCCATAAATTGCGGCCACTGTGCCCATCAAATGCAGCCACTGTGCCCATCGATTGTCGCCATTGTGCCCATCAATTGTCGCCACTGTGCCATGCTATCAATTGTCGTCACTGTGCCATAAATTTTCGCCACTGTGCCATGCCATCAATTGTCGCCACTGTGCCATCAATTGTCGCCACAGTACCCATCAATTGTTATCACTGTGCCATGCCATCAAACGCAGCCAATGTGCCATCAATTGTTGACACTGTGCCATCAATTGTCGCCACTGTGCCATGACATCAAATGCGGCCACTGTGCCATCAATTGTCGCCACTGTGCCCATCAATTGTCACCACTGTGCCATGCCATCAAACGCAGCCACTTTGCCATCAATTGTCACCACTGTGCCATGCCATCAATTGCCACCAGTTTGCCCCCTCAAAAACCGCCAGTTTGCCCTGTAAAATGCTGCCAGATTGCCCCCTCAAATACCACCAGATTGCCCCCGCCCAGCACTTACCTTTTTCGGGTCAGCCATCCTCCCTCCACTATCCCTTGATGTCTTCTCCCGCCCTCGACGATGCTTCAGCCAATCAGGTTACCGGTAACCAGACCGCTGGCTCTGATAGACACTTCCAAAACCAACCAACTGCTGTTATTCAGATGGCCGGTGCTCACCAGGGGGCCGGCCATCTGAATAGTGGGCGGCAGCGTCACCGGTGACAATACAGAGATTCATGTGATGCATGAATCTCTGTATTGTTTCATTGGCGGTGCAGGAGAGAGAGGGGGCGGCGCTCCTGCGCCCACTATCGATGCACCGCCACTGTCTCCTTCCCCTCCAGTACAAACAGCGCTGACAGTCCCTCTCCTGGCTTGCCCCTGTCCAGCAGACCTGAACATGAGGCTCTGACCGCTCTGCACGGCTCCCTTGCACCATGACATCACATGACACACTCAGGCACTGCCAGATCTGCCCCCGCCAGTACCACCCAAACACACTGTAGCAGCCACTTGGATAGTCTCAGCCGCCTCTGGACCTGAGCTGCACATTTGATTTCCGAGTCAAGCGTCACAGACATAATTTTTTACTGGCAACCTTTTCTTTTTAGGCGGCGTACACACGACCGAGGTTCTCGCTGGAAACCAGCGAGAACCTCGCTGGAAGCTGCATTCCAGCGAGGACCTCGGCCGTGTGTACACAGAGCGCTCGCCCCGCCCGTCGGGAATCCCGTCGAGCGAAAAGAGGGCACGCTCTCTTTTTGCTCGACGGCCCGCCTGGATGAATGGCTGGTTGCCATTCCCGACGGGCGGGTCGCCGATTTCGACGGCCGGCAGAGAACCTCGACGGGCGGAACGATGTGTTCTGCCCGTCGAGGTTCTCTGCCGTGTGTACGCGGCTTTACTGGCATTTACTGGCAGGAGAAAAATGCCTGTTTTTTACTTGCTGCCAGAAAAAAAAATGGCCAACGTGTGGCTACATGCAGAGGCAGTGGGTCCCGGGTAGGGTTGTCCCGATGCCTCTTTTTTAGGACCGAGTACAAGTACCGATACTTTTTTCCATGTACTCGCCGATATCGAATACCAATACTTTTTTTAATGTGTCCCCAAATGCAGCCATGTCCCCCCAGCCACGTCCCCCCACATATTGCAGCCATGTCTGTCCCCCACATATTGCAGCCATGTCCTGTCCCCCACATATTGCAGCCATGTCCTGTCCCCCACATATTGCAGCCATGTCATGTCCCCCACATATTGCAGCCATGTCATGTCCCCCACATATTGCAGCCATGTCATGTCCCCCATATATGCAGCCATGTCATGTCCCCCACATATTGCAGCCATGTCATGTCCCCCACATATTGCAGCCATGTCATGTCCCCCACATATTGCAGCCATGTCATGTCCCCCACATATTGCAGTCATGTCATGTCCCCCACATATTGCAGTCATGTCATGTCCCCCACATATTGCAGTCATGTCATGTCCCCCATATATGCAGCCATGTCATGTGCCCCCACACATCATGTCATGTCCCCCATATATGCAGCCATGTCATGTGCCCCCACACATTGCAGCCATGTCCTGTGCCCCCACACACATTGCAGCCATGTCCTGTGCCCCCCACACATTGCAGCCATGTCCTGTCCCCCCACACATTGCAGCCATGTCCTGTGCCCCCACACATTTCAGCCATGTCCTGTGCCCCCACATATTGCAGCCATGTCCTGTGCCCCCACATATTGCAGCCATGTCCTGTGCCCCCACACATTGCAGCCATGTCCTGTGCCCCCACACATTGCAGCCATGTCCCTCATACCTGGCACCGCCGCCGCCGCTGCCGGTGCAGTGTCATATTCTGCGGGTTAATCCCTGTGCAAAATACAGCGGGCATTACAAGCCACGCCATCTATAGACACTCCCCTTCTCTGGATTAGACAGATCCGTCCAATCCAGAGAAGGGGAGTGTCTATAGATGGCGTGGCGGGCATTACAAGTATACAAACGAAAACTTGTAATGCCCGCTGTATTGCACGGGGAATATCGCGGCGGTATGTGGCGGCGGCTTTGCGGCGGCAAAGGCGGGGGGGGCGTCGGGGGCGAAAGAAAGTATTATATTTAAGCATCGGGAGTATTTGCGCGAGTACAAGTACTCGCGCAAATACTCGGCATCGGTCCCGATACCGATACTAGTATCGGTATCGGGACAACCCTAGTCCCGGGAATGTCATTTCGCAGGCTCTGCATCAGGGCCGATCCTAGGCAGGGTGCATAGGGTGCTTTTGGGATACAGATATGTGTGTGGGAGGGGTTACAGAGGGGGATTGGATATATGTGTAGGGGGAGGGGAACAGACGTGCAAGGGATACAGATATGTGTGTGGGAGAGGTTACAGAGGGGGATCGGATATATATGTAGGGGGGAGGGGAACAGACGTGCAGGAGGTACAAAGAGGAAATGATAGATGTGAGGGGCGTGCAGAGGTGCCGAGGGGGGGTGCAGAGGGTAACAGGTATTTATGGTGATACAGTAATGGGGTGATCTGAAGTGTGAAGTTGGAAGAATAGTGGTGATCTGAGACCTAAAAATACAGGAATTGGGGCGATCTGCGGTGTGAAGCTTCAAGTCCACCTTTGTAAAATAAATAAATGCAGATATTTTTGCAGGTACAAAAATGTGCATTTCTTATTATTTTTAGTAGGAACCTGTAAAACATTGTCAGTGTATCTGTTGCTCGTACAGACAGGCAGTTACTGTACACAGTTAGGCTCCATTCAGACCTAGGCGTTTTGTCGCCTGAAGCCCAACGCTGAAGCAGCCTGACATACGCTGGAGGGGCGAATTTACATTGTCGGCTATGGAGATGGTTCACATCTCCACGCCGAACACCCAAACGCCCGTACGCCTGAAGCTCAAACAAGTCCCGGACCCTTTTTTTAGGCATGTGCATTTCGTTTCGTTCCGAATCGAAATTCGGACGAATTTTCCATTATTCGGAATTTTTATCATTTTCGACGAATTTCGAATTGCCGAAAAATTTCGAAATTTGAATTTTCGAAAATTTCGAAAAAAAAAGTCGAAATCGAAATTCGAAAAAAAAGAAAAAAAAAAAAAAAAAAAAAAATATTTTCGAATCGAATACGATTCGAAAAGAGACGATTTGTTTTCTAATTCGAAATATTTTTCGAAAAAAAAAAAAAAAAAAAATATTTTCGAATTTAATTCGAAAAAAATTCTATTCGAAAACGAAAAGAGACTATTTGTTTTCTAATCTGGTTGAAATATTTTCGATTTCGACCGTTTTTTTCGAAATTCGGTTCGAAAACGAACGAATTCGAAAAACGGTCGAAATATTTTCGATTTCGACCGTTTTTCATGTCGAAAACGAACGAATTCCGAAAACGAATTCAACACTGTAACGAACCTAACTTAACGAAATTTATTACATGACGAATTGAAACGAAACAAACGAAACGAATTTTTCCTTTTGCACATGCCTACCTTTTTTTCAGGCGTCGGGCGCTGGCAATAGCCGACAATGTAAAACCACCGCTCCAGCAAAAAGAAAAGGGTGTTTTGTCGCCGCAAATGCGGGACAAAACGTCTTTTTCATGTCGCCCATACTGTCCGCAGACGCCTAGCTGAATGCAGCCTGTGTCTGTATACTGCTACCTGTGGGCTAGCTGGTGTGAGGAAGCGAGCCGTTACCATCCACTATTTGTCTTCGGGCCGGGTCCAGAGGCACAGGTGCAGGCCTGTGGACCACGGCTGAAAAAATAGGTAAAGAGGCACCGCAAAAATCTCAGTGGGGGCGGAGCCTATGGGGGCGGCAAAATGAGGTTTCGCCTAGGGTGTCAAAAATCCTTGCACCAGCCCTGCTATGGGGACACCTGATGTGGGGGTCTCTGATGGGGACACCTGTTGTGGGGGGCTCTGATGGGAGACACCTGCTGGGGGGGGGCTACTCCTGAGAGGCTCTGATGGGGGACACCTGCTGTGGGGGGCTCTGATGGGGGACACCTGCTGGAGGGGCTCTGATGGGGGACACCTGCTGGAGGACACTAATGAAGACTTCTTAGGGGAGCATCTCTGTGCTTGACCATAGACACATTTGTAAAGGGGAGGAGTTAGTAATGCCGCGTACACACGATCGTTTTTTGTCTTGTAAAAAAACTTTGTTTTTTTCTCATGAAAAAAAATACGTTTTTTCTCATTAAAAAAAAAAAACAAGATTTTTTTAAAAACGTTGCCTACACACCATCGTTTTCTGAAAATGCTCTTGCAAAGCGCGGTTACGTACAACACGTACGACGGCACTCTGATCCATTCAAGCTCGCGTCATAACTTGCTTCTGAGCATGCGCGGGTTTAAAAACGTCGTTTTAGCCCACACACGATCATTTTTTATGAAACAAAAAACGACATTTTGAAAAACGCAGGTTCGAATTTTTTTTTTTGGTCGTTTTTCGGAAGACAAAAAACGAGGTAAAGCCCACACATGATCATTTTAAATGACGTTTTATGTCATCACAAAAAATGACCGTGTGTACGCGGCATTAGATGACGGCGCCCATGTGGGGGCACCAGCAATATTTCTGCACCCAGGCTTCTTTGACCCTAGGATCGGCACTGCTCTGCATGCTCCATGGTCGTGTGCATGATGCCTAATTCTTCCCCATGTAGGTGGGCTTGTCTGCGGTGTAGTTTTATTACTTTATATTTGCCTCCCTGTGTTTACAGTATACCATCGCTTCACACTATTTCTTAATTTTCAGCTCTGCCATAAAACATAACATCTAATCCAACTTTTTTCCTCTAGCAATTATTCTGAATCCTGTCATTTGATTATCTTAATGTTCTTCTTGGTAGCGTATTCACACCTGTGAAATTGACAAGGCAGTAATTTCTCCTTTTCTAGTTTAAAAACCTATTTTCTGATGCCAAGTGGGTATTTGTGAAAGAAAACAGAACAATAAATGAGTTTATGAAATGTAGCGTTATCACACGGCGCAGGAGACCGGGGAATTGGCTGAAAAATTGCTACCTCTCTACTTGCCTAAAGAATAATCATCCTTGTTTTATTAAGGTGTCCGGAGGGGCAACTGTTCCTGTTGGCCATGGCAATCATTCAGCCCTTATGCCTGCTACACACGATGAGATTATCGCACCAATGATCGTCTTTTTTTTGTATGTAAATCTATTGAATATTAAAGATGAAGAGTTTATTCTCATGCAACAGAATAAAAATGTGGGCGATATATATTGTGTTGTAGTGTATGTGTATTGTGTTGTAGTGTATTTGTATTGTATTGTAGTGTATTTGTATTGTATTTTTGAACGACAACTGTACTGATTAACCACTTCAATATCAGGCACTTTCACCCCCTTCCTGCCCAGGCCAATTTTTCAGATTTCAGCGTTGTTGCGCTTTAAATTATAGGTGCACGGTTACGCAACACTGTACACAATTTTTTTTTTTTACTTTTTTTTTTTGAGACACATAGAGCTTTCTTTTGATGGTCTAACCACTGGGTTCTTTTTTTTTTTTTTGCTAAACAAATGAAAAAAGCCAGAAATTTCAAATATATATATATATATTTATATATAAATATATATATTTTTTGTTTTTGTTATAAAATGTATAATATAATCAAGTAATTTTTCTCCTTCACTGATGAGGATGCACTGACAGGCACTGATGAGGCGCCACTGATGGCCACTAATGAGGATGCACTGACAGGCACGGATGAGGCGCCACTGATGGCCACTGATGAGGATGCACTGACAGGCACTGATGGGGCACCACTAATGGGCACTAATGAGGCACCACTGATGAGAAGGCACTAATGAGCATGCACTAATATGCAGCACTGATGAGGAGGCACTAATGAGCATGCACTAATATGCAGCACTGATATGTGGCACTGATGGGCACTGATAGGCGGCAACGATGGGCACTGATAGTCAAAAGTGTCCGATGTGTCCATGACTAAGCACTAATTTGGAGTGTGAAACGCGTAGGCTGTTATTCCCGTTGTCTGCTTGTTTTGTAGTGCATTTTTATCCATTTTTTATTAAAGACAACTTTATGTTTTTTTGGAGTGCGGCTGTCCATCTCCTTTTTCTCTTCTATCAGTTGCTTTGTGCATTGCCGGCACCCTTGATTCCCTGAACGGTTGCTGATTGTTCAACACACCCACCTGGAGCGGTTACTCCCTTCCCTTCGTCCGATGTGTCCGCCATAATGTCACATTCCCAATAAAAATCCCCGCATATCCCCGCCATATCCACGCTGACATACGCTGGAGGGGCGAATTTACATTGTCGGCTATGGAGATGGTTCACATCTCCACGCCGAACACCCAAACGCCCGTACGCCTGAAGCTCAAACAAGTCCCGGACCCTTTTTTTCAGGCGTATCGGGCGCTCGGCAATAGCCGACAATGTAAAACATCACCGCTCCAGCAAAAAGAAAAGGGCGTTTTGTCGCCGCAAATCGCAGGGACAAAACGCCTTTTCATGTCGCCCAAATACGCTGCTGCCGCAGACGCCTAGGTCTGAATGCAGCCTTAGTCTGTCTGTATACTGTCCTAGCCTGTGGGCTACAGCTGGTGTGAGGAAGCGAGCCGTTACCATCCACTATTTGTCTTCGGGCCGGGTCCAGAGGCACAGGTGCAGGCCTGTGGACCACGGCTGAAAAAGTAGGTAAAGAGGCACCGCAAAAATCTCAGTGGGGCGGAGCCTATGGGGCGGCAAAATGAGGTTTTTTCACCAAAAATATGTGGGTTCTCTGATGGGGAACCTGAAGACACCTACGCTATCAGCCTCTGAGGGGGAACCTGCTGGAGGGGCTCTGAAAATAAATTCTTATAAGGTGCCTCATCAGTGGTGCCTCATTAGTGCCATAACTAGTAAAACAAATAAATAAATAAACAAATAAATAATAAAAATGCCATAAATCAATAACCTATTTTGTAGTTGCTATAACTTTTGCGCAATCCAATCAATATACACTTTACACAATATACGCAATTTTTTTTTACCAAAAATATGTAGAAGAATACGTATCAGCCTAAACTGAAAAATAAATGTGTTATATATATATATATATATATATATATATATATATATATATATATATATATTGGGGATATTTATTATAGCAAATAGTAAAAAATATTGATTTTTTTCCAAAATTGTCACTGTTTTTTTGTTTATAGCGCAAAAAATAAAAACCGCAGAGGTGATCAAATACCACCAAAAGAAAGCTCTATTTGTGGGGAAAAAATGTTTGGGAGCCACGCCGTACGACTACGCGATTGTCAGTTAAAGCAACGCAATGTTGAAATCGCAAAAAATGGCCCAGGTCATTGGGCAGCCAAATCCTCCGGGGCTGCCATTGTCTTTCTCACTCTAATGAAGGATAATTGAGCATTATGTGTCAGGATGGGAATGTCTTTCCTCTATGATTATTCCAGCCAGGTCTTCATGACACACGATCCGCCATCCCCGGCCCACATTGAGGACAAGGGCTTATTATTTCTATATGATGAGAGGCGGCATAGTCACACAGCTTATTTTCCCCATCACTTCATTGCGGTCACAGTCATTTATCTTCTTTATTCTTATTACTCGGTGCAGACACAGGGAAACCCTGCGCGGCGTAATGACACCCACATAGCGGCACGCCGGGAGAGGTGAGCTGATTATCAGGGCTGCCCTGAGCAGGAAACATCTATTTCCTCATATTCCTAAAATAATACACACAGCTGATTTTATTTACTGGAAAAATCACCTCCCTCCTGTCTGCGCCTTGTTCGGCCTCTCTATCCACATCGCCGCAATCTACGTTATATAGACGCCAGCATCATTTGTATGGATATTGCTGCAGTATATACTCAAGTATAAGCCGACCTGAATATAAGCTGAGGCACCTAAGTTTACCACAAAAAATGGGAAAACTTATTGACTCGAGTATAAGCCTAGGGTGTCCATGTGCATGCCTCACTGTGCCTCATTTTGCCTCACTGTGTCCATGCCCCACTATGTCCATGCCTTACTGTGCCCATGCCTCACTGTGTTCATGCCTCACTATGCCCATGCCTCACTATGTCCATGTCTCACTGTGTCCATGCCTCACTTTGCCTCACTGTGTCCATGTGCATGCCTCACTGTGCCTCATTTGCCCCACTGTGTTCATGCCCCACTATGCCCATGCCTTACTGTGCCCATGCCTCACTATGTCCATGCCTCACTATGCCCATCCCTCACTGTGTTCATGCCTCCCTATGCCCATGCCTCACTGTGTCCATGCCTCGCTGTGTCCATGCCTCACTATGTCCATGTCTCACTGTGCCCATGCCTCACTTTGCCCATGCCTCACTTTGCCTCACTGTGTCCATGCCTCACTTTGCTTCACTGTGTCCATGCCTCACTGTGTCCATGCCTCACTGTGTCCATGCCTCACTGTACCCATGGCTCACTGTGTCCATGCCTCACTGTGCCTCACTGTGTCCATGCTTCACTATGCCCATGCTGTCGTTGGGGTATCATCTGATCCTCGGTATCATCAGGTCTTGCTGGCAGGTGCCAAGAGACCAGTCTGATTGCTAGTTAAGCGTTTATTCAAGCTCATTTTGTGAGTAAGACTATTGCTTTTATTGTATTTAACTGCTTATGGACCGCCGCATGTACATTTACGTCGGCAGAATGGCACCGACAGGCACATCAACGTATATATACGTTGGTGCCTAGACGTGGGTCGGAGGTCCGATCGGGACCCCCCCCCCCGGTACATGCGGCGGTCCGGTTACATGGCCGAGCAATCCATGCTGAGGGGGCGGCGGTTCGTTTTTGTCCGCCCCCCTTTGGATCGCTCCCAGCCAATCCGCGCGCTCCCCCTGCGTGTCATTTCCTCCTCCTGTGTAAACAGGAAGGGGGAAGTGATGTGATCTCTGCTCTCTGCGTTTTTTTCAACCGCCGCTGAGGAGAGATCACATCTCACAGTAAGTCTGCACAACACTACACTGACACCAGTACACGCGGGCAGACTTAACCCCTTGCGATCATCACCACCCCCTCCCCCCTGCCACAGTGTCACTGAATGCAGTGATCATAGGTATGATCACTGCAGTTAGTGTCAGTGTGACAGGCAGTTAGTGTTAGGTCCAGGGTAGCCCCCGTACCCCCCCCTAATAAAGTTTTAACCCCTTGATCACAGCCCTAGTTAAACCTTTCACTCCCTATTGCCAGCGTCACTAAGTGATCATTTTTCTGATCGCTGTATTAGTGTCGCTGTTCCCGCTAGGTAGCTATTTTTTTTTTATTGCGATTTTTTTTTACTAAAGACATGTGGCTAAATACATTTTGGCCTAAATGTTTGATTAACATTTAGTTTATTTGATTTTTCTTATAACAAAAAGTAAAAAATATTTATTTTTTTCAAAAATGTCGCTCTATTTTTGTATATAGCGCAAAAAATAAAAATCGCAGAGGCGATCAAATACCACCAAAAGAAAGCTCTATTGGTGGGAAGAGAAGGACGCAAATTTTGTTTGGGAGCCACGTCGCACGACCGCGCAATTGTAAGTTAAAGCGACACAGTGCCGAATCGCAAAAAGGGGCCTGGTCATTTACCTGCATTTTGGTCCGGGTCTTAAGTGGTTAATAAAACCTTTTTATGCGGTAATGCACTAGGTCGGTGCGCCCTCCTTTTTTCTTTATTTTCTTTTCTGCAGCCATATGAATGCCTATGGTTCTGAGGAGGGCAGCAAAACTGCCTTAAGATTGGACTACACTGCCCTTTAGAGAAAACACCAGAGCGCAGGAGAATTTTGTGCCCATGCCTCACAGTGCCCATGCCTCATTAGACTGACGTTTAACATTGGAGTCTATGGAAGGGGTGCCCAGAATTGAAAAATTGGTGATCCCCAGCCGTAGGTTCCCCAGACAACAAACTTTGTACACTTGTAGAGGAGAAATGGGGCTACATGTGTTCCAAGTCCCGGGTTCAGGGGACCTACGTCCGGCCGGTACCCAAATTCACGGGAGAAATTACCGTATAACATTAGAGTCTATGGAAGGGAAAAATCGGTGCTCACCGGCCTTAGATCCCCCGGACCACAAACTTTGCACACTTGTAGTGAAAGAGTAGGGCTACATGTGTGCCAAGCCGGGTCCCCAAAGTCCAGGAGATCAGGCACAAAAAGGTGACTCGAGTATAAGCCAAGGGGGCATTTTCAACACAAAAAATGATGTGCTTAAAATCTCGGCTTATACTTGCGTATATACGATAAGCTTTTTGTGCGCTGTACTGCTTGGGTGACAATGGTTTTCAAAATTAAGTATGTACACTCATCAGCCACTTTATTAGGTACACCTGTTCAATTTCTTGGCAACACAAATTGCTAATCAGCCAATCACATAACAGCAACTCAATGCATTTAGGCATCTAGTGGTGAAGACGACTTGCTAAAGTTCAAACCGAGCATCAGAATGGGGAAGAAAGGGGATTTAAGTGATTTTGAATGTGGCGTGGTTGTTGATGGTTGGAGTATTCAAAAAACTGCTGATCTACTTGGATTACCACACACAACCATCTCTCGGGTTTAGAAAGAATGGTCCAAAAAAGAGAAAATATCCAGCGAGTGGCAGCTGTCTGGAGGAAAATGTCTTGTTAATATCAGAGGAGAATGGGCAGACTGGTTTGATATGATAGAAAGGTAACTTAAGAGGATATGTGCTGGGGGGGGGGGATTTGGGGGGTTTGCGCTCTAAATGTAAAATGGTAGAGGCAGTGCCGATCCTAACCTCCCTGGGGCCCTAAGCAAAATGACATGGCACATTAAACATGAGAAGCGGGGGGCGCTGATGACAGTGACATGTCACATTAAAGAAAGTTGAGAAGCAGGGGGGAGGGGGTGTTCTGCTGTCGGAAATGACATCTTACATTAAATTGAGAAGCAGGGGGTGCTGACTTCTTACCTCTTCTCCCATGCAGCCAGCAAGTTTAGAAGCGGGGTGAGGGGCGAAAATGACTTCTCACCAGGCGGGGCCCTAAGTGGCTTGCATAGTGAGCCTATAGGGTGATCGGCCCTGGGTAGAGGGGAAATCTTTTTTTATGGGGGGGGGGGTTGAGCTAGTAGGGATGATTGAGGGGTATTTGTGCTAGAAGGGGAAATTTGTGGAAGAGATTTGTGCTGGGGGCATATGGAGATAGAGGGGGTTTGAGCTGATTGGGGAGAGGGGGCCAAAGATTTTATTTTTATTTTATTTCTTTGGGAGGGGGGACTTTACCTAGGGAGCAGATTTGTACTGGGAGGAGGGGGAATTTATGCTTAGTGGTTGAGCATGCAGATCGGGGGTGGGGGGAGTTGATTTTCACGGACACATTCTGCTGATATATTTGGGTGGCCAATTTTGGCATGTCCACCCTGGGCTCAAGATGACCTTGTTCTTGTGTTCTGTCAATTTCTCCTACCCATCAGAAACTCCAACCACGTCACTTCCGGTTTATTTAAAACCTTAGTAATCAGAGATTTTGACAAATTGGTGGTTGGACACAACACAAACAACCGAATAGAGTCTGGTACAGGAAGACTGAGCTGTTTTGACAGCACATCGGCTAACAAGAACACAGTTGTCGCCACCCCGGAGGCGGCCATTTTGTTGGCTAGTATCGAAGTGGAGAAAGAATCTCCACTCATAATATCCTGCACCGGACTCTATGAGGTTGCCAGTGTTGTGTCCAACCACCAATTCATCAAAAATTCCAATTACTGTTGGTTTCAAGAAACCGGAAATGAAGCGGTTGTTTTTTTTTTTTTTTAACAGGTTGGAGAACTTGACAGAACACTGGCACTAGTTGTCAGAGCATAAAAGAAATGCCTGAACAAGGATTTCCATGGCAGGATCACCAGTAGGGTTATAAACATAATCCCTGGTGCAGATTTAATAGTAAAGCTGCAGATTTGAAAGTATTGAAAATGACTTCTGAAGATCTATGAACACATTAAAGCTTCCATGAGGTTTTAGTAAGTAAATTTACATCTTCAGTACTTAACATCTCACCAAACAGCTACATTTTTTGCTAAATATTTTCCCCAGCAAATCCATTCGCTTGTCGGCTTCATTTCACATTCTGTTTTATGAGGTCCGGGACACGTCTTGTTCGGTTCACAGATTTTTCCAGATCTGCATGCTAGCTCATCAATTATGACTTGTCATTTTCCCTGTTGAATGTCTTGCTTTTGGTTCACCTAAAGGCCAGTTCCTGCCAAACAGCTAAATGCGCTATTGAAACAAATATCAAGGAATCATTTTACCCTCCAGAAACCTTGTAATGTTCTGAACGTTCTCTTGATCGGCCGATCTTTCTTTTGTTATATTTAGATTTAGGGAGTGACATCACACACCGATCAGCCATAACTTCATGACTACTGGCTACATTGACTACAAGGGCGAGTTCAGAGGGTGGTGATAAATGTGGAGTACTCGGAATGGTCCGGGGTGGGTAGTGGAGTCCCCCAGGGTTCTGTCCCTGGATCAATCCTATTTAAAGGGGTTGTAAAGGTACAGGTATAGTAAAATGAACTTATTTTACCACAGGTACACAGTGTTTCTCCAAAAATAAGATCTAGCGTGATTATCGGGGAGGGCTGCAATATAAGCCCTACCCCGAAAATAAGCCCTAGTAAAGTTAAAGGGGTTGTAAATGTACATTTTTTTCCCTAAATAGCTTCCTTTACCTTAGTGCAGTCCTCCTTCACTTACCTCATCCTTCCATTTTGCTTTTAAATGTCCTTATTTCTTCTGAGAAATCCTCACTGTCTGTTCTTCTGTCTGTAACTCCACACAGTAATGCAAGGCTTTCTACCTGGTGTGGAGTGTATTGCTCGCCCCCTCCCTTGGACTACAAGAGAGCCAGGACACTCTCTAAGTTGCAGATAGAGAAAAGAGCTGTGTGTTAGTGGGCGTCCTGACTCTCCTGTAGTACAAGGGAGGGGGCGAGAACGACACTCCACACCAGGTAGAAAGCCTTGCATTACTGTGTGGAGTTACAGACAGAAGAACAGACAGTGAGGATTTCTCAGAAGAAATAAGGACATTTAAAAGCAAAATGGAAGGATGAGGTAAGTGAAGGAGGACTGCACTAAGGTAAAGGAAGCTATTTAGGGAAAAAAAATGTACATTTACAACCCCTTAAAGGGAGAAAGCCTCACATTACTGTGTGGAGTTTCAAACAGAAGAACAGGAAGTGAGGATTTCTCAGAAGAAATAAGGACATTTAAAAGCAAAATGGAAGGATGAGGTAAGTGAAGGAGGACTGCACTAAGGTAAAGGAAGCTATTTAGGGGAAAACATTTTTACCTTTACAACCCCTTTAAGCTGAGCTGAATGCGTATTGAGCACCCAGAACAAATGTTTGTATAACTGGGTATCAGCCTGCAATCGGATGTTGTCCATGGTATTGGGGGGGCTTTCTGGTGGGTTGCGGTCTGTACACACGATGGTCCTTTTGGTTCAACAAGCCATGATATATTTCCCTATACAGCATACTTGTCTGTAAGTACTATTATGGGATTGGTTCCATCTCTGTATATATGTGCAGCTTTTCCTCTGCCACATGTCAAGTGTTTATGATTTTTTTTTGTATTTCGAGTTAGACATGCATCACGTGCCTGCTCCTGAAGAGTGGTAATACCAAATCACAAAACTCGTCAAACTAGTTGTAAGTCATGGTTGTGCCTATATGTCCTTGATATTTATGATATGTCCTATTCAATTCTCGTGGCTCCAAGAGTGAGATGCCATTACCCCAGGGTCTCTCTCCATGTATACCCTTTGCAAATCAGGGATTTGGGAGTCTTTTTCACCATTGTACAGTAGTTGTTTCTGTGATATGTTTACATTATAGGTGCATGTGTACATGTATGTAACTCTATGAGCGGGGCTGCTGTTAGAAATCACGGGGCCCTGTACAGCCTACCTGGCAGCCCCCCCCCCCCCCTCAAATACATATAAAAAAAACATTTTCACAATAACTATTCTAAAATCATTCTTAGCGGACACACAGATAACAGAGAAGCTGTGTGAATTAGCCCTTTTTTTAAATAGTTTTCAACATTTTTGAACAAAAACATTTTATATACTTTTTTTAAATAAATAAATTATTTTATTTTACAATTTTTACAAATTATTTTTATACAATTTTCGTATTATTTTTTTTTTACAAGGGATTAAAACAATGCAGGGTTACTTTTTTTTTTTAACAGGACAAGGAAGCTGGCAGTTGTGTCTGTGTCTCTCTCTGCAACAGTTAAAAGTTGGCGGGAGGGTTTTCAGCTGCTGCCAAGAGCCGCACAGGGCATCCTGTAATTGCCCCTCCTTCCCTCTGGTGTTTGGCCCCCCCTGTGTGCCCGGGCCCCCTATAGGAGGACTGCTGGTCCCCCCTATTAGCGGTCCTGTCTACGGGATATATACAACACACTCTCAATCATTGTCTTTTTTATGTAACTATGGTTGATTTGTACCATTAAATATTTATATTTTTATTGATATTCCCGAAAATGTGTGCTTCATATAAATTCCCTATTGTCCCCCTATCCCCTCCTCTTTTCCCTCCCTTTAATCCCCTATTTTTTATTGGCTAAGCATAAAGTATAAAAGCAAAAGACACATCCCCCCCCCCCACCACAACCACCACACCCCAGTTATACAGACCACAAAGAATCAATACAAGTTCTTTTTCTACCACCCACAGCTGTAAAGGTCGAAAGAATGTTTTCTTTTCCTAATTAAATAGAGCAATTTTTTTTTTAATAGAGGTCTATACATCAGCCCTAGAAGAGGCATACATTGGGAGAAATGGGGACAGAGAGATTTGGTTCCAAAAGATGAAGGACAGATGGGAGATGTGAACGCAGGAAAAAAAACTCTCAGATTCCTCCGCTGTGGAGTGAAAGCTGATGAATGTTATTGGTTTTCTGTGGAAAATGTTAATGCTTTTAGGATGTCCCCTGTAAACCAGGCTGGGCATTAAGGGCGATTATTATCCCTCCCGCTCACCGCCTCCCGATACGTCAAATCGTAATAACACGGCCATTTTTCAGAATGTCAATTACTCCCTCTAGAAAAGAGAACAGCAAATAAAATGTCCGTCATTATCATGAGCCAACTGCATGCAAGAAAGGACAGACTGACTCATCCTTGCTGCAGAGATTCGGCATTCCGCTTTGTACCTAAATCCCTACATTCTACCAGCAAAGGTCACAGCCTAGTCACTGAACAGAGCGGGGAGGGTGAAGTAGTTACTGGAACATAAATAGTTGTGAGGAAAGAAAGAAAGAAAGAAAGAAAGAAAGAAAGAAAGAAAGAAAGAAAGAAAGAAAGAAAGAAAGAGAGACAGAGAGAGAGAGAGAAAGAAAGAAAGAGAGAGAGAGAGAGAGAGAGAGAGAGAGAGGAAGGAAGAGAGAGAGAGAGAAAGGAAGGAAGAAAGAGAGAGAAAGGAAGGAAGGAAGAAAGAAAGAGAGAAAGAGAGAGAGGGAAAGAGAGAGAGAGGAAGGAAGAAAGAGAGAGAGAGAAAGGAAGGAAGAAAGAGATAGAGAAAGGAAGGAAGAAAGAGATAGAGAAAAGAAAGAAGAAACAGAGAGAGAGAGAGAAAGGAAGGAAAAAAGAGAGAGAGAAAGAAAGAAAGAAAGAAAGAAAGGAGGGAAAGAAGGGAGGGAAAGAGGGAAAGAAAGGAGGGAAAGAAAGAAAGGAGGGAAAGAAAGAAAGGAGGGAAAGAAAAAAAGGAAGGAGGGAAAGAAAGAAAAAAAGAAAGAACGAAAGAAAGAACGAAAGAAAGAAAGGAGGGAAAGAAAGAGAGAGAAAGGAAGGAAGAAAGAGAGAAAAAGAAAAAAAGAAAGAAAGAAAGAAATATGCCCGTACACACATGCGGGATTTCCGATGCGAAAAGTTCCCGTCGGAAATCCCGAGGGGAAAGCCGAGAACCTGCTCGGTTCAGTCTTTCCCCTCCACACGGCTGGTTTTCCCGTCAGGAAAACTGTGATGGAGCTTTGGCCCGGGAATCCCGGCCGCGTGTATGCTCCATCGCAGTTTTTCCCTGCGGTTTTTGGGCAGTTTTATACAGTCGGAAAAACTGCGAGGAGCATACACGCGTCCGGGATTCCAGGCCAAAAGCTCTCCTCACAGTTTTCCTGTCAGGAAAACTGATCATGTGTACGAGGGGAAAAAGAAAGAGAAAGGAAGAAAGAAAGGGAGGAAAAGAAAGAAAGAAAAAAGGAAGAAAGAAAGAGAAAAAGAAAGAAAGAAAGAGAACGAGAAAGGAAGGAATAAAGAAAGAGTGAAAAAAAGAGAAAGGAAGGAAGAAAGAGAGAAAAAGAGAAAGAGCAAGGAAGAAAGGAAGAGAGAAAAAGAAAGAAAGAGAAAGAGAGAAAAAGAAAGAAGAAGGAAGAAAGAAAGAGAACGAGAGAAAAATAAACAAAGAAAGAAAGCAGGGAGGAAGAAAGAAAGACAGAGAGAAAGAAAAGGCGAGAAAAAAAGAAAGAGAGAGTAAAAAAGACAGAGAGAGAAAGGAAGAAAGAAAGAGAGAGAAAGGAAGAAAGAAAGAGAGAAAAAGAGAGAATGAGAAAGGAATAAAGAAAGAGAGAAAATTAAAGAAAGAAAGGAAAAAAAGAGAAAGAAAGAGAGAAAAAGAAAGAAAGAGAAAGAGAGAAAAAGAAAGAAAGGATAAAAAGAGAGAAAGAAGGGAAGAAAAAAAAACAGGAAGAAAGAAACAAAGAGAAAGAGAGAAAACGTTAAGTAAAAAAAAAAAGAGTGTGCCCTGTGCAGAACTGTTTACATATTTTCCTTCAGAGTGTTTGATCGGCATGGGGATGCACAGGTGTTGTGTGCATCTCCATGACAGCACCACATTATTGTCAATTGGGACATGCGGATGCATGTACACAACCGCTGTGTCGCAATATATGACATGCTTTTAAACCCTTGATTTTTCCAGGAGACCTGCATATAAAGACTTAAAGTGGACCTAGCATCATATACTATATATATATATATATATATATATATATATATATATATATATATATATATATATATATATATATATATATATATATATATATATATATATATATATATATATATATATATACTATATTGTCAAAAGTATTGGGACGCCTGCCTTTACACACACATGAACTTTAACCCTTATCTACTGGGTACTTTTTACCACCTTCCTGCCCAGACAAATTTTGAGCTTTCAGTGCTGTCGCATTTTGAATGACAATTGTGTGGACATGCTATCCTGTAACCATGTGAATTTTTTATAATTTACTTTACACAAATAGAGCTTTCTTTTGGTGGTATTTAATCACTGCTGGGTTTTTTATTTAAAAAAAAAAAGTCAGAAAATTTGGAAAAAAAAAGTTTGTCTTAGTTTCTGTCAGTACATTTTGTAAATTAGTAATTGTTCTCCTTCACTGATGCACGTTGATGAGACAACACTGATGTGCACTGATAGGCTGCACTGATATGCACTGATTAGGTGGCATTCATGGGCACTGATTAGGTGGCACTATTGATGAAGCATTAATAAGCTGCACTTTTGGACACTGATATGTGGCACTGATGAGCACTGATAGGCAGCACTGATGGGTGGGCACTGGTGGACACTGATAGGTGGCGCTGAAAAGCTACTGAAAAGCTACTCGGTGAAGCGGCACTGATGGTCATGTATGGGTGACACTAATGGCCATTGATGGGCAGCAATGATGGGCATTGATGGGCAGCACTGATAGGGGGCATAGACTGGCATCACTAATGGGCACTTATTGGTGGCACTTGTGGGCACTGATAGGTGGCACTGAAAAGCCACTTGGATATGCGGCACTGGTGGGCATTTATGGGTGACACTGATGAGCATTGATGGGCAGCACTTATAGGGGGTACTGACTGGCATCACTAGTGGACACTTATTGATGGCACTTGTGGACACTGATTTCTGGCACTGGTAAGCAATGATTGTTGGCACTGGTGAACACTGATTGCTGGCACTGGTGGCGTGTTATTGTAATCAGGGCACTGATGATCAGTGCCCTGATTACATGTCTTGATGTCCCCTGGGAGTAGATGCCGCTGATCTGTCAGTGTGAGTCAATAAGAGCCGATCACCGGCATATCCGTGCTTACATGTGATTGGACACAGCCGATCAAATGGTTAAAGAGCCACAGCCACGGCACTTTATAGAGATCGGGGCCGCGCCGTGTCCTAGCAACACTGCGTGGCTGCGATAGCGCCGCTGCTCATCCCCTCAGGCGCGTCATATGACATCATCACAGAACGAGAGCCGCATGCCCCTCCATCATTTGATGGTGGGTGCTTGGCAAGCGGTAATGACATCCCAGTCTTAGTCCGTAGGGTTCAATATTGAGTTGGCCCACCCTTTACAGCTATAACAGCTTCAACTCTTCAGGGAAGGCCGTCCACAAGGTTTAGGAGTGTGTCTATGGGAATGTTTGACCATTCTTCCAGAAGCGCATTTGTGAGGTCAGGTACTGATGTTGGACGGGAAGGTCTGGCTCGCAGTCTCTGCTCTAATTTATCCCAAAGGTGTTCTATCTGGGTTTGAGGTCAGAACTCTGTGCAGGCCAGTCAAGTTCCTCCACCCCAAACTCGCTCATCCATGTCTTTATGGACTATGCTTTGTGCACTGGTCCAAATCATTTGGTGGAGGAGGGGGCGGGGGTTATGGTGTGGGGTTGTTTTTCAGGGGTTGGGCTGGGCCAATTAGTTCCAGTGATCAAATGCCACCAAAAGAAAGCTCTATTTGTGTGAAAAAAAATGATAAAAATTTTGTTTGGGTACAGTGTAGCATGACCGCGCAATTGTCAGCGCTGAAAACTGAAAACTGACCCGGGTGGGAAGGGGGGAATGGTCCCGACATTGAAGTAGTTAAAGGATAAAGCACTATGAAAACTCTCCTACATCTTTTCTCTGCTGTATGGTGAGAATTATCCTATACAAGTCTATGGGGTGGAGCACCCTGGCTGGACTACAGACAGCGGGGGAGATGGAGCTTAGTGCCACCATTTACAGGGAAACCAATGTTAGATCTTTTGTATCTCTACACATTGTCAGTGGCAGTGTTCAGCACCATACCATCCGTGATATAATGCAGCACCATGGACAGCACCTATACACATTATCAGTAGTAGTAGTGTTCAGCACCATGAACAGCGCTAAATCTTCCTCTGGTCTAATTCAGCACCATGGACAGCATCTACACCCAACATAATACAGTATGCTGCAAGGCAAGCACAACATACACTATGTTGCCAAAAGTATTGGGACACCTGCCCTTACACGCACATGAACTTTAAAGGGGTTGTAAAGGTAAAACAATTCCCTAAATAGCTTCCATTACCTTAGTGCAGTCCTCCTTCACTTACCTCATCCTTTCATTTTGCTTTTAAATGTCCTTATTTCTTCTGAGAAATCCTCACTTCCTGTTCTTCTGTCTGTAACTCCACACAGTAATGCGAGGCTTTCTCCCTGGTGTGGAGTGTCGTGCTCGCCCCCTCCCTTGGACTACAGGAGAGTCAGGACGCCCACTAACACACAGCTTCTTTCTGTATCTGCAACGTAGAGAGTGTCCTAACTCTCCCGTAGTCCAAGAGAGGGGCGAGCACGACACTCCACACCAGGGAGAAAGCCTTGCATTACTGTGTGGAGTTACAGACAGAAGAACAGAAAGTGAGGATTTCTCAGAAGAAATAAGGACATTTAAAAACATAATGGAAGGATGAGGTAAGTGAAGGAGGACTGTACTAAGGTAAAGGAAGCTATTTAGGGGAAAAAATTGTACCTTTACAACCCCTTTAAATAGGATTGATCCAGGGACAGAACCCTGGGGGGGACCCCACTACCCACCCGGACCATTCCGAGTACTCCCCATTTATCACCACCCGCTGAACTTGCCCTTGTAGCCAATGTAGCCAGTGGTCATGAAGTTATGGCTGATCGGTGTATGGTGTTACTCCCTTTGCAAAATGCAACAAAAGAGGACTGCACAAAGGTAAAGGAAGCTATTTAAGAAAAAAATTGTACATTTGTGCATATATTACAGCCCTCCCCGATAATTGCGCTAAGTCTTATTTTAGGGGTAGGTCTTATTTTCGGGAAAACAAGGTATACCTGTGGTAAAATAAGTACATTTTTACTATATTCATATATCTAAAAATGTATTAAAAAGGCAGGAAAGAAGTGTATAGTCTTTATTTACGACTGACCTTATATAATCGGTCATGTAATTTGCTTTCAATGGCCCTTTAAAGCCCAGCGCATGCTCTACTCATACCCACGCTATGGTGCACTCAGCGGATTCAGTCCTTTGCTTTTCATTTGCTGACATTTCTCCCTTACATAAAGTGTTTAGACTATTCTGTGCCGCGGGCAAACTATTTTCCATCACTGCTGAACTTAACATGAGTCCTCGAGCTCTTCTTTTCCAGCAATATGTCAGAAGGTGACTGCGCACACCTTCCTCCCAGAGGGACCCCGTCACCCTTCTTACATTTCACAACTAATGGAGCCGGGTAGAGCCGCAGCCAATGGCGCCATGCCTCTAATGAAATGACATTTCCTTGTTACATACTGTGACCACACTACCAAGCACCACAAATTCATTGCTGTGCTATGATGAAGACTAACCTTTAAGCACAGTCTAAGATGCGAGGAAGCATTGCATTATCCATAAGCTCACTGCTCTATCTGGCTGGCAGTAGAATATTCAGGGAGAGAAAACATAAAATGATATGCAAGACCCCTGACTCAGCAGTAAAATGAGCTAAAAGGTATACAACATAATGTTGCTTTGTAATGAATCCATCGTAAAATGTATTTATTAATGCAACTTACGCAAGAGGTGCAAGTACCTGAATTTGCCCTGGTATCAGTCTCTTTCAAACTCCGTACAGCATGGATTGAAGTGTGAGATAAAGAAGCAGCACAAAGAGACAAAAAGTTTACGTGGTGGCAACATGTATGACAACACGTGAAGGTAAGAGGAGAAAGAAGAGCAACAGAGAGATTAGCTCATCACTGTGCTGCTTTTCTTTTCACTGTCCAGTAGTTTTATGGGCACAGTGGCTGTGTTTGATGGGCACAGTGGCTGCGTTTTATGGGCACAGTGACTGCGTTTGATGGCACAGTGGCTGCATTTTATGGGCACAGTGACTGCGTTTGATGGTACAGTGGCTGTGTTAGATGGGCACAGTGGCTGCATTTAATGGGCACAGTGTCTGCGTTTGGTGGTACAGTGGCTGCGTTTGATGAGCACAGTGGCTGTGTTTGGTGGTACAGTGGCTGCGTCTGATGGGCACAGTGGCTGTGTTTAAAGGGCACAGTGGCTATGTTTAATGGGCACAGTGGCTGTGTTTAATGGGCACAGTGGCTGCGTTTGATGAGCACAGTGGCTGCGTTTGATGAGCACAGTGGCTGCGTTTGATGGGCATAGTGGCTTCATTTGATGAGCACAGTGGTTGTGTTTAATGGGCACAGTGGCTGCGTTTAAAGGGCACAGTGGCTGCGTTTGATGGCACAGTGGCTGTGTTTGATGGTGCAGTGGTTGCATTTGATTGCACAGTGGCTGCATTTGATGGGCATAGTGGCTGTGTTTTATGGGCACAGTGGCTGCGTTTGATGGTGCAGCGGCTGCGTTTGATGGGCACAGTGGCTGCGTTTGATGGGCACAGTGGCTGCGTTTGATGGGCACAATGGCTGCATTTTATGGGCACACTGACTGCGTTTGATGGTGCAGCGGCTGCGTTTAATGAGTTGAGTTGAGTTGAGTTGAGGTGCACTTTCTATAGCGTGGTCAATTACCCCGGAGGATCCCGACACGCTGCGTTTGATGGGCACAGTGGCTGCGTTTGATGGGCACAGTGGCTGCGTTTGATGGGGACAGTGGCTGCGTTTGATGGGGACAGTGACTGCGTTTGATGGGCACAATGGCTGCATTTGATGGGTACAGTGGCTGCGTTTGATGGACACAGTGACTGTGTTTGATGGCACAGTGGCCGCCGATCGACTTCCGTTTTGGAGTATATATAAAGAAAACACTCACATCAAATCAGTCCTCTGATGAAGTCACGTGAGGTGACGCAATGCATCAGAAATATTGCGTGTGACCGGAAGTGACGTGGATCTTGTCCGTAATCACGGTTTATATCCCTGTGTTTTTAGTTCTGCTTGTAAGCGCCCAATTTTGGCTTTAATTTCCTAGTTTTTACTTCTTTCACGATGAGAGTTATTTTCTTCTGCTATTTCCCCCCCATCTATATTGAGAGCCTCCATTTTACTGAAGACCATCGCCATTAATAAGGACATCAGGAAGCTGTACATTAACCACTTAACCCCTGGACCATATTGCTGCCCAATGACCAGAGCACTTTTTGTGATTCGGCACTGCGTCGCTTTAACTGACAATTGCGCGGTTATGCGACGTGGCTCCCAAAAAAAATCGGCGTCCTTTTTTTCCCACAAATAGAGCGTTCTTTTGGTGGTATTTGATCACCTCTGCGTTTTTTTTTTTTTTTTTTTTTTTTTTTGCGCTATAAACAAAAATAGAGCGACAATTTTGAAAAAAAAGCAATATTTTTTACATTTTGCTATAATAAATATCCCCCAAAAATATATAAAAAAACATTTTTTTTCCTCAGTTTAAGCCGATACGTATTCTTCTACATATTTTTCGTAAAAAAAATTATCGCAATTAGCATTTATTGATTGGTTTGCGCAAAAGTTAGAGCGTTTACAAAATAGGGGGTAGTTTTATGGCATTTTTATTTATATATATTTTTTTACTAGTAATGGCGCCGATCAGCGTTATTTTTTCAGAACTGTGACATTATGGCGGGCACTCGGACACTTTTGACACATTTTTGGGACCATTGGCATTTTTATAGCGATCAATGCTCTAAAAATGCATTGGATTACTATAAAAATGCCATTGGCAGTGAAGGGGTTAACACTAGGGGGCAGGGAAGGGGTTAAGTGTGTTCCTGGGTGTGTTCTAACTGTAATGGGGGGGTGGACTCACTAGGGGAAATCACTGATCTTCTGTTCATACATTGTATGAACAGAAGATCAGCATTTCCCCCGCTGTTTACACACATAGCTCCCGGCCTCCGCTCTGTAACGAGCGATCGCGTGAGCCACTGTCCCGCAGTAATAAGACGGCGGGCGGACGGCATCTGGTTAAGGATACTACCGTGTTTCCCCAAAAATAAGACCTACCCCGAAAATAAGACCTAGCGTTATTTTCCAGGAGGGCTGCAATATAAGCCCTACCCCGAAAATTACCCCTATTTTAAAATGCTTGTAAAATCTTATAATTCACTCTATTACAGTAGTATATAATGTACAAGGTGTGTTTTTTTGTAATATAATTGCAGGGTAGATAGCTCCGGGGTCACAGAAGCACAGAGCTGTACTATAACAAAGGTATTTGGCACAATTATATTCCAGAAACACACATTGTACATTATATAAATAGAGTGGATTATAGGATTTTACAAGCATTTGATCACACTGGGGATTCCTGACAGGCAGGAAGGGAGAGGGTGAGAGAAGACAGCACATTACATGGTAATACCTACCCTGAAAATAAGCCCTACTGTGTCTTTTGTTACCAAAATGAATATAAGACCCTGGCTTATTTGAAGCACTTTGATCATTATTTGAAGCACTTGAAGCCAGTATTTGAATATTCCTACACCAGCAAAAGCACTTTGGACTGATTATTTATTTTGCTTTCCTGTTTTTTTGCGTTGTATTTTTCTTAATTTTTTTCACTTTGTCATTTTCGTAAAGCACCGGCCTTGTGTGTTAGACACTCCCACGTGTTTAACATTTAGGAGGTTTAGTGTTATTAGGGTATCGGATCTTACACTGTTGCACTTTATCCAATAGGTATTCACATTATTCTGGCCATTTATTTGTATCACTGCGTTGACCTCTATATTTCATTTGATAGTGTTTTTAGAGGTTGCGCTCATCACATTTTTTCTTTATTACATTTTTAGTGGATTTGTACACTTTATAGATTTGAGCTGCATTCTCACATATTCAGGGCTGGACTGGGATAAAAATTTGGCCCTGGACTTCATCCACACTGGCGCACTTTGACAGGTCTCTCCCATGGCGGCCGGACAACTCCCGTGCCTGTAATCTGTGTGAGTACACAGGTGTGTGGGGTCATTTACGTTTTTGGTTGTAACATGACAAAACAGGGGCATAGATAAGGGGAGGGCCAGGGGGGGTCGAAACCCCCATAGAGCATATGTTAATGGCACAGCAGCTAGGCTAGTGGAGCTGTGGGACTACCAGCTCCAGGAGGCATGCAACCTGTCTCTTGTCACAGCCGCAGCCTGTCTCCTACATTTGCATAAAAAAACTAACATGCCGCCACCCCCTGGGTATTGGGGAAACCCGGGTGATGTCAGGAGGGAAGGTCTTTTGAGCAAGCTTTGGCTACCTATTGGCTGAGGTGGCAGCAGGGACCAGTGCAGCCTGTACAGGCACACTAATTATGTTCCCCTGGACAAGGCCGTCTTAATAGCATCATGGGCCCCTGGGCAATGTAATGCTCTGGAGCCCCTACAATGGAGACAGTCGGGGTGTTGCTAGGTGGCAAAAAGACCAGGGGCTTCAGCCGGCCCGAGGGGGGGGGATTTGTGGGTGCGGTGGAGTGGATTGTTGACGCCCCCCCCCCGGCTGCTCGCTGAACCACTTTACCCTGCAAACGCTACACTAATTTAAGAAGATAATAAAAAATAAAAAAATATGATGATAAAGTGTATAAGAGTGCTGGCATTTACGTTCACTACAAAAAAAAATTAGGATAGATAGCAAAACGTGTAAAGAGTGCAGCGCTATGTGGTTAAAACCACGTGTGAAATAAATGTTATACCTTGAAATGTAAACCAATGATATGTGAAAAATGTATTAAAAGAAAAACTAATGCAGAGTCCAAAAAGAACATAACATAGTCTGTGAAGAGTTAATTCCAAAAGCAAATCCATGAAGGGTTAACTCCCCAAAAAAGACACAATGCTTGCCAAGAAAGTGAAGATAAAGTTTGGCGAATAATAAGTCCCAAAATTCTCTGGCAATACCCTGGTTTATTTTTGGAATTATTATTCACCAAACTTTATCTTCACTTTCTTGGCAAGCATTGTGTCTTTTTTGGGGAGTTAACCCTTCACGGATTTGCTTTTGGAATTAACTCTTCACAGACTATGTTATGTTCTTTTTGGACTCTGCATTCGTTTTTCTTTTAATACATTTTTCACATATCATTTGTTTACCTTGAAGTGTAAAACATTTATTTCACACGTGGTTTTAACCACATAGCGCTGCACTCTTTCCATGTTTTGAACACAGGTGACCTATCTGACCCTCTGACACACACACTGATCCATCTGACTCCTACTTTCTGCACTACTCACTTAGACACTGACCCCCCCCCCCCACACACACAGACACTGACCCCCCCCCCACACAGACACTGAACCCCGACAGACACTGAACCCCCCCCCCACACAGACACTGACCCCCCCCCCCCACACAGACACTGACCCCCCGACAGACACTGACCCCCCCCCCCCCCACACAGACACTGACCCCCCCTCCCACACACAGACACTGACCCCCCCACACACACAGACACTGACCCCCCGACAGACACTGACCCCCCCCCACACAGACACTGACCCCCCCTCCCACACACAGACACTGACCCCCCCCCACACACAGACACTGACCCCCCCCCCCCCCACACAGACAGTGATCCCCGACACCTACAGTAAGCAGACTACTTCCTGCACTTCTCACACCCCCCTCCCCACAGCTCGGTGCAAATCCGTCCTCCTTACCTCGTCCTTGTTTCTGTCCCGACTCCCCGCCAGCGCCATCCACCCGCAGCCCGCTCCATGGTGCAAGACGCTGCACCTCCATGACCTCTACCAAGCCGTAGCTCTGCATCGGGACACACGGCCACAGAGGGACACACCGGCCGCAGGGGGACACACCGGCCGCAGGGGGACACACCGCCGCAGGTGGACATCGCCGCAGGGGGACATCGCCGCAGGGGGACATCGCCGCAGGGGGACAAGGTGCAGGGGCAGAGGACACAGTGCAGGCTGACACACCGCCACAGAGGGACACCGCCGCAGGGGAACAAGCGAAGGAGGGGAAGGTCTCCCGCCAACATATTCCATATTTGCTGTCGCCCTGTGTTCGGGCGTATAGCGGTCATGTGCGGAGGCGGGACTTCTAGACGATCGCAGACAGGCCAGCCCCACGCCGCACATGACCCCCATACACCCAATCACAGGGCGCCGGACTGGACAAACATGGCGCTGCGGGCGAGATCAGGGACTGGTCCCTGCTTGGCGGCATTGACTCGGGGCTGGCAATTAAACATTGTAAGCCCGAGACTCGGGGCTTTTCGGTGGCACATTCGGGGCTCCAGCCTCCTTAGCCCACCCCTAACGACGCCTCTGGAGACAGTGCAGGTAAACAGACCAGATATCCCCCCAGCACTCTGATCCCTCTACACCCCAGATATCCCCCAGCACTCTGACCCCTCTACACCCCAGATATCCCCCAGCACTCTGACCCCTCTACACCCTAGATATACCCCCCCCAGCACTCCAAACCCTCTATACCTCATATATCCCCCCAGCACTCTGACCCCTCTACACCCCAGATATCCCCCCAGCACTTTGACCCCTCTACACCCCAGATATCCCCCCCCAGCACTCTGACCCTCTACACCCTAGATATACCCCCCCCCCCAGCACCCTGACCCCTCTACACCCCAGATATCCCCCCTGCACTCTGACCCCTCTACTCCCTGCTTTGGGGAAAGTGTAGGGCCCCCCCATGCAGCTGGGGCCCCTGGCCCAAGGCTGAACCCCCCAGGAGAAAAAAATGATCTACGGTGCTGTGACAAAATGTGGAAAAATTCAAGAGATATGAATACTTTTTCAAAGCACTGTAACTGCTTGCCATCTCTGCAACTTTCATTGCCACTTACAAAAAAGAAATTGCGATTGGCCAGCACCTGCGAAGGATTTGGAAATGGCATATTACTCTCCAGTCACCCATTTTCCTACACAAAAGTAAACCATTTTTAGAATTAAGATTGTCCTCCAAAAGAAAAGCCCTTTCAAATTCATTCACACAATATCTAAAAAAAAAAAAAAAAAAAAAATTTAAGAAAAAAAAAGAAAAGGTGTAATAAGGTATTGCTTTTGTCTGCCGCCAGCCAGTAACGTTTTAAGTTGAGCAACTTATTTTAAGGGCCATCAGCAGCTCTTTGTAATCACAAGCAAATTCGAAACCGCGGGCACCGCAATCCGGTGTGCGTAAGGTGGCGAGACAATGGCGCACCGCCGTGCTTGCGTTCCTGTGTGTTCTCATTAAACGTCGAGCTGGAACACATCAAGAAAACTACACAGCGTTGCTGATTTCACCTAGACTGATTCAATAAAAGGATAACAAAAGGTACCAAGGCTTTTGTATCATTGTATCAGTTTTTTCTTCATTATTATTTGACTCGTCCAGGACAGAGGAGAGAAAAAAAAAAAAAACTTGATTTAGCTTTAGATCCCAGCCGCTGAGGGCTTCGCCGCATCCCCCCGTACACAGAGCAAGGCAAATAATCTTTGCAATGCGAGTCAAACTGCCTGACCCAGAAAGAGTGGAGAGTTATACAATCCATTCATCTCCTTCCTAAGTCCTTGGATTCCCAGAGCGTTCCGGTCTATCATACGCTGGTCTACCTGCTAAAAAAACCTCGAGGTCACGATGTGTTTATATCTCACACAGTACACCTTTCTATTACAGGGCTGAAATAAAACGATTAAACATTTATGGAATGTGGGCTGGCGCTTTTTTTTTTAATTCTCACCAGTGCCCATTAGTCTCTGTTCTTCCCATAGTCTTATACCCATGCATGCGTATGGATAATGAATGGGGTTAAAGGGGTTGTAAAGGAAAAAAATGTTTCCCCTAAATAGCTTCCTTTACCTTAGTGCAGTCCTCCTTCACTTAACTCATCCTTCCATTTTGCTTTTAAATGTCCTTATTTCTTCTGAGAAATCCTCACTTCCTGTTCTTCTGTCTGTGACTATACACCGTAATGCAGGGCTTTCTCCCTGGTGTGGAGAAAGCCTCTTGAGGGAGAAGGGGGCAAGCACATACCTCCCAACACGCACGGATTCTGCGGGACTGTCCCGTACAGACAGGATCTTCCCGCAGTCCCGCGAAAGGGTTATTTTCCCGCACTGCAAGAGGAGACAGCACGGAAGCAGGAGGAACCGGAGGGGTGCGTGGAGGACTGTGGAGAGCCAACAGCCAGGCTAATGACAGTCTGTGGCCGGCTGTCGGCACCGGTGAGAGGCACTTCCCCCTGGGTAACAACTGTGGAAAAAAAAAACCCAGTCAACAACAACAATTCGACCGCCCCCCGCTCAACAAGCAAGCGGAGCTGAATGGGCAGCGCGGCAGTAAGAGGAACCGTAGCGGCGCGTGGATTACTGCAGTGCTGAAGGGAAGAGAGCTGACACATTCTGCTCAAAAACTTAAATTCCCCCCTCCCCCCGCTCAACAACTTCAACCCCCCCTCTCAACAACTTCAATTCCCCCCCTCAACAACTTCAATCTAGCCCAACAACTTCAATCCCCGCCTCAACAACTGCTGTCCCGCAGTGGATTTTCAAAATGTTGAGAGGTATGGGCAAGCAGGAGAGTCAGGACTCCCACTAACACACATCTCCTTTCTCTATCTGTAAAGTAGAGAGCGTCCTAACTTGCCTGCTTGCCCCCTCCCCTCTCAAGAGGCTTTCTCCACACCAGGGAGAAAGTCTTGCATTACTGTGTGGTGTTACAGACAGAAGAACAGGAAGTGAGGATTTCTCAGAAGAAATAAGGACATTTTAAAGTAAAATGGAAGGATAAGGTAAGTGAAGGAGGACTGCACTAAGGTAAAGGAAGATATTTAGGAAAAAATTGTGTACCTTTACAACCCCTTTAACCACTTGACAACTGGGCACTTAAACCCCCTTAACCACTTGCTTACTGGGCACATATACCCCCTTCGTGCCCAGGCGAAATTTCAGCTTCCGGCACTGCGTCGCTTTAACTGACAATTGCGCGGTCGTGCGACGTGGCACCCAAACAAAATTGGCGTCCCTTTTTTCCCCACAAATAGAGCTTTCTTTTGGTGGTATTTGATCGCCCGTGCGGTTTTTATTTTTTGCGTTATAATGAAAAAAAGAGCGACAATTTAAAAATATATATATATTTTTTACTTGTTGCTATAATAAATATCCCATTTTTTTTTTTTTTTATATTTTTTTTTCTCAGTTAAGGCCGATACGTATTCTTCTACGTATTTTTGTAAAAAAAAAAAAAAAAATCACAATAAGTGACTGCTTTGCGCAAAAGTTATAGCACCTACAAAATAGGGGTCATAATTATGATTTTTATTTTTATATTTTTTTTTTACAAGTAATGGCGGCGATCTGTGATTTTTATTGGGACTGTGATATTGCGACGGACACATCGGACACTTTTGACACATTTTTGGCGCCATTCACATTTATACAGCGACCAGTGCTATAAAAATGCACTAATTACTGTATAAATGTGACTGGCAGTGAAGGGGTTAACACTAGGGGGTGAGGAAGGGGTTAAATGTATTGCCTGGGTGTGTTCTAACTGTATGGGGGGAGGGGGGTGACTGGGGGAGGTGACCGATGCTGTCTCCCTATGTACAAGAGAAACAGCATCTGTCACCTCACTGACAGGACGTGAAGCTCTGTGTTTACACTCAGAGCTCCACGTCCTTGCTCTCTCACCGACGATCGCGTGTACCTGACGGACATCGCGGCCGCCGGGTACACGCATCGGATCCTCGGTGATGCGTCGGGACTGTTTTTCCCCGCCGCGCGCCACCCTGCGGGGAATTACAAGCAAATCACGTCCAAAGACATGACCCCGGCGCCTCAGGTCCGCGCTGTTTACGTATTTTGTTAATAGCGCGGACCTGAAGTGGTTAATAACCAGAAACATTTTCAGCTTTCGGTGCTCTCACATTTTGAATGTCATGCAACATACAACATTGTACCTAAATGAAATTTTCGTCCTTTTTTTCCCACAAATGGAGCTTTCTTTTGGTGGTATTTAATCACCGTTGTGTTTTTTATTTTTTTGCGCTATAAGAGAAAGAGAGAGTCCACAAACTATGGTGCAAATATCTGAATATTGATCACACCTGATGTACTGACAGCCTCTCTCATTTCTTGATACCCT